>JAYEPQ010000006.1:37199100-37775961 GCA_036321105.1 Dracaena cambodiana
AGAAAAAAAATCTAGACTAATGAAAATAAATAAAAATTCTATGCTAAAACACGCTAATGCCTAAACCATAAATATTGAAAACTAATGATTTTTTTTTTTTGAAAATTTCAAGACCGAAATAAGGATCACAAGAAGCAAAAAAATCAACTAGAATCACTCCCCAGCAACAACGCCAAAATTTGGTGTGCTGTTGCAGACAACCAAAAATAAAACCTATACTCCAAAAAAAATACATGTAGTAGTGCGAGTAAGGATCGTTCCCACAGAGAGTATGTTTTATGCTACGTGAACAAGGATTGGAGGGGTTGAGTATAATGAAAACAATTTAAAAAAATTAAGGAACAATTCAATTAAGGTATTGAAATCAATCAAACAAACCTTGGTCTAAGTCAACATCCACCATCGAAAATTTTCAACTGATCATTGATGCAAGTATAAATCAATTCACACTTTGAATATTCACCATTGAAACTTTTTTTCCATCTCTCCTTAGTCATAGTTAATTAGAAAACAAGTGATCTAATTAACTCTAACTACTAAACAATCCAAGACAAGCGCTTAAAGATTTAATCTAGTAGCAACCTCAAGAATTAGAGAGATCGATGAAGCTAAACAATACAAACATAAGTGCTTGCATTTAATTTAGTCTAATATTCTTCCTAAGATCCCGTAATTTCTAACGCAGCAAATCATTAAATCTTAGTTGCTTCACAAATTAGAGGGATCAAACAATTTCAAGTTTGATATCTAACCTAGCAGTAGATTGCAACGAATAATAAACTAGTAGGCCTCCTAGTAATTAGATGAGACAATCATAAAAAAATAAAAACAAAAGAACATTCGATACTCAAAGCATAGATTGAACAGTAAAAACAATTATATCTCACACTTTTATTGATTCCCAGGTTTTCGTTTCTTTCAACCAATTATGAAAGTTTAGCCACGCAAGGCCATGGATGAAAACTCGAATGAGAATAGAGAGACGAAGGGGAGGAAAGAGGCCACCCAAGTCTCATAGTTTCTCCCCCTTTAATACATTAATTCAGTTTTAGAAACCTACCAAATCTCTTAAAAATATTCTAAATCTTATCATAAACTAACAATATCCAAATCTCCTAAAGATATTCTAAATTTTATCCTAAACTAACAATATCTAAATCTGACTAATTAAGGAAAATAAAATAAAGTTCTAATATAACTAGAAAAGTAGTGTTTCCAGAACATCGGCAGTGCAGGTGCAGCAACTTCATGCCCGATTTTGACCTTGATGCAGCCTGTATTTCTCAAAATTTAAAACATTAAAGTTGTATATATTTTTCTTGGCTTTCAACAGCATCTTGAATCATCTCAATCAGAGCTTGGATGAGAGAGTTATGCTCAGATTATGAAGTGATGTCGAAACTGTCCAAAATCGCCCAATTAGCTTCGTTTTACACTTAAAGCTTCCATTTGCATCCTAAATCAAAATATAATAATTATGAGTACATTTAGACACAAAATAAGTATAAAAGATTAAACATTAAGGGAGAAAAATATGACATTTTGCATTCTCATCACAGGTCTAGAAATTAAAGAAGTTAAAATTGCAATTAATGTTTGTCTTTTATCATTATAAATTTTAATTATGTCAGATTTACATATTGGTCTTGGGACTTCTTTGAATTCAGGGTTATATGCTGTTCTAAGAATTTTTGAAAATTTGGATCTTCAGCCATAAAGAATGGTTGTTCGGCGTGTACTATATAAGTAACTAATTATTCTCTACCGGTTACGTGATTGTACTTAAATATTCCTAAAGTACAACCAAATGTGTTAAGTTATTCTTATTAGGGCTCATTTGGTGGTGTACCTTATCTAGATGTCTCTTTAGATGACTCGTTCCATGTCCTTTAGGGAAGTAGTAGAGTCTTTTGCAATATTTACAGCTAGATTTTCTAATACCATCCTCTATAAATTTTTTAAAACGATTCTAAATATCATATTTGAAGCTCTAGAGGAGGTTATAACTATGGAAGGCTCGAAAATTGTAGATTTAGTGGGTTCTTTTTGTGGCAAATTAGAAGAAGAAATGTGTTCATGGGATGCAACAAATAGAACTTGTGGAGGTTGTTCTAATGTTGTTTGCAAAAAACAATATTTTTCTATTTTTAAAAAAGGAGAAAAACTATCCGCAACATGAGAAGAAGAAGCACTGGACGAGTATGTATTCATAGTTAAAAAATGATGAAAAATTCCGAATTAAATCTTGCTTACAAAATATGTACCTACGTTGCAGGCCAAAATTTGAGATTGAAAGTTGAGATTTGCTTGTAAAGAGAGGAGAGAGGGCCAAGTGCGCTTGCTTTTTGAAAGAGAATTGAATCAATTGATAAAACTTACTTATTTTTCCTTCTAATTCGAGAGATGAGAACTTGAATCTTAATGAATTGTGTTACTTGAGCTTTATATTTAAGAGAGTGAGGATTGTAGAGTATAAATTTTTATAGAGATTAGAAAGATGAAGAGAGTTATAGTTTTTTTTGAGTGTTTTATAGAAAAATAAATTTGGATGAACGAGGGGGTATTTATATATGAGATGAGAAGATTTCTGCAAAAAAAAAAAAAAATGCAAAAAACCCCCAACTGCCATTTTGACCATTAGGGATGCATTTTGAAAATTATTTTTGCCGAAAATGCCCAATAACTAGTTTGTAGCCGTTAGGGTTTTCTGCAAAAAATATTGCAGATTCCCCCTTCAAATGGCAATGGCTCTATTTGAAATCATGTCATGCACGGCCGTGTCGGTTCAGTCTGCAGGCCCGAGTGACATGGCTCAGGCATGAACCATGCTCGCATGCCGGACTGGACATGCCGCCCGATCCACTTGCTACCCCTACAACCATCTCTACTAATCCCTCGGGTACAACCAAAACTGTTGTTGTCGTAAACATATGCTTCAACTCTTCAAAAGAAGCACCATAGTCTTCTATCCATATTTGTTCTCTCTTTTCCTTCAATTCTTCATAGTAGCATCACATTCTTACATCCAGACTTACTTCTCCCTTTTCCTCATTAGCCTTGTTAACAGTCCTGCCATCTTGGTGAAATGACGCATGAATCTTCAATAGCATCCAGCTAATCTAATAAAATTCCTCACTTATGTTACAAACTTTGGAGCATGACATTCTTTGACTGCATCAACCTTTCGAGGATCCATAAAGATTTCATTTCCTGAGATGATATGTCCCAGAAAGGAAATGTGCTTCACAGAATTTACACTTGCTAAATTTTTTATAAAGATCTTCCTCAAGATCTTCCATACCATACTCAAGTGCTCACCAAGCTCTTCCTCATTCTTGAAATAAACCAAGATGTCATCGATGAAGATCACCACGAACTTATCCAAATACTGGGTGAAGACTCAGTTTATCAAGTCCATGAAGATAGCTTGTGCAATTCATTACTCTAAATGGCATCACTAAAAATTTATAATGTCTATATCGGAGTTTGAAAGCCATCTTAGATATATCCAATTTCTCACTTTTACTTGATGACACCCTAGCTTGAGTTCCAGCTTGGAGAACACCCTAGCTCCACCAAGTTATTCAAACAAGTCATCAATCTTTGGTAATGGGTACCGATTCTTGATTGTGGTTTGATTTAATCTTCTGTATTTGATATACAAATCTTGCTTCCATTATTCTTCCATGTCAAAAGCACTGGAGCATCTAAGACAAATTACTTAGTTTGATGAAACTATGTGCTTCTAACTCCTAGAACTGATACTTCATTTTCGCTAGCTCTGTGGGACCCAGCCTATACATTGTTTAGAAAAATGGAATAAAGTGGACCTTTAGTTATAATAATAATAGAAATAATAATGAAACTTTACATATTTCTTGTATATACACAAATAGTTGTGTCCAGTTTAAAACAGTTTAACATAACTAACTAATTCCGAGACTCAAAGATCCAGGAAAATACTTTGCGCTCTGATACCAACTGTAACACATCACTATTTGGCACATGGATAGTTAGGTCATTCGATAATATGTGATAACAAAACCAGCCTCAATATATTACATCTAACACAATAGAAGCAAAATAATAATATAAACTCTCAAAGAAATTAACTTCATTCACATAAAATTTGGCATAACCACATGAAAATAGTGAAATAAAACAATTGATTTTGTCCAAGGATAATGAAAATATATTTGTTACACATTTGTTTCAATCTAATGCTTAATAAATGAGTTAACGGAAGTCTAATTGCTAAAACACTAATATAGATCCGTTGCTCCTCAAAATAGGTCAAATTCTACTCTAATATTGTTAGATTTGGACATGTACACTCACAATCATTAGTAATGCGACTATAAGTCCATAAAATATAATAATAAATCCAGGAAAAATAAATAGAACAATCATGAAACCATACAAACAAGTCTGTAATTAAGTTTTTCAGTCTTTTATTATAATATTTGGAAACATTAGGAAAGCAAGGAATTAATATATTATTGCATCTTTATAAAGTCCCAAAAAAATTGTAATGGTAATATGGATATTCCCCAAACTCCCAAAAAAAAAAAAAGGTTACAGTAGTTTTGTTTGAAGCTTATCCCAAACCCTGGTATATCCGATAATCATAGCAATCAGTTACATTGGATATATCATCAAGTATCATTTCCCTTGGTTTCTCTTAAAACCCTGTATCATTCATTAAATTCAATCTTTCATTTGCAATTGACAAAAAATAGTGTACAATACAATATATAGTGACAACTGTTGTAAGCAATAACAATATTCATAGTCATTTTTTCAATCATATCATTGTTTTATAGCTATTTAATATCATTGGATCTTTCTGTAGTTAATCATATCCATTAGGGTAGCCGTATATATAAAAATGAAATTGATGTGATAAATCTAACTACAAATGTACAGTGTCAGTTGTAGCGCTATACAGGTCGTCCCACAGAGATCACAGGTATTTTGCAATTCTTACTAATTCTATAGTCTAATGGACTAACAAAGGATTTTAGGTTGTATTTGGGAGTTATCTAATTAGCCTAGAATCTAGAATCCACTAGTTTCTAACCATATATTTACTTCTATTATCTTCTTCTATCATAAAAAAATTGATCTTTTAGTTTAATCTTTATTTAAAGTACCCTAAGTATGAGCTATCAAGTGGTATGTAAGTATAACTTATCAAAGATACTACTTTTCATAAAAATAAACTAAATCATTAGATAATTCTTTGAATAAGATAAAAACCAATAACTCCAAACCCTAACTAAGCATAGGCTATAAAGAAAGTTAATTCAAATATAACCTATTAAAATATTAATATTCAAGTTCTTGTATTTTAATCTTTTCATAGAAAAATCATATTTTTATTTATTTTATTTAAGAATAAAATACTAGAAAATAATTACATGGTGGATTTTAGTTTCATCTACATCCTAAACCTAAACTAAATTAGCTACTCATAGTTCTAGTTAGCAAGACCATATTTTTATCTAGAAAGCAATTAAAGATTATACTAGAAAACAAGATAAATCTATCTAGAAAGTAATTAGAAGAAGATTATCTAAGAATAATTGATATGCAGCAAATGTTACCTCTAGAGTCGGTATTGTGGTCGTAACCCTTTCAGCAAAATCCAAATTTTAAAAACAAGTACAAATTATATCCTAATTCTATATTAACTACTGCATAAAAAAAACTTAGAATATAAGGATACGACCAATATATAGGTTTCGAAAATCAAACCCTAATTCTAATACAACTAAAAAACTATAAAATTACATAGAAGCCCTCGAAGAAAACTCAGCATGTGGGGCCCTCTTTGTGCCGCCAATTGGTGGCAAAATGCCACTACTTAGTGATAATATTATGATAACATTGCTTGAATTTTCTTCCGCATGAGTCTCGTATCTTGTACTCTTGGATCTCCTTACTGTATTTGACTTTGATTCTCTGAAGTATTTTAATCTTGTAGTTTTGCTCTTTTTAAACTCTTTTGCGGATTTTATTTTCTAATCCGGCTCTGATTTCATGTCATCTCCTTGTAGGAATTTGATTACCTGAAAAACAAACTAAAAATACCCGAGTAACATTTATTTATATACAAAAATAGATAAAATATGGGAAAAAAAAATACAATATGTGATACTAATCAGAAATCAAGAGAATTTTCAATCAATTACATTTAACAATCAATAGTTCTTATCTCTTTGGTGATTACATATATTTGTTATTAGTAGCATAAAATTTCAGTAATTATAAATCAAAGAAAAACTTCAAGAAAGTGCCAGAAAACTTAACTTAGTCCCTATGACTGAAGACCCCATCGATGGTAGTACAAAGAGCCGTTGGTAACAAGGCACCATCGATGACATGACAATAACATTGCTGAGTGCGGGTTTTTAGGCGATTTTAGGGCTAAATTTAGCCAATATATACATTCATTCATTCTTTCGATGGTCTAGAATAACTACTATCTTTATAAAATAGGTATAATCAGAAAAAATTCACCTAACTACTTTCCATTTCATTTAAATCTCAAAATCTCATCTTTTTTCAATTTCAATGAAACAAATATGTTTAAGACAGTGTAATCAATCACATAATCATTAAATTAATATCATGATGAAGAGTGAGTTCCAAGACTTACCTCCATTGCAAAAATGAGGATCCACGAATTAAGTACCGAGAAGGAAGATCTCCAAGAAGGAATATGGTATGAGAGAAGAATAAGAAAGGTCATTCGTAGAATTTTTTCCTTTGCTTCAATATAAATAGATAAAAGGTCTTGCAGTTTTTTCTTTGGTACGGTGATGGAGAGAATCTCGATAGAATATTATGTACTTAAGGAAGATCATGTTGGTTAGGAATTTGAATAAAAGTTGAGATAAGATAATAAATCATATAAGTGGTTATCGAAGATAATATTGGTTAGGAGTTCGAATTCAAATTTAGATAAGATAAAATAATAAATCATATCAAGTGGATGAAAGAAAGATCATGTTGGTTAGAAATTTAAAATCAAATTAAGATAAGATAAAATAATAGGTCATATCAAATAGTTAAGAGAATATTATATTGGATTACTGTGATAAGATAATAATGTAAGTTAAAGTGATCAAGTTTTTATTTTAATTACAACCTAAATAATTAGCCTAAGGGTTTAACTTAATTAGAACATAAAAAAGATTTTTCTAAATTATATTTTCAATTAAAATTTTATATTCATTATAAATCTCAACTGCAGCGAGAATTATAATTTTAATGTGGGCTTAGTATATTCTCTCTTAATATCCTGTAATGTACTTGTCTACTGTATTTTTATGGGAATAAAGTATAAAATAGAATTAAATTGGTATCATAACTAGGTTTGGCAAAAATTTTGGTTTAATGAGATTGTTCGACGGAATTGAGATAATTTAGACCTGAAATTAGGAAGCTGCCATTAGGAGGCTACTTATATAAGTAATATTCAACAATTTCCTTCGTTATTCTCACTATTGTTTTCATTTGAGTTTATTTTCCTTCAGCAAGATTGCTTGTCACAATAATAGAATTGAATCGAATACAAACTTTAATTTCAAGTTGATTGATGAAGTGAAGATATTCGGTGTACTTTGAGAAACGACAGAGCTCAGCAACAACCCAAAATGATGAGAACAAGAATGATAATGGCGTTAGAACGAATCAGAGCACTATGGGAGTAGAGGCCTAGCAGCGTCTCAGGCTTCCGACAACTGATCCTGCCATTTTCTTTGGACCCACATACCACTTAAGACAAAGTAGCTGTTGATTAAGATGGAGAAGCTCTTGAAGGGTTATTCCCTGAAGGAGATAAGGTCGACATTGTTAGGATTTGATAGATGTGACTGCAACATTGGCAAGCTGAGGAGACCTAATTGGAACAATGAATCCTGTGGGAGGCTTTCCCTATAAGCATCTATGTAGGGTTCTTTCCAAGGATCGCTAAAAGAGAGATGGAGAAGCAATTTATCAACTTGAAGTAAGGAGGGAGCTCCTTTGATGAATTGGAATTTATCCGTCTTGAGTTGATTTGCCCCGTGCATAATAGCTTGTGAGAGTGACCATGCTTATATTTTCTGCTGGGTGTTTTCCATAAAATTGAATTCTTTACTGAAAATCTCAATAAAATATTACACTTATGAATGGTTGCCCATTTACAGAAAATGAGAAAAATTTAGTTCCCTCTTTGTTTAAAGTCGGGTTCTGTAGTAGTCTTAGAGGACGATCCTGTTCTCTATTGATACTCCAAATAAGTTTTTCAGTTGGCGGTCCTCGTAAAACTCTTGGATTCAAGGGATTTAGATTTTAACAGAAGTGTTCAAATGGAGATAATTCACTCAGTAATCAAGTCTCTGGTGTATGTAACCAACCACTTTTCCAGCCCAACCTTTGGCTATTTATAGAGATTTTGGAGACCTTTGAATTAGTGCAACGGTTCAATTAATGGTCTCCTTGATTAAGAATTAATTTTCTATCTTTTAATCCATTGGATTTGTATTAAATCTCTAGAATTTGTAACTAATATCTTTAATCCTCTAGACTTATAACTAAAACACGAATCTCAGCCTTTAGATCCTGTTTTGGCTTTTTTTAGTTCACGTGACATGCTCAGACTCATGTTTGAGTATTATTGGAGATGATTTTCACCTCTCGAGACTCTAAAGTAAAAATGCAACCCTTTGGATTTCTCATGTTAGTTGTACTTTGCTCCAATTATGAACTCAGAAAAGTCAGACGCGGATCTCCTTATAGTAGATTATCTGCATTTGAGCTCTTCGAAACATATATTGCTTGACTAGTCTCGCATTTGTATTGAAATGGAGTTATCTTTAACTTTTATAAGGCTTTATGAGTCATGATGCAATCTTGCATTTTAGTCGCAGATTAGATCTGCGTTTTAATACAATTCAGAGCCCATGTGAATTATTCTTCCAAATTCTAGTTTTGAAGGGCAAAACGCGATCCTATGGGGCCCATCACTTGTCAGCCCAATTCGCGAGTCTCTTAGGATGAAGATTTGCGTTTTGACTGACTTGATAGATAAAACGTGACTCTGTGAGGGTCGCGTTTTAGGCTTTTGCGGATCTCTTTGTGATAGATCCGCATGTTAGCAAATATTTGGCAAACATTGAGTCCTTTTTTCTTTCTTTTTCTCGAAAATTTTGCCAACAAATCCCCCTCCAAAGTTTTCAAAATTTCATAACTTTGAAGGTGTTTTGAAATACTTTTGATATTTGATTATCAAAAATGCGGCCCTATAGTTAAAAACATGAGTATGCGCTTTTAGAGGAAAAAGCGACCCTATATTAAAAATATGGGTTGACGCTTTAGGTGGCGTATTTGAAGTGTCGCCATTTTCTCTGCCTTTATCGCGTAGAGATCGAAGTATCCCATGCACTCATTTATTAGAAAAACTTTATGAGATTTGGCCTAAAGATTTTGACCGTCAAATCTTCTGGCCGAAGATCTCGTTCCAATGCAAAGATCGAAGCATTCCATGTACTGATTAATGATGAAATCTTCATGGAATTCGGATTAAAAATCTTGACCGCGAATCTCGCTATCAAATCTTTTATATAAGACACCTTAATCTTTTCTTAGAAGTCATTCTGAAAACATTTCGAACTCTTGAGTTTTTGCCTCAAAACTTCTTTTAACTCTTTTCAAGTTTCTTCTTCTTTGTCTTCAAGTAGAAAATGACGACGAGAAAATTACCTTCTTTTAATCAAGCTACTGGCAGCTTTCAAGATTCTTAGGTTATTTTTAGTTCTTCTCTGGCCATAGTTCAGGAAATACCTGCAATTTATGGTAAGTTAGCGAGTTTTTGTATCGTTTGACTTTTGTAGTTTTGTCGCCATGGACTCAGTCTGTGCTTCGTGTTTTGGATTTGCCCGAACTTCTTTCTTTATTCTTTTCTTTATTAATGCAGTGAACTAGAATTGGTATTTAACAAGACCTCTATATAGTACATCTCTTGCAAATGTTGGCAAATCTGTGACTGGTTTGCTGCCAGGTTCGTTAAAGAAGGAATATCCTATTGGAAAAATCCCCATAATCGTAATCATCTTCCTTAAATATGGTAATTTTCTTTGTCGAAACTCCATCAACCTATGCAGATTTCTTTCCACTTATGGCTTTTGACAAGGCTTTGGATCTGATGAAGGACATTACTCTCCAAAATTTCTACAACAATGTTTGTAACCGACTGGTTCTCAATTTTTTGCAATATTTTTAGAGAACCAAAAAGTCTCATGTGTTTTACATGAGATAAAAATTTTGGGTCTGTGACATTATTATTTTCTCGCCTTTCATCCTCCTTCATAGATAAGGTAAGAATGTTAAATGTTTGTAGGCACCTTTGTAAATTTCAAAGTGGCCATCACAGTTCCCCAATATTTGTGGATCTAAATATTGTGCATTGGGAATATACATTTGGTACACCAAGTTTTGAGCTAATCAAGTTACTGACGACGTTAATATTAACATAGCTGAGCGCACAGAATTGGCAATTCTTACCCATCAGCAAGAAAAATTGCAGAAGCAAGCTCTTACCTAACCTTATGAAGCCATCCAATAAGAGATAAGGGATATTGAAGAAAAGATCAAAATTCTCTTGACTCAGTAGTTTGTAATAATTTTCATTTACTATATGATGTCAAGGAACTCTTGTAATTAATTTATGATAATGAATGGAAAATTTTGAGAATGGAAAATTTTGTTATCATTCATGGAAAATTTTCTCGAGCAGGATAGAAGTAATCATTTACTTTCCTGAACAAGTTGTAATTTTAATTGTTCAGTGGATTGTAGTATAATAGCTTTTGAATTGCTAGAAGTAATTTTTAATTTAACAAATTTTAATAGAATAAAATTTGGTTTGCCAAAGGTAATTTTTAACTTAGCAAATTTGTGTGGAATGAAATTTGGTTTGCCATAGGTAATTTTTAGCTTAGCAAATTTTGATGGAATGAAATTTGGTTTGTTAGAGCTAATTTTTAACTTAACAAATTTTGGAGGAAATATATTTGATTTTGTCAAAGGTAATTTTTAACTTGACAAATTTTGGAGGAAATGAATTTGATTTTGTCAGAAATAATTTTTAACTTGACAAATTTCGGAGAAAATGGATTTGATTTTGTCAGAGATAATTTTAAGTTAACAAATTTTGGAGAAAATGGATTTGATTTTGTTAGAGGTAATTTTTAAGTTGACAAGATTTTGGGGAAAATGAAATTTAGTTTGACAGAGGTAATTTTTAACTTTGACACACTTTGGAGAAAAATGAATTTTCAGATCTGTCAGAGGCAAGAGCTTATCATGACAGATTTACGAAATTTTTTAGCAAACCCCCACTTATAAACGGATTTGATTAGCCTTTACCAATCACTATTTGTGTTAGGCTAGCCATGCTATTCTCCCTAACAGGATGAGTTGTCGAGAATTTTATTTGGGCTTAAATGTCAAACTTTTCTCTTCCCTTAACCTTCACAGATTAGGACAATTCATGCTTGTTACTCCCAGCATGGTGCGGTTGGCGAGAAACTTGTTCTTTTTTTGTTGCCTTGATGGTATTGGACAGTTCATGCTTCTACCCCCAGTACGATGAGTTGGCGAGAATTTCATTTGGGCTTAGATGGCAAAATTTTCTCTTTCCATAGTCATAAAGACATAGAATTCATTTTCATTTTGCACCCCCAGTTGATATGGAGTGCTACATGTTGGTGACAAGCTAGGATATCTTTATCTACAATACTCCGTTAGGAAAATTAATGAAGTAGCTGGTCACAAAATATTGACTGTTCCATGGTAAAACTTGGTAGAAATGAACTACTTGTAGATAAACTCCATTTGATTGGTGGACAAATTGGTCCTGTTTTGCAGATAATAGTGTAAATAATTAGATACATTCATTAATATCTTTATAGTTTTCGTATGCTCAGCATTTGAGCGGATTGATGATCAAGTCATAGTGTTGATTTTTTTTTTGTTGAGGGAAAAATTCAAATATATGTATCAAATGATATGATATTTCTATACTCTTTTCGAGATGCCAGTCGAGAATATACTGAATAGCTTGTACCAAGAAGTTGCATCATTTTTTGTTGCGTTCTTCGGAAGGAGTACTATAAAAAGTTTCTCTATGAAATATTCTTATTACCGTTTCTTCAGGTATCGATCAAGGATTCGCTGATTCGGTTGAAGACACGACTAAGGATCCTTGAAGAGGATATATATCTTAATTTGCTCAAATTTTGACTTGATTGCTTTTTACTATTACATTAGTTATTTATATGCAATCTATTTTACCTTTAAAAGGTTCAGGGTTCTTCTTGATACCCATCGAAAACTTTCTTCAACATTTGTCAAAAATCAGATGACTGACTTGGCCTTCTGTAATGGATTTATTGAATATTACATTAGGAGTAATATTTCTTTAGAATTTTTCCATTGATCGGCATCATTATTTTATCGTCATTCGATTTTGCCAACTGATGCACACCATTTGAATATACCGTGTCAATTACAAAAGGTCCCTCCCATTTTAGTGAAACTTTCCTCTAGATTTTTTATTAATTATTGTTCGTCGCAAAAGTTTCTTCGCTTCCTCCCATTGAATTAACTTAAATTACAATGAAAGTGAACAAGAGATAAAAAAGAACAAACGAGAGGATTTTATATTTCAATCTCTCTTTTTTACAATAGTGTGGGATCTGTGGCGATGGGATCTGTCAAGCAGTTCCTTTGGACGATCGGTATGTTGAAATCTTCTCTTTTAAAGATATCGGCCGAATATAGACGATCTTCTCTGGCTTTGATTCGTTCAAGACTCTCTCGCGTAACTCGAACTTCTCAAGAACTCCAGAAAGAAGACAGTAGTTTTCTCTGATCTTCACGAACTCAAGGCTCTGTGCGTAACTTGAATTCTCCAAGATCTCAGAAGATGATCAGCAAAGGCTTCAAGGCTCTCTCGCGTACTTGAATTGCCAAAGGATCGATAGGAGGCTTCCGATGCCGAAAAGAAGAAGAACTCTGATCTCTGGTTTTGATTAGTTCAAGGCTCTCGCGCGTACTTGAATTTTACCAAAACTTCCAAAAGATCAAAAAGAGCTCTCTAGGGTTTCACCAAGAAGGTATTTATAGCCCCAGGTTAATGCAAGAGTTTCTATCTAAATAGAACTCGCATTCATCAAGGATTCCAATCAAATATCTTAGTTTTGATGGAATTCTTATTAGACTTGATTCGGGTATTTGGATAAGCCCAGAATCATAATCTCAATCAATTTGAGATTCTGGTTATCTGCTTACGCGGAGCTTTAATCGCATCAAAACGCGACGCTAAATAACCAAAATGCGGAGCTAACGCGGAGCTATTGATCATCTCCGCGTTTTACTCAAACGCGAGGCTAATACAAGCCAGATTGCGGAATCAACGCGGAGCTATTAAACATCTCCATGTTTTATTCAAACGCAGGGTTAATATATCCAAACGCGGGGATATTGAATTAGCTCCGCGTTCTGTTGTGGAAAATCCTTTTAACTTAGAAATTTTCACTGCCAACAGAACCCCCTCCAAAGTTTTCAAAATGGCTTAGACTTCATCAGATTTTGAAATACTTTGGATATCTAAACTGAAACACGGAGTTAGAATACCAAGTCTATCTCGCGTTACGCTCACTTACGCGGAGCTAATCAGCTTCACTTTGTCTTCAGTGAAATGAGTAATTATGTCATTAATTACCCCGAATTTCTACGCCGAATACCAAGCGACGGAAATTCTGTTTAAATAGAGCTCCCGACTCGTCTTCTTCTTCATCTCATCTGAAGAATTTCTGAGAACTCGAGTGACTCACGAATGATCTTCAACTGATCTTCGTTCAATTCTTCATAGGATGTCTCTCCAGAGGAGTTTGGCTTTTCGCAAGTTGGCCGGCGTTAATGGCAGCAGCCGTGAAGGTAAACGCAACGGCGAACCAGTCTATGCAGCATCTTCCGAAGGTAAAAACCTCATCTTCTGGTTTTCTAAGAACCATTCTGAGATATTTTGGCTTGATTTTAACCTGGACGATTGCTTTGTCTTGTTGGCGAGATCGCCGTTTTATTGTGTCGTCCTCGCGCTTGAAACGCGGGCTTACTGGTAGTCTCAATGAATCCGCGAGGCTATCCTTGATTAGCAGTCGCTATGAATTGCGAGGCTATCCTTGATTAGCAGTCGCGATGAATTGCGAGGCTATCCTTGATTAGCAGTCGCGATGAATTGCGAGGCTATCTTTGATTAGCAGTCGCGATGAATTGCGAGGCTATCCTTGATTAGCAGTCGCTATGAATTGCGAGGCTATCTTTGATTAGCAGTCGCGATGAATTGCGAGGCTATCCTTGATTAGCAGTCGCTATGAATTTGAAAGAGAAGGAAAGAGCGGAAAGAAATCTTGTCCCCCTTTACGCGAAGTTATCGCATCATCCTCTGCGTTTAAAGCGCGAGGCTATTTCTTCAACTGTGCGCGGAGTTAGCTTAGCTCCGCGTTTTCACTCTTTTGGAAACTCTGTTCCTTTTGCAGTAAGTTCAATCCTTTCTGAAGAGGAATGTATGTGGGTCCATCGATCTTCATCAGCAAAAGTAACTCTAAGAAAGTCAGAAGCATATGCTTTACAACATAGTTGCAAGTTTCAAGCTCTGGCTCCGAGAGATAAACTCCTGAAGGGGCTGTAAATAAGGAGCTGCAGCACTTGCAGTGCAGAATTGCGCTTCAGTGCAGCACTTTCCTTTCCTCTCGTGCTTCATTTCAGATGATAGATCCGAATTGACATTTGCAGAGGAGATCTTTTGCATGTGAGCCAGGGAACTGAGCTTCAACACTCCGTAGAGAAATCCTGAATTCCTTTTGCATGTGAACCAGGGAACTGAGCTTCAACACCCCGTAGAGAAGTCTTACTGTTTGGTTATTGACAAGTTGATCATGTAAAAGCTTTTGGGAGAGCTATAACTCCCTCTTTGTAATCTCTTGCTTCATGAATAAAGATAAATTATTTTCCTCTCTATCTGTTAGCTTCAAGAATTTTGCTTGCTCAATAAACAGATGGTCAATAATTTTGGTAAAATAGTCTAAGGCACTTCTGCGTAACTTAGACTAATAATACCCAAATGATCGGATAATGATCATTTTAATTTAGATGGAAGCGCCTAATTGCACTCGTCAAAAATCTAAGTTTTTTCCATGAAAACGCGAAGCTAAGGCACAGGCTATCCTCGCGTTTTGTATAGTTGCGCGGAGTTAATCAACTCGCTTTTTCTTAGTCGCGCGAGGCTAAAAGCTTCGCGTTTTAGAGAGTAACTGACCAGTCACTTTCTCCGAAACTCGCGCTGAATTCCAAGAGGCGGTTCCTTCGATTTAAAAGAAATCTCTATTTCTTATCCTTCTCACTCTATTTGAGAATTTTCCAGAAACTTAGAGATTCAGGCGATCAGAGTTCAGACGACCCAATCTCCTTCCGACCGAGTTTCTCCAAATTTCCAGTCGATTTTTCTCAGCAATGGCTCCCAAAACTCGTGCTACTTCTCGAGCGGCTCCATCTTCGGCGACTGGCGCAAGCAGTGGTGGCGGCGGCCAAGGCAGCGACGCGCCAGCCCACATTTCACCTATCGGGGGTAAGAATCTTTCCATCGAGACTCTTTAGAACATTTGTAGAGTGATTTGGCTTAATTTTAACTGATCAATCAACTCCTTTACCGGCGAGATCGCCGTACTCCTGCCGTGAGGCTTGGAGAAGAAGAAAAGTCTCTGACTGCCTTCTTACGCGAAGTTATCGCGTCATCCTCGCGTTTAAAGCGCGAGGCTATTTTAAGTAGCAGTCGCGCTAAAAACGCGAGGCTATTTTAAGTAGCAGTCGCGCTAAAAACGCGAGGCTATTTTGAGTAGCAGTCGCGCTAAAAACGCGAGGCTATTTTGAGTAGCAGTCGCGCTAAAAACGCGAGGCTATTTTGAGTAGCAGTCGCGCTGAAAACGCGAGGCTCTTTCAAGTTCTGCGCGGTCTAATTTTTAGCTTCGCGCGGCGCTATTCTTAGCTTCGCGCGTTCTAATTTTTAGCTTCGCGCGTCCATACTTAGAGAATTTTTTCTGTCTTATAGAAACTTCTCTCACTCTGCTTTCTTTTTGCAGTAGGGTATTCGATGGAATCTCTTCCCCACAAGAACTACTTCGGCTTTGCTGGGGGTTCTGATCCCTCCGGCCAATTCCGTTTCACTACCATCCTGCCCTCATATAAACCAGACCCGAAGGAACGCAAGGAGAAGCTGATCAAGTACCACCCTACTACTGCGCGAGAAATCATAACCGACGCAGCTTTTGAAGATGTGAACAGAAAGGCGATGGAGAAACCCGCCTTCCTCTTTGGAGACCAGATGGACCACTCAGATAAGATCCTTTCTGAAGAGGAGCATGTTTGGTTATATAACTCAGGCGAAATGCTGATGTTTGGTTATATATCCTCTGGTCTATCTTCAGAGACTGGCGATACCTCGGGAATTAAAATGGGGACTGACTCAAGAGCAAGATGGCGCCCAACAGGCAAATTTGGTGCAAAAGGGGTTTATCAAGATGGTTCCCCAAGATGCATTACTGGCTTGCTTCCAGGCCGATTTGGCAAGGAGCTTCCAGTGGGAGAAGTCCCATCTCGTGCCCGAACTTTCTTAAGTGAGTTCTTGGCGAAGGATGGTCAGTACCCGGCTAGCGATTTTAGGATGCCTGGCTGGGTTCATTCTTCTAACAATATGTGGTGGGCACGCCTTGTTCAGTACATGCTGGATTCCCACGAGCCCATTTTAAAGGATATTGGCTTGTATAAAGCCATCAGGAATGTCCAATTCGGTTTTCCCCAGAGTCCTTATCACTTTTACTGCCTCTTGGAGATGTATAACCCTGAAACCTGTACTTTCTTTACTCCAGTGGGTGAGCTAGGGTTCGCTCTCCACGAGATGTTTGAAGTTTCTGGGCTCTCGATGGGCGAAGTCCCTTACGAGGAGTATATCCCCACCACCGATGAGTTGAACATGCTATTGGCGAGGGACGAGCGCATTCATGCCACATACTGGGAGATGATGTGCCATTATCATATTTGCGCTGACCTGACAGGTGCACGTAATCATGGTATTGGCCACAAGAAGTGGGCCGAATACCTTTTTGCCAACTTGAATTCTAAGGATAGCTCGGCCACTATTCATGGTCATCCATCCATCTATGGCTCAGAGATTGATCACCGTATTGCTAAGGGCAGCCATCTATTATATTATACCACTGAATCCAATGAGAATGGATACGGTCCTGGTACTTCATTTAAGAGCTATCACTATCAAGCCCAGTTTTCGATCTCCAACAGAGGTCTCATTGCCGGGTTTCTGATGCTGTGGCTCAAAAGATGCGTCGTGCCGTCATTGCCCAAGGAAGCGATTGCAGTGACCGTGGTATATCCAGCGGTTCTTCTTGCATACGGCCGACCCCTTGGACTCCTTCCCGCCATGGTATGCAATTTGCAGTATGGACTGAGGGTATTCTGTCATGATTTCCTCCCCACTATTAAGGTCAAGGGGAAAGGAAAGGGCAAGTCGAAAGAGACTGCCCAACCGAAAACTCCAAACCCTAGGGTGGAGATGCCCTACACCTATTTGATGGCGTGGCTTGTCTTGCACTGTCCCTCTTTAATGAGCGCGCCAGAGCGTCGTTCGGGCGAAAAGTGCTTCCTTGTAGAACTGTATGAACGTTCTTCATGGAGGCAGAATTATATGTCCCAGATTCGGAAGACTCTTCGTAGCTTTCAGAATTACGAGATCTTCCGTTGTTTTCCTGACTTTCCCGATGGAGGATATGGGACGAGGCTAAAGGATGCCATGGGAGCAGATAAGTTCACTACTTTATCTGCAGGAGCGTTCTGGTGGCTTCTCAACATCCGTCCCGGACACTTGGTGTATCGTCAAGATCTCCAGTGTCAGATTGAGCCATATACTCCGAGTCGCTTTGCTCGCCAGTTTGGATATTCTCAACTTTATGTGGGCAACCCAAATAAAGATCTTGCTTACGAGGGGAATTTATACGAGGGTGCTCGTGGCTGGTTCCATTTTGCAGCGGGCGGGACCGAGGCTGAATTCTCCTTGCCCCAGAAGGTGCCAGAATTGGCCATGACCCTCAGCTTCTGCAATTGGTTCAACATTGCGAATGCTGACGTGCCCGGCTTCTCTCTCAATCGCAGTTGTTGCAAAGAGATTGAAGCCCTCTATATTAGCCGCCAGGGTGCTTCTAGGGTAAGGATAAAAGGAATGGAAGAATTCCTTGGCGCTGCGGCTGAGCCTTCGGACATCAGCGAATCAGACGATGATGCCGGTGATGATGATGATGATGATGCTGGTGCTGGTGGAGTTCCTCAGCCTGTTGTCAGTCGTTCCCTGAGTCCAACTCTCAAACGCCGCGGCACTTTAAAGAAAAGGCCGGGTAAGAAGCAAAACTGACACAAGAAACCTTGATAGCCCCCCAAGAAGTGGCTATCAAACTTGCTTCCGACTTGTTGGCTTCAGCTGTCCCCCCAGCGTTGGCAAGGGAGGATGAACCTGCCAAAGCTCCAAGTGTTGCTGAGATTTCAGCTCCTTCGGCCGTAGAGCCTGTAGCAGAACCTAGGGCGCAACTCACGGGTAGCGAGACGGGTACATTGCTGGAAACGACAATGGCTCCCCCTTCAAGTCCGACAACTGGACTTGTATCGCCTGGTATGGCCCTTGGCGTTTTATCTTTTGCCCGTTATTATTTTGACGTAACACTGCTTTTCTGGTCTTCTGAAATGTAGGTGATCAACTTCTTTCGCCAATGCACTCGACTACCCAAGTAGAGTCTGACGATAGAATGGACCATTCTGGCTCTGTTGGTGGTGTAGGTAGCTTTGCTAGTGAGTTTGCGGCTGATTATTCCACACCGGCTCCTGCATCTGTTTCCTCCTTAATTCCCCCAATTGACGAATTGGGGAGCGATGAGAGAACGGAAGTCATTATTGCAGCTGCTGCTAATGAGGCTACACCTTCTCCTAGCATGCCGTCTCCAACACCCGTTTGCTCTTCTGAGACATTTCCCATGATCGTTGGAGTGCCTTCTCAGTCAGCGATTTTAACGTCGTCTGTTGTCGTGGCTGCTGAGATACCTGCAACTCTTCCAACTCCAAGCCTTCCAGCAGGGGAGGAGAATAATTTGAAATTCTCGTTCGAAGATGCCTCTCCCACCGAAGGAGTTTCAGGCGAAGTGGTCCCATCTTCTCTTCCTGTTGGTGGGGGTACCCAAGTGATCTGTACCGACGGTACTTCGTCTGGGGTCTCCAGTTCTTCCAGATCTGCACTGGCTCTACTGGTCCCTCAGATCATGAATTTAATGCAGGGATGGGCTTCTTCTTCTCCAATCCCAGCCACTACTGCTCCCTTGCTCACGACACCTCTTTTGGCATTGCCTACTTTGCCTACCGACACTGCAAATCCTCTTGAAAGACTTTTTGGCTTCACTGTCGAGGATTTTATGTATTTGTTAAGAAGATGTGTCGAGATGGTTCTTGCTGGCCATGATTCCTTCAACTTCGCACGTCCACTGTTACTCCGGTATTTAGGAAATATCGAAGAATTCGGTGGGCAAGATCGAGCAGCTCCATACCGGGCCCGCCTTGCAGCTTTAGAAGAGTAGGTGACCACGCTACACACACTCCATCAGGCGGATGTGGAGGCGATCACTGAGATAGAGCTGGCGCAGCTTCGAGCAGAATCCTTATCTCGAAGAAATATTTTAAGGCAGCAGGAGGAGAGATGGTCTCAGGAGCTGACAGAGCTCCAGGCCAGTCGAGAATCCGTTATTGGCGACCTGCAAAGGGTAAACTTCGGAATTGAGGAAAATCAGGCGGCCATCTCTAAAGCCCAGGAGACGATTGCGAGAGCTCGGGCCACCTTGATAGAAAATGAACTCCGATTAGGAGAATCTGTCAAGAAACGGGAGATGTTGCTTGTCCAGCAGGAGCAGATTCAGCAGGAAGAGATGGCCAGGAATCGTGCCATAGAAGAATCTCGTCAGCAACAACTTTCAATAAGTGATGATGAGTTGCGTAGGCAAGCTCAGCAAACCGTGGAGGCTTCTCATCGTAGAAATTTGGACGAGACAATAAACCAATTGAGACTTCTGGGAGGCCAATAGTTTCATCTCTCTTTACACTTTTATCTTCCTTGTAGTAAGAACTTTGTAAACAGGAGAGAGATAACTTTACTATGTTTCTTTGAAATTCTTTTTGTATCTTCACCTTAATAAAGATGATTCTCTTGACTCTTTTATTTGCTGGCTTCAAAACAGATTTGCTTGCCTAACAAATAACCTGCCGTCAAAACGATTTATCTCGGTATCGTTTATGCTCCGTTTCTTGAGCCGAAATAACAATTAAAGTTTAATATGGGATTTTTAGCAAACCCCCAGCTATTAACGGATTTGATTAGCCTTTACCAACTACCGTTTGAGTTGGGCTAGCCATGTTATTCCCCTCAACATGGTGAGTTGTCGAGGACTACGTTTAGGCTTAAATGCCAAACTTTTCCTCTTCCCTTTACTTTATCGGTATTGGGCGATTCATACTTTCACCCCAGCATGATGGGTTAGCGAGAAACTTATTCTCTTCCCATTGCCTAGTTGGCGTTGGGCAATTCATACTTTTACCCCAGTATGATGGGTTGGCGAGAAACTAGTTCTCTTCCTATTGCCCAGTTGGCGTTGGGCAGTTCATACTTTTACCCCAGCATGATGGGTTGGCGAGAAACTTGTTCTCTTCCCATTGCCTAGTTGGCGTTGGGCAGTTCATACTTTTACCCCAGCATGATGGGTTAGCGAGAAACTTATTCTCTTCCCATTGCCTAGTTGGCGTTGGGCAATTCATACTTTTACCCCAGTATGATGGGTTGGCGAGAAACTAGTTCTCTTCCCATTGCCTAGTTGGCGTTGGGCAGTTCATACTTTTACCCCAGTATGATGGGTTGGCGAGAAACTAGTTCTCTTCCCATTGCCTAGTCGGCGTTGGGCAATTCATACTTTTACCCCAGTATGATGGGTTGGCGAGAAACTTGTTCTCTTCCCATTGCCTAGTCGGCGTTGGGCAGTTCATACTTTTACCCCAGTATGATGGGTTGGCGAGAAACTAGTTCTCTTCCCATTGCCTAGTCGGCGTTGGGCAGTTCATACTTTTACCCCAGTATGATGGGTTGGCGAGAAACTAGTTCTCTTCCCATTGCCTAGTCGGCGTTGGGCAGTTCATACTTTTACCCCAGTATGATGGGTTGGCGAGAAACTTGTTCTCTTCCCATTGCCTAGTTGGCGTTGGGCAGTTCATACTTTTACCTCAGTATGATGGGTTGGCGAGAAACTAATTCTCTTCCCATTGCCTAATTGGCGTTGGGCAATTCATACTTTTAGGTCAGAGGCGCTTAATTACACATGCCTAAAAGAAGACTGGGGGCTGTTCAAACTTGAGAACTAAGCACACCAGGTTTGGGTCAGAGGCGCTCAATGCGCATGCCCAAGAAAAGACTGATGGTGGTTCAAATTTGAGAACCAAACTGGAGGCGGTTCAAGGCTCTCTCGCGTAACTCGAACTGGGTACTCCAAACACACCAGGTTTAGGTCAGAGGCGCACAATGCGCATGCCTAAGAAAAGACTGATGGTGGTTCAAACTTGAGAACCAAACAGGAGGTGGTTCAAGGCTCTCTCGCGTAACTTGAACTGGGTACTCCAAACACACCAGGTTTAGGTCAGAGGCGCACAATGCGCATGCCTAGAAAAAGACCGGAGGTGGTTCAAACTTGAGAACCAGACACGCCAGGTTTTAGGTCAGAGGCGCACAATGCGCATGCCTAGAAAAAGAGTGGAGGTGGTTCAAACTTGAGAACCAGACACGCCAGGTTTTAGGTCAGAGGCGCACAATGCGCATGCCTAGAAAAAGACTGGAGGTGGTTCAAACTTGAGAACCAGACAAGCCAGGTTTTAGGTCAGAGGCGCACAATGCGCATGCCTAAGAAAAGACCGGAGGTGGTTCAAACTTGAGAACCAAACGCACCAGATTTAGTGGGTTAAAATCACTAGAATAGAAGAAGTCCAAGTGCTCATCTGCGTAACTTGGATAAATTGGAGGCTTATACTTCCAGAGATATTAAGCATAGTATTTCTTCAGAAATTTGCCATTGATCGGCATCATCATCCTATCGCCGTCTTGATTCATTAAGCGATAAGCTCCACTGGAGTAGACTATCTCCACAATGAACGGTCCTTCCCACTTGGGTTCAAACTTACCCTTAGTCTTGTGGGTTAGTACCATTGGCCTTTTAACAGCCAGAACCAAGTCTCCTTGTTTAAAGGTCCTTGGTTTAACGTTCTTATTGAACGTTTGAGATATTCGGGCTTGATACAACTCAATATGTTGTTGAGCCCTGAGACGTTTTTCATCTAACGCCTCTAGTTCTTGCAACCTTTGCTGATGGCGCTCTTCTGTCGTCATCTTTGTGGCTAAAGCCACTCTTAATGATGGTATCTGGATTTCAAGAGGCAGAACAACCTCACTTCCATAAACTAAAGAGAATGGGGTAGCTTTGGTCGCGGTGCGAACGGTGGTGCGATAAGCCCACAAACATTCTCCTAACTTTTCATCCCAATCTCGTTTATTGGAGGAGACGAACTTCCGAAGGAGTTTGATGATCGTCTTGTTGAAAGCTTCGGCCAACCCATTAGCCGCAGGGTTATATGGTGTAGAAGCGATATCTTTGATTCTGAATTTATTGCAGAATCTGGAGAATTCCTGACCGATGAATTGCGGACCATTATCATGAATAATCCGTCGGGGGACGCCAAATCGGTAAATGACATGATGCTTGACGAACTTGATCACATCTGTCGTCTTCACCTCTTTCATGGGCACGACTTCGGCCCATTTTGAAAGATAATCGGTTATTGCAAGAATAAACCGATGTCCTCTGGATGACGGGGGCGTTATTGGCCCTACAATGTCCATTCCCCAGGCTTCAAATGGCCAGCTTGCGACGGTATTGTGCAAGTATTCTTGGGGTTGATGAATAAAATTGGCATGTATTTGGCATGCATGACATCGTTTAGCGTATGCCATTGCTTCCGTAACCATGCTCGGCCAGTAGTACCCTAGCCTTCTTATACGGTCTCCAAGTTTAGGACCGGGCTGATGAGCTCCACATACTCCATCGTGTGTTTCTCTCAGCACTTGTTCTGCTTCTGCTTTCGATATGCAGCGTAGCAATAGACCACCTCTTGACTTTCTATACAAAGTCTGAAGTTTATGATCATAATAAAATCTTTGGGCCTTCCTCTTTATTGAGGTGGCTTCCTTAGGATCCTCTGGTAATATCCCATGCAAAGCATAATCCATAAACAGAAATCGCCAATCACGGGGCTCTAAGTTTAAGCCAATCTGGCATACCTCTTCGGTTTGAGATACCACATCTGGGTGGAGGAGTTCTCTGCTACCAATGGTGATGCTTTTAGCTTCTCCTGGTGGGATTTCCAGCGTTGCGGATAATGCGGCAAGAGCATCTGCATAAATGTTCTCATTTCGAGATACATGGTATATGTAGAATTGTTCAAAATATCCTGCTAGCTCAATAGCTAGCTGATGATAGGGGATGAGGGTTTCATGTCTGACTTCATACTCGCCTGTCATCTGATTGACAATGAGCTTAGAATCTCCATATGCCTCTAGATGGTTCACCCCCAGTTGCAGGGCTATTTTTAAGCCGATAATGAGCGCATTGTACTCTGCTACATTATTAGTGCACGGTTCTGTTAATGAGTAACCGTTAGGCAATATATGTTTATGTGGGGATATTAGCACAACCCCCACTCCAGCAGCAGATCGTCTTGCGGCACCATCAAAGAACATTTGCCAAGGTTGTTCTCCGGTAACTGTGTTGACTTCTGATGTCTGCTTTAATTTGGACCAAATTGGACGGTCTGCCAGGAAATCAGCGATTGCCTGCCCCTTCATGGCCTTTTGAGGGACAAAATGTATGTCATAGGGCGACAGTAAGAGCGCCCACTTTTCCAATCGGCCATTCAAGGATCCCGGCTTTGTCATCATAATCTTCAGGGGATTAACCCGTGATATGACATGAATTGTTTGCCCCGAAAGGTAGTGTCGCATTTTCTGAACAGCAAACACTAGGGCTAAACATTCTTTTTCAATCGGGGTATACCGCTGTTCTGCCCCAATCATTGTTCTACTTAAATAGTAGAGGGCATGTTCATGGCCGTGCTCATTATATTGAGCAAGTAATGCTCCTAAAGCATTATCCATGGCCCTTACATATATAAGGAAGGGCTACCCAGGGGCTGGTGCCATTAGTACAGGAGGCTTAGTAAGGTACTCCTTGAGGTCATCAAATGCTTGCTGACATGCCTCATCCCATATGAAAGACACTCCCTTCTTCATAAGTTTGGAGAATGGTTGGCATCGTCCAGATAAGTTGGATATGAGCGCCGAATATAAGCGAGTTTTCCTTGTAATCCCCTTAATTCCTTAAGATTGCGGGGAGGCGGCATTTCGCTAATCGCTTTTACTTTTTCAGGGTCGAGGAAAATTCCTTTTGAAGTTATTACGAACCCTAGAAACTTCCCGCTGGATACCCCCATGAATGACTTAGTGGGATTCATCTTCAAATGATGTTTCCTCATAAGATCGAAGACCACTCTTAAATCGTGAAGATGATCTTCTTTGTCTTTGCTTTTAACTGCTAAGTCATCCACATAGCACTCTACTGTTCTGCGTAGGTGTTCTTTAAATATGGCGCTCATTGCGCGTTGGTAAGTGGCACCTGCATTCTTTAATCCGAATGGCATCACCGTATAGCAGTATACCCCCTGTGGCGTTCTGAAAGCCGTATGCTTTTCATCATCCGGGTGCATCTTGATTTGGTTATAACCTGAGAAGCCATCCATAAAGGACATCCTCTCATAACCGCAAGTATTATCGATCATTACGTCGGTGATGGGGAATGGAAATTCATCCTTGGGACATGCAGTGTTCAGATCTCGAAAGTCAATATATATCCGGATTTTGCCATTCTTTTTGCGAACTGGCACTATGTTTGCCACCCAGTCTGGGTGTTGTTCTTCACGGATGAAACCAGATTGTATAAGCTTGTTGACCTCAGCAACTATTGCCTCCATCAATTTCGGTCGAAAACGCCTCTGTTGCTGTTTAACAGGTTTGACATCTTCTTTTATATTTAACCGGTGTGTGGCAATTTGAGGGTCAAGCCCAGGCATATCTTCATAACTCCATGCGAACACATCTATATATTCTTTGATAAGAGATATAAGTTCCTCCTTTTCTAAAGGAGTTAGTGTGTCGCTTATGAAAATGGGTTTCGGATTTTCTTCCGTTCCCATGTTAACCTGTATTAATTTGTCTTCTGTGGGCGGGTCACGCTGTTCAAAGCGGACATCCCAGAGAGTGTCCATATGCTTAGCCCAAGCATCATCTTGAACGTCAATTGGTTCTTCGTCGCTTTCTTGCTCGGATGAAACCATATTGGCTGTCAAAGATTGAAACCAAGCACCGATACTTATATCCGAATCATGATCGGGTGAAGATGTTTCTTCTTTGGCCGAAGAACTCTCTTCATCTTTTAATGGTGAAGAAGGTGGGGTAGATATATAACCCAACCCCCTGCGGGTCTTCTGATAATAATCAGGGCTCTTTCCTCTCGGTCTAAACGAGGGTATGAGATTCCGCCGCCCTTTTCCGAAGTTTAATCCCGGCTTCTGGGTAAAATTATATCCCATTTTCTCCATCATCTGTCGGGACCTTTGCTCGTATAAGTGAAACTGAGGTGATGTTTGTTCATCACTTTCACTACTTTGCCTCTGTCGAGGCGACGTGGCCACTTTGCCGAACATGATCGGCCTTTGGGACTTCTGTCGGGTAGGCACTTCAAAGAAGTGCCCTTGATCCTTGGTAATTTTTAATTGAGAGAGGAGGGAAGACCTGAGGGGCAAATGATATGCTGCCAGAACTTCAAGTTCGGTCAGGCCATCCTCTTCGGTGGAGGTACAAGAGGGCTCAGACTCAGTAGCTACAGCATGCTCGTAGACTAACTTTACACTTTCATTAATAACCCATTCACTTTCTATTACATCTACTATATTATCAAGACCTAAGCTAAGATCTAGGTGAGGGTTGATTTCGTAATCACCCCCGTAATCTTCTCCAAGGAGCTCGTACTCAATGTCGGCTTCATTGCCACTGTCGTCGGGTTTTGGAGACTTGCTAAGACTGTCATTGGAGGCTTCATGTGCTGGCTTGTAGAGTGCAGCATCTGTGAAGTAATTTTCCAACCCTTTGAATGGCTGCTTGTCAGCAATTAGTGTCCGGACCTCTCCTTCCTCATCGCAATATTTCATGCACTGGTGAAGAGTCGACGGAACTATCATATGAGAGTGAATCCAAGGTCGCCCCAATAAAATATTGTAGGAGGTATCAGCATCAATTACATAGCATGTAACCTCCGTTTTCAAGTCTCCAATTTGACACCGCAATCGGATCTTACCAAGAGGATGGCTATTATTAGCGTTGAATCCATAGATGGTTGTGTGTGTAGGTGTCAAGCGATGAAGGAAAATCCCCAACAGCTGCATCAATCTACTGGGCACGACGCTGAGTGCAGAACCTGGATCAATCTGAATTCGGTCCACTTTTGTGGACCCGACATATCCAGTGAAATATAAAGGCCTATTATGCTTTATATTCCTCACCTGCATGTCTTCTGGAGAGAAGATAATTTGTGGGACTTGCCTTCTCACTTGATGACAGTGGGGGCAAGAGTCCCGCTCTTCGATGGCCGGCTCGACAATCTGAGCTAGGAACGACTCAGAGTCTGCCAAGGCCTCTCTTAGAGCTTCACGTGTTGATTTTGATAATCTCAACAATTCGTAAAGCGTCACTCGCGCTGGGATATTAGCCAACTGCGCGATTATGTCAAATTCGAAGGGAGTTTCTTTGGCTCCTTCATCTCTGGTAGAATTCTTCTGGAAACGAAGTCTTTTCTGCTTCGCAGGCTTTGCAAGTTCTGCATAGATATCTTTTGGATCCACTCTAGTGTAGTCCTTATGATATGTCTTTCCAGATCGAGTACTGGAAGGGCCTGCCCCATCTTGATGGGTGGCCATAGTTTCAGGTTCTTCTTTAGAATCTGTGAAGGCCCCCGAAGCTATATATTCTCCTTTTATATCCGCAGAAATGGCATTGACAACCCGCTTCTTCTCTGGACCTCTTGAAGTAGTCCATTGTTCATCTTCCAGCAAATCAGGGTGAACCCACATAATTTCCCCTCTTTGGGTTGTTATGGGGACAAGTCCTTCTTGAGCTTTGTTGTAAGGATCAAGATTCTTTGTAACTGCCTCACCCTTTGGGATTGGGGTTACTCCTGCGGGGAACTCGTGGGTTCCAACCACTATGGTTGCCATATTGGCAGTGACTTTCTTCTGCTCTTCCTTAAGCGTCAAAACTCCAGCCTCTATTAGTGCTTGGATTCTGTTCTTAAGGGGAAAACAATCCCTGGTAGGGTGCCCAACATTCCGGTGATAAAGACAGTAATTTGGGTCTTTAGTCTTACCCGCATCTTCTGGCTTCTTATTCTCCGGAAGTTTTAGCATTCCCTTCTTTTGGAGCAGGTGAAAGATGACTGGTGTCTGTTCAGCTTTGAAAGTGTAATTCCTTTCTTGCTGCGGTCTAATTTGCCTTGACCCTCGTTGACCTTGAGATTTCGGCTCTGGCAGAGGACTGGTCTTCTGAGGAGCAGTTTCTGATGACATTACTGCTTTCCCTTTATTCTTGTTGCTGTTGTTTTGGGTATATGATTTACTACCCCCAGCACTTCTTGGCCCGCGGGACTCTTCAACTCGGCGAATCAAGTCTTCAGCTTGCTCTCCTTGTTTGAGCAGGTCCCTCCACGTCTTAGACTCTACGGCCCCCATTTTGAGGAGCACATTGGTCTTAAGGTTGTGTCGACATGTCTCGACTAGAGTTTCCTGGATCATTCCGTGTTTACAATGTACGGACTTCTCCCGGAACCTTTCTATGAAATCTTTAACCGCTTCTTGTTCCCCTTGCCTAGTCGCAAGGAGGGAATGAACCGTTATCTCGGTGTCATCCTCGAAGAAACGTGAGAGAAATGATTTCTCAACATCTAACCAGGTATTAATAGTACCTGGGGGCAGCTGCATGAACCAAGTAAAGGCAGGCCCTCGCAAAGTACTTGCAAATACTTTGGTCATGATGGGATCATTACCCATTAAGTGTTCTGCTTGGGACAAGAAATAATAGATGTGCTGACTGGGTGATCCCTTCCCGTCATAGGGCTCCAACTTGAGCGGCTTATACCTTGGAGGATAGGGTACCACATCCCATTCTGCTGGATATGGTCTAGAGACTCCTGACTCCTTCAACTCTTTTTTACGCATCAAGGCTTCGAGTTGATTCTGTAACTTTTCAAGCTTTTCTTCATGCGGATCATGGAAAGAAAATCTATCTTCTTCCTCATGCATCGAGTGGGCTTTCTCCTCCTGTTCTTCTTCATTTGGAGTCTTCTTGCCCTGTTTAGCATTATCTTCAACAACTTTTAAAAGTAGCATCTTAAGGTCTTCAATCGTTTTCTGTTGCTCTCGAATCATTCTTTCTTGAGCTTCAAATCTCTGATTGATATCACCAGATTTATCTGCCATGTGCGACGCTGACTTCTGCAGTCGAGATGATGTAGAGGATGGAGGCGAGGCTATAGCGGAATTATCGCTGTCCTCGTCGTAAGAACCCCCTGCGAGCTTTTTATAATTTCGTGGCGGGACGGCTCCTGATCTTAGTCGAGTAATACGATGAAGTTCATCATCGCTCGATTCTGAATCATCATCCGTCTCTGCAATTTTCTTCCCTTTTCCTACCATGTTGGAAGTTACAGCTCTCCCTTGTTTCAGGGGAGTGGTTCTTGTCTTCTTAGCAGGATTCTGATTTGACTCATTTAATCGGTTGAACACAGATATCCTGTTCTTGCTGCAGCCACAGTTATTCACCACGGCTGATACTGTTGTTATAAGTTGCTGGCAATGGCAACTATGTTCAACTTGAAGTTGGTCTATGCCTCTCTTCTTATGAAGATGCTCCCTGAGGTCAGTGCCTCTAGACATGAAATCAAGAGGTCCATTCAACTCTTGAGAGTGTTTAGGAATCCACTGAAGCTTCTTTGATTGCTCAACCCTGGCTCTGGGGTCGGACTGATCCTCGCGTGGTTTAGGAATAGTCTCGCGTCTCATATTGCGGGCCTGAAAAATAGCTCCGCGCTGATCCACACTAGCCTCGCATTTCTCGCTGGCTTGGTGTGTCCTTGGAAGTTTAGCCTCTGGAATAATAGCCCCGCGTGAAGGGAAGTTCTTGCATGCTGGCTTATCTTCGCGATTGACGCAGATCATAGCTTCGCGCTTAGCGCGGTTTTTACGACTAGCAACTATCTGCCAATCATCTTCCCGTTCCTTGCGGGTGTCAGAAGTCTTGCGTTTATTGCAAGTATCACTGGCTTCACGTCTCTCGCTAGGCACAGTAATAGCCCCGCGTGGAGAATCACACGCTGGCTTTGAATAATTTTTATACTCGCGTAACTCGCGAGTGTTGGGTATTCTGCGACTAGCGCAACCCTTACTGGCTTCGCGTCTCTCGCTAGGCACAGTAATAGCCTCGCGTGGAGAATCACACGCTGGCTTGGAATAATTTTTATACTCGCGTAACTCGCGAGTGTCAGGAATTTTGTGTAACTCGCCAGTATTACCAGCCTCGCATGGAAAATCACACGCTGGCTTTTCCTTGCTTTTAAGGCAAGTTGTATCTTCGCGTTTAACGCGGTAGAGATTGGTCTCGCGGGTAGCGCGAGCCAATTTGCGAGGGACCATAGCCTCGCGTCCTCTAGAGTTAGCTCCACGTCCAAGGCGGGCTTTGAGGGCTCTACGCCTCGCTCTCCGGTTCCTGTTCCGGAGTTGGGTCCTGGTCAGCCCAGTTCCCATGTCTTCTTCGGCAATCGGAAGCTCTTCCTCAGTTAGGATTTCTTGTGTGGACTCCGGCGTTATAACCGTAGTCTCCAAGGATCCCCGTCTCTCGGTGGATACCTTTCTACCCGTCACTCGGGCATTGGAGTACATACGGCGATAGTGCCGTGTCTCATCCAAGTCACCTGATCCGGAGGAGAGGAACTCCTCGTACTTCTGCTGGTCGATTTCAATGACCAGCGTGTCTACTTCGGATCCGATCAAGTCAACGTCCGATTGCGCCACAATCTCTTCATCAGTAAAAGAGATGGCTCCCACTGTGGTCGCCAGTTTGTTCGTCGCAAAAGTTTCTTCGCTTCCTCCCATTGAATTAACTTAAATTACAATGAAAGTGAACAAGAGATAAAAAAGAACAAACGAGAGGATTTTATATTTCAATCTCTCTCTTTTACAATAGTGTGGGATCTGTGGCGATGGGATCTGTCAAGCAGTTCCTTTGGACGATCGGTACGTTGAAATCTTCTCTTTTAAAGATATCGGCCGAATATAGACGATCTTCTCTGGCTTTGATTCGTTCAAGGCTCTCTCGCGTAACTCGAACTTCTCAAGAACTCCAGAAAGAAGACAGTAGTTTTCTCTGATCTTCACGAACTCAAGGCTCTGTGCGTAACTTGAATTCTCCAAGATCTCAGAAGATGATCAGCAAAGTTTTCAAGGCTCTCTCGCGTACTTGAATTGCCAAAGGATCGATAGGAGGCTTCCGATGCCGAAAAGAAGAAGAACTCTGATCTCTGGTTTTGATTAGTTCAAGGCTCTCGCGCGTACTTGAATTTTACCAAAACTTCCAAAAGATCCAAAAGAGCTCTCTAGGGTTTCACCAAGAAGGTATTTATAGCCCAAGGTTAATGCAAGAGTTTCTATCTAAATAGAACTCACATTCATCAAGGATTCCAATCAAATATCTTAGTTTTGATGGAATTCTGATTAGACTTGATTCGGGTATTTGGATAAGCCCAGAATTATAATCTCAATCAATTTGAGATTCTGGTTATCTGCTTACGCGGAGCTTTAATCGCATCAAAACGCGACGCTAAATAACCAAAATGCGGAGCTAACACGGAGCTATTGATCATCTCCGCGTTTTACTCAAACGCGAGGCTAATACAAGCCAAACTGCGGAATCAACGCGGAGCTATTAAACATCTCCGTGTTTTATTCAAACGCAGGGTTAATATATCCAAACACGGGGCTATTGAATTAGCTCCGCGTTCTGTTGTGGAAAATCCTTTTAACTTAGAAATTTTCACTGCCAACAATTATATCAGTCTTTTTACTAAAAGGACCAAATCACCCTTCTTAAAAGTTCTCTGCTTGATTTTTTTTGTTAAAGGTTTTGGAGATTCACGCTTGATAAAACTCAATACTTTGTTGAGCCCCCATCGAGAGCATCCAGCTCTAGAAGTCTCTGCCGGTACTTCTCTTCTTGAGTCATTTTGGTTGTTAATGCAACTCGTAGTGATGGAATTTGGATCTCTAAAGGAAGTACTACTTCGGATCTGTACAAAAAAAAAGCTGTAGTATTTGTAGCAGTTCTAATAGTAGTTCAGTATGCCCAAAGATATTCTCCAAGCTTTTCATCTCAATCACGTTAGTTGGATGAAACAAACTTCTTAAGGAGCTTTACAATTGTCTTATTGAAAGCTTCTGCTAATCCATTAGCCGAAAGATAGTATGGAGGTGAGGCCACACTTTCGATCATGCACTTGTTTCAAAATATGGAGAATGACTGACTCACGAACTGAGATCTGTTATCATGAACAATTCTCCTAAGCACCCCGAAGCGGTATATGACATAATGTTTGATGAATTTGATCACGTTTGATGTCTTCACTCAGTTAGGGGAATGACTTCTGTCCACTTTGAAAAATAATATGTTATAGCCAATATAAACCGATGACCATTTGTTGATGGTGGTGAAATTGACCCGATAACGTTAATTCCCCATATTTCAAATGGCCGTAATGTAGCCGTTGGATGAAGATATTCTGGTGCCTGTTGTATAAAGTCTGCATGTATTTGATAGACTCTGCATTTTCTGGTGTAAGCAACTACGTCTATCATCATCTTGGGTCAGTAATATCCCAATTTTCGGAGTCTATCTCAAAGTTTTGGTCTTGGTTGATATGCTTTGCAGATGCTGCTATGAGCTTCTTCAAGTGCTTCCTGAGCTTCTCTATTAGAAAGGCAACAAAGCAAAATTCCTTCATAGGATTTTCTATATAATGTCCAAACTTCGGTATTATAATAGAATCAAACAGCTTTTCTTTGATTTGCTGCCGCTTCTTTGGGATCTTCTGGCAGTATCCCATAAAAAACATAGTCTATGTACGGAAATAGCCAATCCCTTAGCTTGAGATCAGTCTCAGGAGCATGTACTTCATGTGTGTCTTGTTTCTTGTCTGAACTTAACTCCAATTTGGGTTCCTTTTTCGGGCAAAATAATTTTTTGCTTCCCACCGTTATGCATTTGTTAGCATTCTTGGGCAACGCTAATGTGGCAGCTAACGATGCTAGTGAGTCCGCGTAAGTATTTTGATAGCGCGACAAGTGACTGGGTAAAAGCCGTTGAAGCTATCAGTCATTTTCATAACTGATTGGTTATAAGGCAGGAGATTTTCATTCTTGATTTCGTATTCTCTCTTGACTTGGTTGATGATGAGCTGAGAATCTCCGTATGCTTCTAAATATTTCACCCTCAGCTGTTTGGCTATTATCAGGCCAATCATCAAGGCATTGTATTCAGCAACATCGTTGGAGCATGATTCTGTTAATGAATATGATCGAGGGATAATGTGGTTGTGAGGAGAGACAAAAACCACGCTCACTTCTGCTACCATCTTTCCTTTGAATCCCATTCTGGAAGCATCATCAAAGAAAAGTTATCTGACTTCTTCTGTAGTGGCATTTGCTTCAGCAGTTTCTTATAAACTATCATCTCCTGGAGTTATGCTTCTTTCGGCTATTTCGTCAGGGATGTCTTTATACAATTTTGAAGATGTTGGAATTGGGTGTTCAGTTAGGAAATCAGCTATAGACTGACCTTTAATTGACTTTTGTTGGATAAAATGCATATCGTATTGCGATAGCAAAATAGCCCAATTAGATAATTTTGAATTTAATAATCCTAGTTTGGTCATTAATATTTTTAATGGATTAACTCTCGATATAACGTGGATTGTTCGTCCTACCAAATAGTGTCATATTTTCTATACTGCAAATACCAAAGTTAGGCACTCTTTTTCCACTAGGTTATGTTCAGCTCCAATCATAATTCTACTTAAATAGTAGATAACTTTCTTTTGTCCAAATTCATTCTTTTGGGCTAATTGGACTCTCAAAGAATAGTCTATGGCTCTCACATATAATAGACAAGGTACTCCTGACATTAGAGCTACAAGGACGGGTGGTTTCATGAGATATCACTTAATCTCTTCAAAAGCTTTTTGATATGTGTTATCCCAGATAAATGACACTCCTTTCTTCATTAACCATGTGAATAGTTGACATCCTAGATAAGTTTGATATGAACCTGCGAATGTATGTCAGCCTTCCCTGCACTCTTCTTAATTCTTTGAGATTTCTAGGTGGTAACATATTTTGAATTTCTTTAATTTTATCTGGATCAAGATGAATTCCTCGGGAGGTGACTATAAACCCAAGGAATTTTCCACTAGAGACTCCTAGAAAAGACTTAGTTAGGTTCATTTTATGCTAGTGTTTCCGCATAAGATTGAACACCATTCTTAGATCATGAAGATGACTGTTTTTGCTTTTGCTTTTGATTGCCAAGTCATCTACGCAACATTCCATCGTCTCTCGGAAAGCTCTTGGAATATAATGTTCATGGCACATTGATATGCGGTCCTAGCATTCTTTAAACTAAAGGGCATGACCATATAGCATTACACCCCCAGTGGTGTTCGGAAAGATATATGCTTCTCATCGTCAGGTTACATCTTAATTTGATTGTACCCTGAATATCCATCCATCAACGACATCCGTTCATAGCCACAAGTATTGTCGATCATGACGTTTGTGATGGGTAATAGAAATTTATCTTATGGACATGCTTCATTTAAATCTCTAAAATTGATGCAGACCCTAATTTTTTTATTCTTCTTAGTCACAGAAACTATGTTTGCGACCCAATCTGGAAGTTGTTCCCGTGAATGAAGCCTGATTCAATTAGTTTCTTAATTTCGGCTTCAATGGCTTCCATTATTTCAGGATGGAACCTATGTTATTGTTGTTTGACAGGTTTTGCATCTAGTCGGATATTCAACTTGTGCATCACTACTTTTGGGTCTAATCCTGACATATCTTCTTAATTCCAGGCAAAAACATCAATGAATTCTGAAATATGAGAAATCATTTCTTTTTTTTTTCTTCGGAAGATAAATTTTTACTTATAAATATGGATTTAGGATTAGTTTTATTTCCTATATTTATTTGGATCAGTTTATCTTCAGTTGGTGGTTCATGTTGTTCGAACTGAATTTTCCACTTCATGTTGAGATGCTTTGCATAGGAATCACCTTAATTGGCGGTAGTTCTTTATCATTCTCTTCTTCTTTCTGGTCTAAGATACCATGTTGATGGAGATTTCTTGAAAAATGACTCCAACACTTATATTTGAATCCCAAAATAATGATTCAGATGAGTGAGTTTGTTGAAACTCTTCAGAATTTGTTTCTAAAAAATTTTCAGAAGTGGTAACATATCCCAACTCCCTACCAGTCTTATTATAGTAAATTGGTAATTTTCCTTTTGGAATAAAAGGTCGAAGCATAGCTCTTCTTCCCTTTCCAAAGTTCAACCTCTGCCTTTGACTATGTTATATCCCATCTTTTTCATTATTTTATGGGAATTCTTATCGTAATGGAAGAACTCGGGATTTTACTGTTCTTCCTTAGAATTTAAATGTTATTCCTTATTTTTATTATTTGCTTTTCCAAATAATATAGGTTTTTGACCTTTATATTTAGGGGGGACTTCAAAGATCACTTCACTTGCATCTCGATCGTCATCATTTTGTATATATAAGGATGAACGGATGGACGCTTGGACTAATACCAAGGAGTATATTTTATCTAGTTGATCACTGACCACATTAGTACTACTACTTGAGGGTTCAGAATCAACACCCAACGAATAAGCAAACTCTATATTCTCATTGATTACCTACTCGCCATCAGAATTGGCAATGTCATTTACATCTAGGCCTTCAAGGCTTATTACAATTGGTTTATTTACATCATGCCTTCAAGATTTATTACAATTGGTTCAACCACCCAATTTTTATTATCAGATCTTGAACTTTCGGATCCTGATTCAGTATCGACCTCATTTTCGCTATCTGATTCTTCTGAGGACAAATTGCTCAGCTGTTTCAAATGGGTCTTGACATAGCAGTGTATCAACAAAATAGTTTTTAACCCCTTTAAAGGGTTGATTTTCTACCACCAAGGTTTTTACATTCCCTTTTTTGTCCACATACTTCATACACTGGTGCAGTGCAGAAGGGACAATGAGGTTGATGTGAATCCATGGTCTCCCAAGTAAGGGGTTGTAAAACGTGTCAGCATCTATCATATAGCATGTGATTTCTATCTTTAGATTACCGATATGACATTTCAATTTTACCTTACCCAAGGGTTTACAACTATTAGCGTTGAATCCGAAAATGGTTGTATTTGTTGATGTCAGTCTACTTATTGGGACCGCAAGATACTGCAACACCCTTCTTGGCATTATGCTTAGAGCGGATCCAGAGTCAACTTGGATTCGGTCAATCTCGATTGACCCTATGTAGCCTTTGTAATACAAAGGCCGATGATACTTGTTATTCTTTATTTACATATCTTCTGAAGAGAAAGTTATACAAGGTATCTTCTTGGAAGTTTGATTACAAGCTACACAAACTTCTTCTTCTATTGTTTCTGGAATTTGAGCCAGAAACACTTTAAAATCTTGCAGAGCTTCTCTTAAAGCTTCTTTGGTTTGCTTGGACAGCCTCAGGAGCTCGTACAAAGTGATTCTTGTGGGAAGTTGGCCAATTGTACCAACACATCAAATCAGAAAGGCTTCTTGCAAATTTCCATTGGTTCTTCTTCCTTGCTTTTAAAAGCTTTGTCGAACTTAAACTCTTTCTACTTGTTCTTCTCTAGAGCCTGAGGTTCAACCACTTGGTCATAATTTTTCAAGTAGTTTTGTCCTGAGCAAGTCTTAAAAGGTTTCTATTGGTCTTCATTGACTGTCAATGATTCTTTGAGTTCCTCTTCTAAGTCCAAAAAAGGGTGAACTCCTGTGTCGTTTTCAGGAACTACAATGACAGTATTAGAAGTGCACGCCTTTCCTTTTGACTTCTTAGATGAACTTGAAATCCACTGCTCATCTTCAAGGAGATCTGGATGCACCACATTATCTCCCCTTTAGATGTTTCAATAGGTGATAATCATTTTATTTGTTACTACTGAGGATCATAATTTACGACCCTTATTATGCCTTTAGGAATTGGTTAAACTCCGTCTTGAATAATTGATTTATCCAGTCTGGAATCTTTCCAAATTTGAAAGTCACAATATTTCCTGTCACCTTCTTCTTATCTTCTTGTAGCGTGATGACATTGGCGTCCACCAGGGTCTGAATCTTATCATTTAGGATGTAACAATTCTTGATAGGATGGTTAATGACCTTACGATACATACAGTAATTGGGATCATTAACCTTTTCTGCTTCTTCAGGTCACTTCGACTCTGACAACCTCAATATATTTTTTGTCATTAGTAAGTTTAAAATAGTGGTGGTGTGCTCATCTTTAAAAGAATATTGTTTCTAAGGAACTTGTGACAGAGGAGGGGTCCTTGGAGGAGGCTTAGTTGGGCTTGGAGTATCTTACCGCTATCGTCTCCTTTCCTTTGGGTCGGAATGATTGAAGTATTACAGGATTGTTTCTTCTTTAACTTTCTCCTTCTTCAGTCTCAAGCCTCTGTGTAATTTCTTCAGCTCTTTTGGCTTGTAGTGAAAGCTCTTTCCAAGTGGAGGACTTCACTGTTCGTTTGTTCTTCTTTTTATCTTGTTCACTTCTATTGTAATTTAAGTTAATTCAATGGGAGGAAAGCAAAGAATTTCTGCTGCGAACAAACTGGCGACCACAGCGAGCATAACGCGAGATAGACTTGGTATTCTAACTCCGCATTTCAGTTTAAATATCCAAAGTATTTCAAAATCTGCTAAATTCTAAGCCATTTTGAAAACTTTGGAGGGGGTTCTGTTGGCAGTGAAAATTTCTAAGATAAAAGGATTTTCCACAACAGAACGCCGAGCTAATTCAGTAGCCCCGCGTTTGGCTATATTAGCCTTGCGTTTGAATAAAACGCGGAGATGTTTAATAGCTCCGCGTTGATTCCGCAGTCTAGCTAGTATTAGCCTCGCGTTTGAGTAAAACGCGGAGATGATCAATAGCTCCGCGTTCTGGTTATTTAGTGCCGCGTTTTGATGTGATTAAAGCTCCGCGTGAGCAGATAACCAGAATCTCAAATTGATTGAGATTATGATTTGGACTTATCCAAATACCTAAATTAAGTCCAATCAGAACTCAAAATCAACAGATTTAAATCAATATTAAAGATTGGATTGGAATCCTTGATGAGAGGGAATTCTATTTAGATAGAAACTCTCAAATTAACCTGAGGCTATAAATACCTTCCTGGTGAAACCCTAGGGGTTTTCTTTTTTGGATCCTTTGACAATTCAAGTACGCGAGAGAGCCTTGAAGTCAGGGGTATTCTTCTTCTTCCTTTCGGTTCTTAGAGAATTCAAGTTACGCGCAGAGCCTTGAGTTCGGAAAAGACCGGAGAAGATCGTTTACAGTCGGCCGATACCTTCAAGAGAGAAGAGTTCAATGTTTGATCGTCCAAAGGAACTACTATAGATCCCATCGCCACTGATCCCACAATAAATTGTAAAAGAGAGAGATTAAAACTATAAAATCCTCTCGTTTGTTCTTCTTTTTATCTTGTTTACTTCTATTGTAATTTAAGTTAATTCAATGGGAGGAAAGCAAAAAACTTTTGCTGCGAACAAACTGGTGACCACAGTGGGAGCCATCTCTTTCATTGATGAAGAGATTGTGGCGTAATCAGACGTTGATTTGATCGGATCCGAAGTAGACACGCTGGTCGTTGAAATCGATCAGCAGAAGTATGAGGAGTTCCTCTCCTCTGAATCAGGTGACTTGGGCGAGACACGACACTATCGTCGCATGTACTCCAATCCCGAGCAACGGGTAAAGAGGTATCCACCGAGATACGAGGATCCTTGGAGACTGCGGCTATAGGGCCGATACTCGAATAAGAAATCCTAGCAGAGGAAGAGCTTCCTACTGCCGAAGAAGACTTGGGAACTGGATTAACCAGAACCCAACTCTGAAATAGGAATCGGAGACTAAGGCGGAAAGCCCTCAAAGCTTGCCTCAGACGCAAGGCTAATGGATGGGAGGCTATGGCCCCTCGCAAACTGGCTCGCGCTAATTACGAGACCGGTTATTATCGCGTTAAACGCGAATTTACAACTTGCCTTAAAAGCAAGGAAAAGCCAGCGTGTAATTTTCCACGCGAGGCTATTGCTGAGCCCAGCGAGAAATGCGAAGCCAGCAGGATTTGCGCTAGTCGCAAAATATCTGACACTCGCGAGAAACGCGAGTATAAAAATTCTTTGAAGCCAGCATGTGATTTTCCACGCGGGGCTGATACTAAGCCAAGCGAGAAACGCGAGGCTGCTAGTACTTGCAATAAACGCAAGATTCCTGACACTCGCAAGAAACGCGAGTATAAAAATTCAACAAAGCCAGCGTGTAATTTTCCACGCAAGGCTGATACTGAGCCAAGCGATAAACGCGAGGCCAGTAATACTTGTGAGAAACGCAAGATTCTCCGCGAGGAACGCGAGGATGATTGGCAAATAGTTGTCAGTCGTAAAAACCGCGCTAAGCGCGAAGCTATAATTTGCGTTAATCGCAAAGATAAGCCAGCGTGCAAGAATTTTCCTTCACGCGGGGCTATTATTCCAAAAGCTAAACTTCTGAAGACAAGCCAAGCCAGCGAAGAACGCGAGGCTAACATGGCCAAATGCGGAGCTATTCCTCAGCCTCGCGCGATAAGACGCGAAGCTACTTCTAAGCTCCGCGTGGATCAACCCAACCACAGAATCAGGGCATATACTCGCATCAGAAGGCCAGAGCTGGATTCCAGTGATCCTAAAAGGCTTCAGTGGGTCCCTAGACCTTCTAAACCGGTGAATGAGTCCCATGACCCCATAGTTGAAGGCGTTGATCTCACGGAGTATCTGTCCAAGAAGTGAGGCATAGAACAAATTCAAGCTGAACCTGTTTGTCACTGCCAGCAGCTTATGACAGCAGTATCCGCTGTAATGGACAATTGTGGCTGCAGCAAGACTAGGGTATCAGTGTTCGACCGATTAAACGAGTCGGACAAGAACCCTGCTAAGAAGACAAGAACCGCTTCCCTAAAAGAATGGAGGGCTGTAACTTCCAACATGGTGGGAAAAGGGAAAAGATTGTAGAGACGGATGATGATTTGGAATCGAGCGATGAAGAACCTCCTCACGTCACTCGACTTAAATCGGGAGCCGTCCCGCCTCGAAATTACAAGAGGCTTGCAAGGGGTTCTTACGACGAGGACAGTGATAATTCAGCTATAGCTTCACCGCTATCTTCTACGTCATCTCGGCCACAAAAAGCAGCATCGCACATGGCAGATAAATCTGATGATATCAATCAGAGATTTGAAGCTCAAGAAAGAATGATTCGCGAGCAGCAAAAGACGATTGAAGACCTTAAAGTGATGCTCTCTAAATTCGTTGAAGATAAAAAGGGCAAAGAGACTCTGAATGAAGAGGAAAAAGAAGAAAAAGCCCACTCAATGCACGAGGATGACGATGGATTTTCTTTCCATGATCCACATGGAGAAAAGATAGAAAAGTTACAAATTCAACTCGAAGCTTTGATGCACAAAAAGGAATTGAAAGATTCAGGGGTCTCAAGACCATATCCACCTGAATGGGATGTGGTACCCCTACCCCCAGAAGTACAAGCCGCTCAAGTTAAAGCCTTATGATGGGAAGGGATCGCCCAGTCAGCACATTTATTATTTCTTGTCCCAAGCAGGACATCTGATGGGTAATGACCCGATTATGACCAAAGTATTCGCAAGTACTTTGCGAGGGCCTGCTTTTACTTGGTTCATGCAGTTGCCCCCAGGTTCTATTAATACCTGGTTCGATGTTGAGAAATTATTTCTCTCACGTTTCTTTGAGGATGATACCGAGATTACGGTTCATTCCCTCCTTGCGACTACACAAGGGGAACAAGAAACGGTAAAAGATTTCATAGAAAGGTTCCGGGAGAAGTCCAGTGCATTGCAAACACGGAATGGTCCAGGAAACTCTAGTCGAGACTTGTCGACACAATCTTAAGACCAATATGCTCCTAAAAATGGGGGCCGTAGAGTCTAAGACATAGAGGGATTTGCTCAAACAAGGAGAGCAAGCTGATGACTTGATTCGGCGAGTTGAAGAATCTCGTGGATCAAGAGGTACTGGGGGTAATAAGCCATATACCCAAAATAGCAGCAATAAGAATGAAGGGAAAGCGGTGATGGCATCAAAAGCTGCTCCTCAGAAGACAAACCCTCCACCAAAGCCGAAGCCCCAAAATCAGCAGAGTACAAGGCAAAATAGACTTCAGCAGGAGAGAAATTATACTTTCAAGGCGGAACAGACGCCTATCCTCTTTCACCTCCTCATGAGGAAGGGAATGCTGAAACTTCTGGAGAACAGGAAGCCAGAAGACGCTGGTAAGACCAATGACCCTAATTACTGTCTTTATCACCGGAATGTTGGGCACCCGACTAGGGATTGTTACCCTCTTAAGAACAAAATCCAAGCACTAATAGAAGCTGGAGTTCTGACGCTTAAGGAAGAGCAGAAGAAGGTCACTGCCAATATGGCAACTATAGTGGTGGGAACCCATGAGTTCCCCGCAGGAGTGACCCCAATTCTAAAGGGTAAGATGGTTACAAAGAACCTCGATCCTCATAAAAAAGCCCAAGAAGGATTTGTCCCTGTAACAACCCAAAAGGGGGAAGTTATGTGGGTTCACCCCGATTTGTTAGAAGATGAGCAGTGGACTACCGCAGGTCAAGGAAAAAAGCGGACTGTTAATGCTATTTCCGAGGAGATAAGGGAAGAATATATAGCTTCGGGAGCCTTCACAGATTCTGAAGAAGAGCCCGAAACTATGGCCACTCATCAAGATGGGGCAGGCCCTTCCAGTACTCGATCTGGAAAGACATATCTCAAGGACTACACCAGAGTAGATCCAAAAGATATATATGGGGAACTTTCAAAACCGGCAAAGCAGAAAGGACTTCGCTTCCAGAAGAATCCTATTAGAGATGAAGGAGCCAAGGAGACTACCTTCAAATTTGACATAATAGCTCAGCTGGCTAACATCCCAGCACGAGTCACATTATATGAGTTGCTTCGATTGTCAAAGTCAACACGTGAGGCGTTGAGAGAGGCCTTGGCAGACTCTGAGTCATTCCTAGCTCAGATTGTCGAGCCGGCCAAAGAGGAACAGGACTCTTGCCCCCACTGTCATCAAGTGAGGAGGCAAGTCCCGCAAATCATTTTCACTCCAGAGGACATGCAAGTGAGGAATATAAAGCATAACAGGCCTTTATATTTCATCGGATATGTTGGGTCTACAAAGGTGGACCGAATTCAAATTGATCCGGGTTCTGCACTAAGTGTCGTGCTCAGAAGGTTGATGCAGCTGTTGGGGATTTCCCTTCATCGTTTGACGCCTACAAACACCACTATTTACGGATTCAATGCTAATAACAGCCATCCTCTTGGTAAGATCCGATTGCGGTGCCAAATTGGAGACTTGAGAACGGAGGTTACATCCTACGTTATTGATGCTGATACCTCCTACAATATTTTACTGGGACGACCTTGGATCCACGCTCACATGATAGTCCCGTCGACTCTTCACCAATGCCTGAAATATTGCGATGAGGAAGGAGAAGTCCGAACACTTGTTGCAGATAAGCAACCATTCAAAGGGCTGGAGAATTACTTCACAGATGCTGCACTCTATAAGCCAGCCCATGAAGTCTCTAATGACGATCCTAGCAAGCCTCCAAAGCATGATGAAGGCGGTAATGAAGCCGATATTGAATACGAACTTCTTGAAGAAGACGATGGGGGTGATTATGAAATCAACCCTCACTTAGATTTTAATTTGAGTCTTGATATGGCCGATGTAATAGAGGAAGAATGGATTATAAATGAAAATATAAAGTTAGTCTACGAGCATGCTGTAGGAACTAGCTCTGAACCCTCTTGTACTTCTACTGAAGTGGATGACCTGACTGAACTTGAAGTTCTAGTGGCATACCATTTGCCACTTAGGTCATCCCTCCTCTCTCGGTCTAAAATAGTTAAGGGAAAAGGTCACTACTTCGAAGTGCCTTCTCGACAGAAGTCCCAAAAGCCGATCATGTTCGGCAGAGTAATTACGTCACCTCGACAAAGACAAAGTAGTGAAAGTGATGAACAAACATCACCTCAATTTTACTTGTATGAACAGAAATCCCGGCAAATGATGGAGAAAATGGGTTATAATTTTACCTAGAAGCCGTGGTTAAACTTTGGAAAAGGGCGACGGAATCTTATACCCTCATTCAGACCGAGAGGAAAGAGCCCTGACTATTATCAGAAGACTCGTAGGGGGTTGGGCTATGTATCTACTCCTCCCCCGTCACCATCTGGACAAGAAGAGAGTTTTTTGGCCAAGGAAGATACATCTTCATCCAATCATGACTCGGATCAAAGTACTGGTGTTTGGTTTCAATCCTTGACAGCCAACATGGTTTCAGCCGCACCAGAAAGCGACGAGGAACCAATTGATGTTCAAGATGATTCCTGGGCTAAGCATATGGATACTCTCTGGGATGTTCGTTTTGAACAGCGTGACCCGCCCACGGAAGACATATTAATACAAGTCAACATGGGAACGGAGGAAAACCCGAAGCCCATCTTCATAAGTGACACGTTGACTCCCTTGGAAAAGGAGGAACTTATATCTCTCATCAAAGAATATATTGATGTATTTGCATGGAGTTACGAAGACATGCCCGGACTTGACCCTCAAATTGCCACACACAGGTTAAATATTAAAGAAGACACCAAGCCCGTCAAACAACAGCAAAGGCGTTTTCGACCGGAATTGATGGAGGCAATAGTTGCTGAGGTCAACAAACTTATAAAATCCGGATTTATCCGTGAAGAACAGCATCCTGATTGGGTGGCTAACATAGTGCCGGTTCGTAAGAAGAACGACAAAATCCGGATATGCATCGATTTTCGAGATCTGAACGCTGCATGTCCTAAGGGTGAGTTTCCACTTCCCATCACCGATGTGATGATTGATAATACCTGTGGTTATGGGAGGATGTCCTTCATGGATGGATTCTCAGGTTATAACCAGATTAAAATGCACCCGGATGATGAAAAGCATACGACTTTCAGAACGCCGCTGGGGGTATACTGTTATACGGTGATGCCGTTCGGATTGAAGAACGCAGGTGCCACCTACCAACGCGCAATGAGTGTCATATTCAAAGAACACCTACGCAAAACAGTGGAGTGCTATGTGGATGACTTAGCAGTCAAAAGTAAAGACAAAGAAGATCATCTTCATGATTTAAGAGTGGTCTTCGATCTTATGCGGAAACATCATCTGAAGATGAATCCCACTAAGTCATTTATGGGGGTGTCCAGCGGGAAATTTCTTGGGTTCATAATAACTTCAAAAGGAATTTTCCTCGAGCCTGAAAAGGTAAAAGCGATTAGCGAAATGCCACCTCCCCGCAATCTTAAAGAGTTGAGGGGGTTACAAGGAAAGCTCGCCTATATTCGACGTTTCATTTCCAACCTATCTGGACGATGCCAGCGATTCTCCAAACTTATGAAAAAGGGGGTGTCTTTCGTATGGGATGAGGCATGTCAGCAGGCATTTATGACCTTAAGGAGTACCTTACTAAACCTCCTGTACTCATGGCACCAGTCCCTGGGCAGCCCTTCCTTATATATGTAAGGGCCATGGATAATGCTTTAGGAGCGTTACTTGCTCAATATAATGAGCACGGCCATGAACATGCCCTCTACTATTTAAGCAGAATAATGATTGGGGCCGAACAGCGATATACCCCGATTGAAAAGGAGTGTTTAGCCCTAGTGTTCGCTGTTCAGAAAATGCAACACTATCTTTCAGGGCAAACAATCCATGTCATATCATGGGTTAATCCCCTGAAGATTCTGATGACAAAGCCGGGATCCTTAAACGGCCGGTTGGCGAAATAGGCATTATTGCTATTGCCCTATGACATACACTTCGTCCCACAAAAGGCCATGAAGGGACAGGCAATCGCCGACGTCCTTGCAGACCATCCAATTTGGTCCAAATCCAAACAAACGTCAGAGGTCAACACAGTTAGCAAAGAACAAACATGGCAAATGTTCTTTGATGGTGTTACCAGACGATCTGCTGCTGGAGTGGGGGTTGTGCTTATATCCCCACATAAACATATATTGCCTAACGGTTACTCATTAACAGAACCGTGCACAAATAATGTGGCGGAATATAACGCGCTCATTATCGGCTTAAAAATAGCTCTGCAACTGGGGGTGAACCATCTAGAGGCATATGGTGACTCTAAGCTCATCATCAATCAGATGACGGGTGAGTATGAAGTCAGACATGAAGCCCTCATCCCCTATCATCAGCTAGCTATTGAGCTAGCATGATATTTTGAACAGTTTTACATATATCACATATCTCGGAATGAGAACGTTTATGCAGATGCTCTTGCCGCATTAGCCGCAACACTGGCAATCCCGCCAGGTGAAGCTAAAAGCATCACCATTGGTAGTAGAGAACTCCTCCACCCAGACGCGGTGTCTCAAGCCGAAGAGGTATGCCAGACAGGCTTAATGTCGGAACCCCGTGATTGGCGATTTTCGTTTGTGGATTATGCTTTACATGGGATATTACCAGAAGATCCAAAGGAAGCCACCTCGATAAAGAGGAAGGCCCAGAGATTTTATTATGACCAAAAGCTTCAGACTTTGCATAGAAAGTCAAGAGATGGTCTGCTACTACGCTGCATATCAAAAGCAGAGGCAGAACAAGTGCTGAGAGAAACACATGTGGAGTATGTGGAGCTCATCAGTCCGGTCCAAAAATCGGAGACCGCATAAGAAGGCTGGGATATTACTGGCCGAACATGATTACGGAAGCAATGGCATACGCTAAACGGTGCCATGCATGTCAGATACATGCTGACTTCATCCACCAACCCCCAGAATACTTGCACAACACTGTTGCTAGTTGGCCGTTTGAGGCATGGGGAATGGATATCGTGGGGCCTATAACTCCACCGTCATCCAGAGGACATCGGTTTATCCTTGCGATAACTGATTATTTTTCAAGGTGGGCTGAAGCCGTGCCCATGAGAGAGGTGAAAACGACAGATGTGATTAAGTTCATCAAGCATCATGTCATTTACCGTTTTGGCATCTCTCGGAGAATCATCCATGATAATGGTCCGCAATTCGTCAGCGAGAGGTTCTCCAGATTCTGTGACAAATTCAGAATCAAAGACATCGCTTCGACACCATATAACCCCGCGGCTAATGGGTTAGCTGAAGCTTTCAACAAGACGATTGTTAAGCTCCTTCGGAAGTTCGTCTCTTCCAATAAACAAGATTGGGATGAAAAACTAGGAGAGTGCCTGTGGGCTTATCGCACCACCATTCGCACCCCTACAAAAGCTACTCCATTCTCTTTGGTCTATGGAAGCGAGGCCGTCTTGCCCCTCGAAATCCAGATTCCATCGCTAAGAGTGGCCTTAGCCACAAAGATGACGACAGAAGAGCGCCATCAACAAAAACTGCGAGAACTAGAGGCGTTGAATGAAAAGCGTCTCAGGGCCCAACAACGGATTGAGTTGTATCAAGCCTGAATCTTGTGAACGTTCAATAAGAACGTTAAACCAAGGACCTTTAAACAAGGAGACTTGGTTCTGGCAGTTAAGAGGCTGATGGTGCTAACCCACAAGACTAAGGGTAAATTTGAACCCAAGTGGGAGGGACCGTTCATCGTGGAGACTGTATACTCCAGTGGAGCCTACCGCTTAATGAATCAGAATGGCGATAGGATGATGATGCCGATCAATGGCAAATTTCTGAAGAAATACTATACTTAATATCCCTGGAAGTATGCAACTCCACTTGTTTAGTTTACACAATTGAGCGCTTGGACTTCTTCTTAGGCATGCGCAATTGAGCGCCTCTGACCTGAAACCTGGTGTGCCCAGTTCTCAAGTTTGAACTGCCTCCAATCTTCTTCTCAGGCATGCGCATTGAGCGCCTCTGACCTAAACCTGGTGTGCCCGGTTCTCAAGTTTGAACCGCCTCCAGTCTTCTTCTCAGGCATGCGCATTGAGTGCCTCTGACCTAAAACTTAGTGTGCCCAGTTCAAGTTATGAACCGCCTCCAATCTTCTTCTCAGGCATGCGCATTGAGCGCCTCTGACCTAAAACCTGGTGTGCCCAGTTCTCAAGTTTGAACAGCCTTCAGTCTTCTTCTCAGGCATGCGCATTGAGCGCCTCTGACCTAAAACCTGGTGTGCCGGTTCTCAAGTTTGAATCGCCTCCAGTCTTCTTATTAGGCATGCGCAATTGAGCGCCTCTGACCTAAAACTTAGTGTGCCCAGTTCAAGTTATGAACCGCCTCCAGTCTTCTTCTCAGGCATGCGCATTGAGCGCCACTGACCAAAAACCTGGTGTGCCCGGTTCTCAAGTTTGAACCGCCTCCAGTCTTCTTCTCAGGCATGCGCATTGAGCGCCTCAGACCTAAAACTTGGTGTGCCCAGTTCAAGTTATGAACCGCCTCCAATCTTCTTCTTAGGCATGCGCAATTGAGCGCCTCTGACCTAAAACCTGGTGTGCCCAGTTCTCAAGTTTGAACCGTCTCCAGTGTTCTTCTCAGGCATGCGCATTGAGCGCCTCTGGCCTAAAACCTGGTGTGCCCAGTTCAAGTTATGAACCGCCTCCAATCTTCTTCTTAGGCATGCGCAAATGGGCGCCTCTGACCTAAAACTTGGTGTGCCCAGTTCAAGTTATGAACCGCCTCCAATCCCCTTCTTAGGCATGCGCAATTGAGCGCCTCTAACCTAAAATTGATGAATTACCCAGCGCCAATTAGGCAATGGGAAGAGAACTAGTTTCTTGCCAACCCTTTCATGCTGGGGGTAAAAGCATGAATTGCCCAACGCCGCTAAGGCAAATGGAAGAGGAAAAGTTTGGCATTTAAGCCCAAACAAAATTCTCGACAACTCACCATGTTGAGGGGAATAACATGGCTAGCCCAACTCAAACGGTAGTTGGTAAAGGCCAATCAAACCCGTTGATAGCTGGGGGTTTGCTAAGAAATCCCATAAACCCTGTCATGTTAAACTCTTACCTCTGACAGTATGACTTGGACTACTTTTGATGACAAGTTATTTGTTGTGCAAGCAGATTTCCTAGCCAACAAATAAAAGAATCAAAAAACAGTTATCTTTATTCATCATTCAGAGGGAATGGATTTACAAAAGAAGTCAGAGAATCAGTAAAGTTCTCTCTTTTATTACAAGTTCTCATTACAAAAGGAATGAAGAATAAAAAAAATAGAAGAAAACTATGAATCTCCTAGGAGCTTCAACTTATTCGTCGCCTCGTCGACCACTCGACGGCGAGTTACTTCCACAGAGTGTTGAGCCTGCCGGAGTAAGTCATCATCATTCATTGCAAGTTGCTGGGTTAGATGCTGACGAGACTCTTCCATAGCACGATTTTTTATTGTCTCCTCCTGTTCAACCTGTTCCCGTTGAAGGATCAGCGCATCCCGCTTCTTAACGGCTTCCCCTAATTGAAGCTCGTTGGTTACTAAGACCGCCCGAGCTTTAGCAATGGTTTCCTGGGCTCTAAGGATGGCAGTCTGGCTCCTCCCAATCTCGGAGTCTACCGCCTCCAAACCTTTAGTGATGGACTCCCGACTAGCTCGGAGCTTTGCCAGTTCCTGAGACCATCCTTCTTCTTGGCGCATTAACTCCTCTCGACGCGCCGCTAGTTCCACCCGAAGCATCGCTAACTCTATTGCGGTAATCGCTTCCACGTCCGCTTGGCGAACTGTGTTCAGCGTGCGCACTTGCTCTTTCAAGTCTGCAAGGCGGGCCCGGTAAGGAGCTGCTCGGTCTTGTCCCCCGACCCTTTCAATATTATCCAAATAACTAAATAGCATCGGACGTCCGAGACTGAGGAAATCTCTTCCAGCAAGGGTTATCTCGATGCATCTTCTTAGCAACCGCGTAAAATCATTAACACTGTAGTTGAAGATTTCTTCGAGAGGGTCTACGGTGTCTGTATTTAAGGCAGGCAGTGCTAAAGAAGGCATCATTGAAGAAGGAGCGGTATTCACGGGAATTTGAGAGGAAGAAGCCCGTCCCTGTACTAGGTCCATAATATGCGGGGCAAGTAAAGCCAATGCAGACCTGGCTGAACTGGGAGCCCGAGGAGGAGTGTCGCTAGTACAAATCACCCAGGCAGCGCCACCAACAGGAGATGATGAGGGAGTGTTTCCACCAGAAGCTCCTCCGATGGCAGAAGAAGCTTCAAATGAGAACTTTAGGTTTTCCTCGTCCCCTGCTGGAAGACTTGGAGCTGGAGGAGTTGCAGGTGTCTCAACAGCCATTATGGTAGAAGGCGTTAGTATTGCTGGCTGAGGAGCAGTAGGCACACCGACAACTATTGGGAAAGTCTCGTCGGAACAGATATTTGGTGTTGGAGACGGCAAACTTGGAGACGGAGTAGCTTCTCTTGCTGCAGCCGTGACAATCACCTCTATCCTATCATCACTCCCAAGTTCATCAATTGGGGGAACCGAAGAAGGAACAGAGGGAGGAGTTGTCGTAAAGTAGTCTGCACCAAAATCGCTTGCAGAGCTACCCAAACCACCCACTGAGCCAGTGGTGCCCGAATAATCCACCCTATCGTCAGACTCCACCTGGGTAGTTGAATGCATTGGCGAGAGGAGCTGACCACCTATATTTCCAGAAATAAGAAGAATGGTGTTACAGTAAATTAACGAACAAAAGACAGAACACTAAGTGCCATACTTGGAGATAGAAGTCCAGTTGTTGGACTTGAAGGGGGAGCCACTGACATCTCCGGAAGTGTACCCGTCTCATTACCAAGTGGTTGTGCAGCAGGGTGCTCAACAGGTTCTACGGTTGGAGGAGCCGAAACCTCGGAAATACCTGGAGCTCCAACGGGTCCACTCCCACCTGCCGGCGCTGGAGATAGAGTTGAAGCCAGCAGATCCAAAGCAAACTTGATAGCCACTTCTTGGGGGCTATTAGAGTTCCCGGAACCAACTTTTGCTTCTTTTTGGTAGGTCCTTTCTTTAGGGTACCGCGACGTTTGGGGGTCGGGCTCCAGGGACGAATGACGACAGGTTGGGGAGCACCCCCAGCATTAGGATTGTCATCGTCATTATTATCATCATCATCGCCAGACTCGCTGACGTCTGATGGTTCGGCCGCGGCGCCACGGAATTCATCCATGCCTTTTACTCTAACTCTGGAAGCACCTTGGCGGCTAATGTAGAAAGCCTCAATCTCCTTGCAACAGCTTCGGTTGATCGAGAAATGAGGCACGTCAGCATTTGCAATGCTATACCATGTGCAAAAACTGAGAGACATGGCCAGTTCTAGAAACTTCTGGGGCATGGCGAATTCAGCTCCGGTTCCACTAGCTACAAAATGAAACTAGCCCCGGGTACCATCGAACAGATTTCCCTCATAGGCTAAACTCTTGTTTGGATTGCCCACATAAAGTTGGGAATATCCAAATTGGCGAGCAAAGCGACTCGGGATGTACGGTTCGATAAAGCATTTACTGTCTTGACGGTACACCAGATGCCCGGGCCGGATATTGAGAAGCCACCAGAACGCTCCTGAGGATAAAGCAGTAAAATTATCTGCTCCTGCATTATCCCTCAACTTCAGCCCGTATCCTCCACCAAGAAAATCAGGGAAGCACCGAAAGATCTCATAATTTTGGTGGTGCCGGAGAGTCTTCCGGATTTGGGACATATAGCAGTGCTTCCATGAAGAGCACTCGTATAGCTCCACAAAGCAACATTTGTCACCAGAGCGGCGTGAAGCAGCACTCATTAGAGACGGGCAGTGCATAACAAGCCATGCCATCAGATAAGTATAAGGAAGCTCCACCCTAGGGTTCGGAGTCTTCACCAAGGCAACCTCTTTCGACTTTCCTTTCCCTTTCCCCTTGCCTTTATCAGCAGGGATGAAATCATCACAGAGTGTTCGCAATCCATGCTGTAGATTGCACACCATGGCGGGAAGAAGTCCGAAAAGTCGGCCGTATGCGAGGAGGCCTGCTGGATAGACCACAGTCATTGCGATTGCCTCTTTTGGTAATGATGGCACTACACATCTCTTCAGCCACAACATCAGGAACCCAGCAATAAGGCCTCTGTTAGACACTGGGGACTGAGCCTGATAATGGTAGCTCTTGAAAGAGATACCAGGACCGAATCCACCTTCATTGGAATCAGTCGTATAAAACATTAGCTGGGTCTTGGAAATGCGACGATCAATCTCTGTGATGTAGACAGGAGCATGGCCATGTACGATTGTTGAACTGTCTTTAGAGTTCAAGTTGGCAAAGAGGTAATCGGCCCATTTTTTGTGGCCGATACCTTGATTACACACACCTGCTAAGTCAGCACAGATGCGGTAGTGGCACATCATCTCCCAATATGTAGCGTAGATGCGCTCGTCCTTCGCCAGCAACATGTTCAATTCCTCGGTAGTAGGGATATACTCCTCGTAGGAGACTTCGCCCATTGAGAGCCCAGATACCTCAAACATTTCGTGGAGAGCAAACCCTAGCTCACCCACTGGCCTAAAAAGAGTGCAGGTCTCAGGGTTGTACATCTCAAGAAAGCATAATAAATGGTAAGCACTCTGAGAGAACCCGAATTGAACGTTCCTGATGGCTTTATACATACCAATCTCCTTCAGAATGGGTTCGTAAGAATCCAACATATACTGGACAAGGCGGGCCCACCACATGTTGCCGAAGAGTAAACCCAGCCAGGCATCCTAAAGTCACTAGTCGGGTATTGACCTTCTTTCGCCAGGAACTCACTTATGAAAGTTCTTGCGCGGATCGGAACCTCTCCTACTGGGAGCTCCTTGCCAAAACGGCTTGGAAGCAAACCAGTAATGCATCTAGTGGGGCCATCTTGATAAGCCCCCTGTGCGCCCAATTTGCCTGTTGGGACTCCATCCTTTTCTTGAGATAGTCCCCATTTAACTCACGGGGCATCGCCAACCTTTGAAGGTAGATCATGGGGTAGCCACGATCCATTTCAGGAAGAAACATTAAAGCTTCACTAGAGTTATAGAGCCACATGCGATCCTGTTCAGAGAGGATCTCGTCTGATTGCTCCATCTGGTCCCCAAAGAGAAATGCGGGTTTTTCTAATGCTTCTCTGTTCACATCTTCGAAGGCTGCATTAGTGATAATCTCATGAGCAGTAGTGGGATGATATTTGATCAACTTTTCCCTGCGCCCTCTCGAGTCAGGTTTGTATGCAGCCAGGATGGTGGTAAAGCGAAATTGAGCTAATGGATCAGAGCCACCAGCAAAGCCAAAGTAGTGCTTATGGGGAAGAGCTTCCGCTGAGTACCCTACTGCAAAAAGAAAAAACCAGAGTTAGAGAAGTTTCTACAAAACAGAAAATTTTTCTAAGTATGGACGCGCGAAGCTAAAAATTAGACCGCGCGAAGTCAAAAAGATAGCCTCGCGTTTCAGCGTGAATGCTATTCAAAATAGCCTCGCGTTTCAACGTGACTGCTAAAACAGATAGCCCCGCACTTCAAAACGCGAGGATGACGCGATAACTTCGCGAAAGAAGAAAGTCAGAGACTTTTCTTCTTCTCCAAGCCTTACAGCAGGAGTACGGTGATCTCGTCGGTAAAGGAGTTGATCGATCGGTTAAAATTAAGCCAAATCACTCTAGAAATGTTTTAAAGAGTCTCGATAGAGAGATTCTTACCTCCAATAGGCGAAATGTGGGCTGGCGCGTCGCCGCCACGGCCGTTGCCACCACTGCTTGCGCCAGTCGCCGACGATGGAGCTGCGCGAGAAGAAGCACGAGTCTTGGGTGCCATTGCTTAAAAACCTGAGGAAAATCGACGGGAAATCGGGAGAAATTCGATCGGAAAAAGCTCGGGTCGCCTGAACTATAATTGCCTGAATCTCTAAGTCTCTGGAAAATTCTCGAGTGAAGTGAGAAGGATAAGGAATAGAGATTTCGTTTAAATGAAAGAAACCGCCTCTTGGAGTTCGGCGCGAATTTCGAAGAAAATGACTGATTAGTTACTCTCCAAAAATGCGAAGCTATTAGGCTCGCGTAACGATGGAAAATGCAAAGTTATTAACTTCGCTCAACTCCGTAAAACGCGAGGATAACTCGGTGTTTTAGCTTCGCGTTCCTATGAAGAACTTGGATTTTTGGTGAGTGCAATTAAGCGCTTCCATCTACGTTAAGATGATCCTTATCCGATCATTTTGGGTATTAGTGATCTAAGTTACGCAAATGAGCCTTAGATTATTTTACCAAAATTATAAACCATCTATTTGTTGAGCAAGCAAGATCCTTGAAGCCGACAGATAGAGAGGAAAATAATTTGCTCTTTATTCATAAAAGAAGAGATTACAAAGAAGAGGGAGTTATAGCTCTCCCAAAAGCTTCTACAAATTCATTGATTCATCAATAACCTAACAGCGAGATTCCTCCGCGGGATGTTGAAATTCAATTCCAGAGTTTACATACAAAAGATCTCCTCTGCAAATTTCAACTATGATCTGTTTAAAGTTCTTAGTGGATTATCTGAAGATACTGCTACAAGAATCCTAATGAAGATGTACAAGTTGGATTCGACATGCTACAAGCTCTTAGATGATCATCTCTATCGCTTTGGAAAGCAACAGAGATTGTCATCTAACAGAAATGGTCCTCAAGAAAACTTAATGAGCTGCCGTAGAGTTCTTGTAACTTCTTCAAAAGTTTATCTTTTGGTGCCAGGGCTTGAAATCTGCAACTATGTTGTAAAGCATATGCTTCTGGCTTCCTTAGAGTTACTTTTGCTGACGAAAACTGGTAAAGCCACATGTACTCCTCTTCAAGAAGAATCTGGTCCAAGTACTTCACTGCAAAAGAAGAATCAAGAGTTAGAGAAAACTCGAAAAATCTTCTAAGTATGAAAATGCGGAGCTAAGGATAAACTCCGCGCGCAGTTGAGGAAATAGCCTCGCGATTGAAATGTGATTGCTAATCAAAATAGCCTCGCGATTAAAACGCGACTGCTAGTCAGAATAGCCTCGCGATTAAAACGCGACTGTTAATCAAAATAGCCTCAAGATTAAAACGCGACTGCTAATTAAAATAGCCCCGTGTTTCAAAATGCGAGGATGACGCGATAACTTTGCGTAGAGAAAGATCAGAGTTCCTCTCTGACTTCTCCTTCTCCTTCAAGCCTTACGGCCGGAGAACGGCGATCTCGCCGGTTCAAAGTTGGCTAGTCGGTTAAAACCAAGCCAAAACACTCCAAAATTGATTTAAGGAGTCTAAAAGTTCAGAATTTATACCTTCAATTGTTGAAGCATGGATTGGCTCGCCATTGTGGCCACTGCCTCGGCCGCTGTCGTCGCTGTTAACGTCGGCCGCAGATGGTGAGGAGGCATGCGATGCCGTACTCTTCTTAGATAACATCCTAGTGATGAAGATCTCTGGAAAGATGAAGGAAGTTCGGTTGAAGGTCATTCTTTCGAACTGATTTGCCTGAGTCGCTTGAGCCCTAAGCTCTCGGATTCTTCGGATGAAATGAAGAAGAAGATGAATCAAAGACTCTATTTAAACAAGATTTCCGTCGCTTGGCATTCGGCGCAGAAATTCAGAGTAATCAATGAAGCAATTACTCATTTCCTTGAAAAAGGTGAAGCTGATTAGCTCTGCGTAAGCGAGCATAATGCGAGATAGACTTGGTATTCTAACTCCGTGTTTCAGTTTAAATATCCAAAGTATTTCAAAATCTGCTAAGTTCTAAGCCATTTTGAAAACTTTGGAGGGGGTTCTGTTGGCAGTGAAAATTTCTAAGATAAAAGGATTTTTCACAACAGAACGCGGAGCTAATTCAGTAGCCCCGCATTTGGCTATATTAGCCTTGCGTTTGAATAAAACGCGGATATGTTTAATAGCTCCGCGTTGATTCCGCGGTCTAGCTAGTATTAGCCTCGCGTTTGAGTAAAACGCGGAGATGATCAATAGCTCCGCGTCCTGGTTATTTAGCGCCGCGTTTTGATGCGATTAAAGCTCCGCGTGAGCAGATAACCAGAATCTCAAATTGATTGAGATTATGATTTGGACTTATCCAAATACCTAAATTAAGTCCAATCAGAACTCAAAATCAAGATATTTAAATCAATATTAAAGATTTGATTGGAATCCTTGATGAGAGGGAATTCTATTTAGATAGAAACTCTCAAATTAACCTGGGGCTATAAATACCTTCCTGGTGAAACCCTAGGGGTCTTCTTTTTGGATCCTTTGACAATTCAAGTACGCGAGAGAGCCTTGAAGTCAAGGGTATTCTTCTTCTTCCTTTCGGTTCTTAGAGAATTCAAGTTATGCGCAGAGTCTTGAGTTCAGGAAAGACCGGAGAAGATCGTCTACAGTCGGCCGATACCTTCAAGAGAGAAGAGTTCAACGTTCGATCGTCCAAAGGAACTACTATAGATCCCATCGCCACTGATCCCACAATAAATTGTAAAAGAGAGAGATTAAAACTATAAAATCCTCTTGTTTGTTCTTCTTTTTATCTTGTTCACTTCTATTGTAATTTAAGTTAATTCAATGGGAGGAAAGCAAAGAACTTCTGCTGCGAACATTCACAGCCTCATTCTGGCGAAATTTTTTATTGAGAGGTTATATCTGCAGCTCTCTACTAAAATCTTTTCAGGCAACCCATGCGGACATCTCAAATAATCATTTCTGAATCTCTTGATGAAGTCTCGAACTAACTCCCTTTTCTTTTGCTTTGTGGCAAGGAGTGCTAGTATTAAGATCTCCATGTCATCTTCGTAGAACCTTGTTAGGAAAGTATTTTCCATGTTGTTCCATGAGTTAATAGTTCCTGGTTCCAGTCTTCGGAACCATTCAAATGCTAGACCCATGAGAGTACTAATAAAAACTCGTGTGATGATCGGGTCATTTCAGGTCAAATGGCCTGTCTGTGATTTGAAATAATAAATGTGCTGATTTGGCGACCATTTACCATCAAATGACTTGAGCTTCAAAGGCTTATAATTTTTTGGGAATGGTATACTTTCATACTCTATTGAATACGGCCTTACGACCACCAATTCTTGAAAGTTATTCTTATGCATAGGAGCGTTGAGTTGATTTTGTAAGGTTTTTATTAGGGTAGCATTTGGATTGTCTTCATAATCTGAATTTCCAAATTGATGATGAGAATGTCCATAATGGTTATCTTCTTCTTCATGATGACTCTCGTCCGCCATCAGTGTTTCTAGGATGAGTATGGGATTCATCTTCTTTTCCTTTCCCTTTTTCTTTCCTCGGGTTGTGAGAACCTTTAGAAGAAGATTCCCCCTTCTTCTTCTCTCTATCGTTGATCAGGTTTTGAAGTATATTCCTAATCTCGTTTATGATACTCTACTGTTGTTGGATGATCTTATCTTATTCATTAATCCTCTACATAAACACTTTTGGAGTTCCCTACATCATATGCATAGAGCAGACTCTTCAATGAATGAGTCTGAAGCCTAGGATTCTGCTACAGTCGAATTTCTTGTTTCCTCGTTTCCTCTTCATAGGAGGAGACTCCGGCTATCTTCCTATAGTCCAATGGTAATGTTGCTCCTTTCTGAAGTTGGGTGTTTCGAAAGACACTCCGCATCTCACTAAAATACTCTTCAGACTAGAAGAATGCTCATAGTCCAATGAGTATGTTCGAGGAATGTTTTTTATTTTCTTCTTCTTTTTCCCCTGAAGTTTATCATATTGGATGACATTTGGGGGTACTCTGGTTCCGAGAACTCTTGTTTGATGGCGCGTCATCTTCTCTTTGAAGGATGGATTGGAGATGACGCAAGTCTGTTGAAGACAGACATCTTTGTAGGTGTTGCAATACAGTGACAATGAGAGAGCACGGCGTTGATCAATTGTTCACAACTACGGCAAGACTCTTGAGGTTTTTCTCTTTTCTTGTTGAGAAATTCCCTAAGATCCCCTATATTGGAACTCATTGGCTTGTTGGTTGAGGTAACTTCGCCTCCAAATAATATTTCTGGGAGGGGAGTTTCTACCCTCTTGAAAATTTTTGGATCAAACTTTACTTTAGCTATAGCGGCTAAAGGATGAGCTTCTAATGAAGCCGGGACTGAAAGTCCTTGAGCCTTAAAGGCGAATTCTTTTCTATAAGCACAAGTCTGAGGGTCGCGCTTTTTTGTTGGAACGCAAATTTTATATCTGCGTCTGGCTTAAGGAAAGTGAGTGTGTGGCCGCGTTTAGCTTCTAGAATGCGATCTTGAGGTCTGCATTTCCTTTCAAGAATGTGAGTTGTAATATCCCAAATTTAGTACTATCTATATTCCCCTTTCGAGTCCGATTGTGCCAAGTAAGGCTACTGAAGTCAGTTTTAGATATCGAAATAACTTTTGGTAGATGTAACTTTAAATCCGCAACTCCAAATAACATTCGGACTCTGCAATTATTAGTTTTCTAATATTTAGAATTTTTAAATTTTTTTTTTGCAAGTCCGAAAAATATTCTCAAATTTGCTAATTTAATAATATTGAACTGTCCTTCTAATTATTTGGGAATTTTAGTTCATTTATTCTGAACTAATGTTTAAAATAGCGTTAACGGTAATGTAACGTTTTACTTTTGTTAGGTTATATCGCATATAGCGTAACGCTTAATGTAAGTTATGCAATTTCCAATTTATTTAATAAAAATAAATATGAAAAATATAAAATAATTTTTATAAATTAAAAATAAATTTTAAATATAAAAAATATATATAAAACTATTTTGTAATACATAATCTATTCAAATGTTATATTAAGTTTTTTTTCACAAATCTTCATAAATTATATCAAGTCTACAACCATAATTCCATTTATCATTTAAACAAGAAAGTAAGATTCTAATTTTTTATTTCAATTCTAGTTATAATTATTGTTGTAATTTAAATTTTATAATTTTTAATTTATCTTATTTATAATTGTTGATTTCAGTTCAGTTAAAAATTCAATAGAATCAATGAGTAATTTTTAGTATCTGGACGAAAAATACAATAAGTGAATAAGAAAACAAACTTAAATTAACAAGTTAGCGATTTCACAAGCAATCAAACAAGCCAACAACTAATTCAGTAAAAAAATAACAACAATTTGCTGATAATCAAAATAATAATTAACAACAATATATAAATTACTAAAAAAGTAATTGTAAATAACGTAGCATAACATAATTTTACGTAACGTTATGTAATATAACATAAAATAACATTAAAAAATATACTGTTATGGTGCACTGAGTTATTTTCAGTTGTTATATAGCGTTAAGGTGCCGTTAGGTTATGTAACGCAATATAACGAGTTTTATAACGCGTTATTTTCAACATTGTTCTGGATATCAAAATGACAAACAGATAATTTTTTAGTGTTCCTCTCATTAGGTACTACGTCCTACATAAATTTGGTACCATTTGGGAAACATTTATCAGAGTCGTAAGTAATAAAATATTATAATTTGAAATTTTTTTTATACACACACTAATTCTAAAGCAAATTTCTAAGGGCACAGTCTAAATTATAAGTCGGTCATGTGCTGTCACTAAGAGGGAAAGGGATGGCGTTGAGCAGGTGAAGTGGTTTAAGGGGATGAGAGGTTAGTGGGAAAGATTTCACTAAATTACAATTTTACCATTTAAACATATATCATCTCCACTTCATGAAAAGCAAAGACACCTCTCTCCCTCATAACTCTCTCTGCACTCGGAGCTATAAAGAAGGAGATTATGAGATTTTTTTTTGTCTTAAAAAGAAAAAAAGTAAAGAGAAAAAGAAGAGAGAAAAAAGGAAAGAAAAATCAAATCGAGGAATCGAAATTAATAAGAAGTAAGTAACACAGCTATTTTTCGTTCGTCTCTTTATTTAATTTATATTCCTGTACGTAATTTATTTTGTGAAAATATTTGGTTTACATTTTGGACTATTAATTGATATTGAGAACATATTTATGTACGTAAATTATTTTGTGAAAAATGCTTGTTTCACATTTTGGACGATTGATTGATATTGAGAGCTGAACCAGATTATTGGGTCAATTTTGATATATATAAATATTGTAATATTTGCTTATTTTGATTTTACAAAAAAATAAATAAGCATATATGATGAAAAAATTCAAATAATACTGTGTATGTTCTTTGACTTGAAGTAATACATTTTTGCATGCAAATAATACTGTGTATGTGCTTTGATTGCATGCAAAGAATACATTTTTGCATGTATGGGCTCTGACATGCAAAAATGCAAATAATACATGCAAATAATACTGTGTATTTGCTTTGACTGCAAGTAATACATTTTTGCATCTATGTGCTTTGACATGCAAATAATACATTTTGCAGGGGCTTTGAAAGTACATGCAAAAATATAATTTGAATTAATAGGAAGTACATGAAAAAATAATTAAATTTCTGATATTTTCATTTTTTTTATGTGCGGGCAACTTTAATCAAAGGAAATTTCTAATAATATAAATTCTAATAAAAAATTCCAATATATATATTACTGACACTTATTTTTATATTATAATATTTAATAGATTAGAGTCACATGTTATTGTATAGAGGTCCAATATCGATACAAACTTACAATATAGATGTGCTGACTAATGTGAATGAGATATCATGCAAAGGAACATGATGACAAAATTTTTATATCTTGATCTAACGTTGAAAAAAACGCGTTACATAACGCGTTATAATGCATTACGTAACGGAGCGAGGAGAAATCGCTCCGTAACAGCTACAAATAATGTACTGCAGCATAGCGTGCGTTTTTTTTTGAAAATAACGCACGTTATAATGCGATATAATGTGCGTTATATACATATCCTTTTCGAACTGCACCCACGACCAGGAACCCAGTTTATTCGACCCGAAACCCATTTATTCATTCCTAAAATCCCGATCGCTCTCTCCCCTCTGTCCTAATTCACCTCCTGATCTCTCTCGCCCTCTCCCGATCGCTCTCTCCCCTCTGCCCTAATTCACCTCCCGATCTCTCTCGCCCTCTCCCGATCGCTCTCTCCCCTCTGCCCTAATTCACCTCCCGATCTCTCTCGCCCACTCTCCCGTTCTTCCCCTCTGCTCCCGATCCCTCTCTCCTCCGCCGCCGTGATGCCGTCGCCGCAGTTATTTCGCCACTGCTCTCTCCCGCTCTTCTATCCCCAATCCCTCTCTCTCTTAGCCCCAAATCCCTCATTCACTCTCTCTTCCGCTCTCTCTCGCTCTTCCCTCGTTCGCTGCCGTCGCCGCAACCCTTCGATGCCGTCGGTCGACTCTTCTCCGGCTTAACTATTCTTCCCTCCTCCTTCCTCGGCTCAACTCTCTTCTTCGGCTCAATCATTCAACAGGTAATTGATTCTTTCCCATTTTAAATTTTTGACTGATTAATTAGCATTGAATTAATTAGAAGTGAACCGAGACTGATTTGTTTTACTGACTTTTAATTTGGGTGAATTAATAATGATCTTGCTTGGATTATTAGTTTCTTCCTCATTTAATTTATTTTACATTTTTACTGACTGTTAATACCAACTGTTTAAAAAAATGAATGTTAATAACTTAAGGGATGTTTGTGATTGTTAATACCAATTGTTTATTTTACTGTTAACACCAATTGTAAAAAAAATGAATGTTAATACCAATTGTTTATTTTATTGACTGTTAATACCGATTTTAATTTATTAGCATTGAAAAAATTAGTATACTGCAATTGGTTTAGGCCTTAGGGATGTATACTGAAAAAATTAGGCCTTAGGGATGCAGAAAAAATTATTATCCATTTGATTATTGAACTTGGAATTGTGTTTTATGTAGATTGATATTTGATAATTTGTACTTGAAGAATCATGTCATGAAAAATGGATTCAGTAAGAGAATGGGGAATCCATAAGGAAGGGGAACCAAATAATTATTTTTATTGCAAATACTGCAATCATCATATAACAGCTGGGATCACTCGACTTAAACATCATTTGGCCGGTACCAGGCACGACGTTAGAATGTGTGAACGAGTCCCAGCAAATGTGAAGAAAGCATGTAAAGATGCTTTAAAAACTACTGAATTAGAAAAAAGAAGAAGGCATCACTGAGTCATGAAATTGGTAGAATGGGAGAACTAGATATTGAAATATTAAACCAAGAGTTTGAAATCGCTGCAGGTAATAATACTCAACCTCGAACTCTAAGAGCGATGAATAAATTTATTAATCTTGAAGTCTGCCAATCCACGTTGGAAACATCCTTAAAAAAGGAGGCAAGAGAGGACTGTGTCAGAAAAATAGTCAGATGTATCTATGCAAATGGACTTTCATTCAATATCTTGAATAGTCCATATTGGAAGGAGATGATAGAAAATGTTGGAAATTTCGGATTTGGCTTGAAACAACTTAGTCCGTACGAGATAAGGACTCGGATTCTAAAGGCCGAGGTTGATGATATTAACAAGATTAAGGAGAATCATATGGCGGCTTGGGAGAAATATGCTTGTACAGTGATGTCAGATGGGTGGACTAACAGGAAGAGAAGAAGTTTAATAAATTTTCTTGTTAATTCACCAGAGAAAACTTTCTTTTATAAGTCCATAGATGCATCAGCTCAGTTCAAAACAGGAGATTATTTATGGGAGTATCTTGATATGGTAGTTGAGGAGATTGGAGAGAATAATGTTGTCCAAGTGATTACGGACAATCACGCTTCTTATGTAAATGTAGGCACAAAACTTATGGATTCACGAAAACGTCTTTACTGGACTTCTTGTGGAGCTCATTGTATTAATTTGATGTTAGAGGATATAGGCAAGATGAAGATCCATAAGGAGACTCTTGAAAGAGTAAAGAGAATCATACAATTCGTATATAATCATGGTTGGGTTTTGAGTTTGATGCGGACATACACGAAGGGAAAGGAACTAAGGCCGGCCATCACTTGATTCGCTACGTCATTCTTGACTCTACAAAGACTCTATAAATTAAGGCAGCCATTGAGAAAGATGTTTACTTCAGATGATTTCACGAAGAGTGCCTGGGTAAAGAAACCGAATGCAGTGAAGGCAAAAAGGGCAGTGATATCTAGCAGAAGTTTTTGGGGCCGAGTTCTCTTCTGCTTTAGCACCACACTTCCACTGGTCTATGTGCTACGAGAGGTGGATTCAGATGTGAGGCCTTCCATGCCTTTTTTATATGAGTATCTGGACAGTTGCAAAGAGAAAATTGCCGATATCTGTGGGGGCAATAAGAGAAAGTACATGCCATACTGGAATTTGATTGATAAGAGGTGGATAGGCATGTTGCATAGGCCTCTCTATGCAGCGGCTTACTTTCTAAATTTTAGATGCTTCTATAGTGATACATTCTCTAATGTTCCTGAGATTAGAAGAGGCCTTCGTGAATGAATGCAACGAATGATCCCCAATCTCAATGAGTATGCACAGGCTGATGTGGAGCTAGATCAGTATAAATAAAAGCTTGGAGAATTTGGATCCCCGCTAGCTCAAATGACTATGATTGCTCGAAGTCCTGGTATATCTTAATTCATTGTTTATATTCTTACTTTCTAATTGTAGATATATCATTAAATTAATTTTTTTTTGCATTTTTTAATACCAAAATTAATTATCTATTTTAGTTGCCTAGTGGGAAAGATTTGGAGAGGATATTCCGATACTGCAAAAGTTTACAATTCGAATCCTCTCTTACGACTAGTGTTTCTAGATGTGAACGCAATTGGAGCACTTTTGAACAAGTATGAATTTAAAAAACTCAATATATTATTTTTAAATACTTTGTTTATCATCATACTCATATAACAACTCACAACTTTGATAAAGGTGCATTCAAAAAAAGATGTCGCTTGGGCAAGAACGCCTACATTCTCTCGTATACATCATGTACAATATTAAGCTTAGAGAGAGAAATATTCGGAGGAAGCAAATAAATTTGGATCCAATTTTGATTGATGAGGCAACACCAGAAGATGAATAGTTTGTTGAGAGTGAAGAGCCTTGTCTCCCAGAAAATCTTGGATTGCTAGATGAGTCTACTGATGACGATTCTAATACAAGAACCAATGATTTCTTAGAAGTCACTGCAATTAATAACAATCAAAATATTCTTCCATCCACTGTGGATAAGAGAGACAAACAAGATGAAACTAAAACCCCAGCAAAAAAATGAAAGGTCGATTCTTGTAAGTTATCCAATTTTTACATTTTAATATTCTTAAATGAATACTATCATGATTTGAGTATCTAATAACATCTTAATTTGCATATCTCTTGCGTAGCATCTTCTTCGGATAAAGGGAAAGCAATTGATGATAGTTTTGATGAGACGGGAGATGACATCGATCTGGAAGATGCAAATTACATTCTGGAGGAAGATGATCTTGTTATTGTTGATTAGATGATCACACGAGTTTATCTTCATGTTATAAAGAAAAATAATATTTTGTTGTGTATGACTTAAAAAAAATTATTGTGATATTTGCTATGACATTTTATAATTTTTTCTATGCCATTATATTGATTTTGCAGTATTTTATATGATTTTTTAGATTTATTTACTTATTTATAAAAATTATTAAATACAGTTTTATATTTATTTTAATTAAATAAATAGAAAATTGTGTAACCTAAATTAGGCGTTACGTTATTTGCTACATAACCTAGCAAAAAAATGTTACGTTAACGTTATCGTTATTTTAAACATTGTCTTGATCATATGGAAATAAAGTATTCTCACGATACGTGTATACTTGGTCTTAAATTTTGATTTATGAATCTCCGCTTCTGTAAAGGGCAAGTACACAGTCTGACTTGACAATCCATGTGTTTCCATTGGTTCATGTATATAGTGTATTATTGACATGGGGACTGAAAAAACTATATGATGGATAAGAACTGTATTGCATAAAGATATTGTTGGCCAACTTCTTAACTGAGATTGGATTCTTTTACTGCAGCGGTCTGGGTGATTACTGAATCACCGATTGATAATTGATATCCAGAGTGGTATTTCCATTACTTTAATACAATACAGAGATTAATTTTTTATGCCTAGCGGCATGTCATGGTTCAGTACCATGTGTATTGAGGCAAGGTCTAAGGTATATACAGACACTTGTACAATACGAAAAATTATGCGCCATCTTATCCATAATTTAGTTTCAAGTTCTAACAAGAACTTAACTTAGACTTATCATTTTTACAAGATATTTACTTGCTATTTGCAAAATACATGCACAGTCTTACATATTCTATTTTTTATTATTCGCATGACTCGTTTAACATTATCACAATTTGTATTTTATTTATTTATTAAAGGATATACCCAACGAAAGCATTTTATTTATTTCTATACTTTTATCCCTAGCACTGTAATAATACATATATTTTTTTTTCTTATGTTACTTGCTGGGTTTAATCCTCTAGGTTTCAAATCCTAGATTGCAAATATAAAATGCAGACATAGGTATCTAGTTCAGAGGCCAATAATGGGGCAGATGGGATTCTGTGTCAGGAGTGTGACCAGGTCGAACACACATTTAGTCAACATGATATATATGTCATTGCCCAGCTTGATATGCCTCAGGAGGTAGAGTCTGTTTAGACCGATCCAGACATACGTAGATTAGTGGAGGCTATTCGTAGCCGATGCCCCGTTCGCTTCATTCCACCTTTACCCTGGATGTTAGTCCTTGGTGGATCCAAACATTACGTCATGACTAGGTCCGGACCGGGCTCACATCAACATCAGTTCAGAAGGCCACCTATCGTCCATGTCTACCGCCGACGACGTCAGTAGATTTGACACCAAACTCAGCTTCTTTTTTTGCTTACTACATCTTCCTATGTTTATTACTTAGACCTATACTCTGTCTACTAGGCCATTTTATTTTATTAGTAGGCCCGTTATCGTAGAGGATAAATTACATATTTTGTCTGGGCACTGCTTCTCTATTTTGTGTTTATATTCATACCAATGTGCCATTTTATGTAACTAACTCTTTGTATAAGTGAAATCTTTCAGTTTCAAACGTGTTATTGATCAATCTGATTTGGCAGTAGTAATAATTATTCCAAAATTCTGTGACTGTTGGGTTATCTAGTATAAATTTTGAGTAACGTCCTCCGTTTTGAGAAGCAGCTGAAAAACGGGGGCGTTACAGAATGGTATCCGAGCCTAAGTTTAGGAAAGACCATATGATTACTGCCACATTAGAACATGTCAGTGACTTATTCTTGATAATTATTCCTTATTTTTTTATATCTATCTAATCTATTATCATACATGTCCTATTGTTTCCTATTTGTTTGATATATTTATCTTAAATTCCTTTTATTAATTCCTATATGGTCCGTTGCAGAATGATATGAATCCAATCTCCTACCAGTGTCCCTTAGTGGCATATGGTAGAGAAATTTATGCAACTTGCTAATTATGAATGGAAAAGGATATGATGTTATCCTAGGCATGAAATAGTTGAGTACCTTAGATTGTAGGAGAAAAAGAGTAATATTTACGATTCCTGATTGTTCAGAGTTTGAATTTGTCGGTAAAAATCAATCTCTAGAACCAGCTGAATCTAAGTGGTTCCAAAAAGGAGTTTTGGAGGCTATAGAAGTAGGAGAAGGAATTATCCCAGTAGCATCTAAATATTTAGATATATTTTCTGAAGAGATACATGGACTACCACCAGTAAAGGCAGTAGAATTTACTATTGATATTATCTCTGGAGCTAACCAGTTTGCAGGCCACCTTATCGAATGTGAATTGTAAAATTAGAAGTTAAGAGACAAGTAGATGAGTAATTAAAGTTGGGTTTTATGAGACCTAGTGTTTCACTTTATAGAGCTCCAGTATTATTAATAGGAAAGAAGGATAGGAGTCAAGATCATGTGTGGACTATAGAGATTTTAATACAATAATAATCAATAATAAATATCCATCGCCAAGAATAACTGATATATTTGATCAACTGGGAGGAGTAAAGGTATTCTCGAGAATAGACCTCTGTTCGGAATTCCATCAAGTAAGAGTTTGAACAGAAAAAAAATCACATTTAGAATTAGACATGGTTATTATGAATATTTGGTGATGTTGTTTGGGATAACTAATGCTCCAGCAGTATTTATGAATTTGATGAAGTATATTTTTGCTCAGTAACTAAATAATTTTGTGATGATATTTGTTAATGATATCTTGCTTTTTTCTAAAAATAGGGAAGAGCATGCTGAGTATTTAATGATAGTTTTGTATGCTCTTAGAAAGTAAAAGTTATAAAAAAAGAGTAAATAAGAGTTTTGGTTAGATAGAGTTGTCTTCTTGGGTCATAGAGTTTATGAGATAATATATCAACCAACTCTAAGAAGATGAAAGCTGCAATGAAATGGTCTGTGCAAAAATCAATGTTAGAGATTCGAGACTTTCTAGAGATGACTAGGTATTATATAAGGTTTGTATGAGATTTTACACAAAAAATATAATAATGCATTTCTTCGGACTAAATTGACTAGAAAAGGAGTGGAATGTTTTTAGAGGGAGAGTGTGACTAGGTATTTGAAGAGTTGAAATGAAGGCTAACAACAATACCCGCATTACCCATTTCCAGACAACCCCGGAGGCACGAAGATTTATAGTGATGTTTCAAGTCAGGGATTATAATGTGCGTTGATACAAAATGGAAGAGTGATTGAATTTGAATATTGCCCTTAAGTTCCCTGAGAAACGAAAATAATGTCATGCTTGTATTTTTTTAGAAGATTGAGGAGGCTAAATATAGGAAATAAGGTCTTGAGTATGCACTTTTGAAGGAAAAAGAAGGATTAAGATAAAAATATTAATGAATTATAATAATCGATATTGGTAGACTTGATAGAGTAAGCATAGTTAATGAGATTAACTAGACAAATAAATTAGGCAATAAAGAAAACCTACAGAAGAGTGATTGTATGGATATAAAGAGATCTTAAAAAGTTGAGAATTTTGTAGAATTAGTTAAGTTGAAAGTAGATGACAAGAAATTGATAATGAACTATAATTAAAAAAGACAAATTTTATCAAGGCAACAAATGACATTATATCTTGTTACTCAAGTTAAGTTTATCTTCTCAAATGATCATTTTATTCCATTATCTTGTTGATTATTGATTAGTATCATATTTTGTATTTTTCCTCCTATATTTTATTTATTTTTGTATATAAATAATTGCTACTCAGATATATTTAGTGTGTTTTTATAGCTAAGAAAGGATTCGAATAAAATAGAAGAAGATGATGAAAATTTGTCAAAAATACGAGTAAAGAAAGTCAATTTTGGTGAAGATAAAAACTCAAGTGCAGCAGTAGCAAGTTTAAGAGTATTTTCGGCCAAAATAAATCTTGAACTAGAAATATTAATGTGAGAAACATTTGTAGAGCTCAGAACTATCTTCGAAACAAGTCCAAGAATAGATCAATTTGAGTTCATATGCAAAGGTTATGGTCATTTTACTAAAGCACTGCAGAGTGAAAAATCCGATCCAGCGGGCTATGAGTGTGCTGAATTTAATTTTGGGTTTTGGACCCGAAAATTAGTATTTTATACCATCTAATCTCAACCATTGGTTTCTAATACCTATGGATTGGATTAAGATTATATATCTTGAAATTAGTTTAAATTAGATTAGGATTATATCTTTTGTATTGAGTTTGCATAGGAGTAGGATTGTATTTGGGTTATAAATACTCCATAAATCCTTGTAAATTAGAGAGCTTTTTAGATGTAATTTTAGATGTACTTTTAATTAATAAATATTAGGATTTTATTGAAGGGGTGACGGCAGCAATACCGTGCTCTAGAGTACGCCATTGTTTTCAAGTTCTTTCTAGTGAATAAAAATATTTTATTTGCTTTTTAAATAGATTTAATTGCTTTCTAGTATAAATTTATTTGCTTTGTAGTATAGATTTATCTTTCTTTCTAGGAAAATAGATTTTTTTTTATGGCTTTCATAAATAAATATAGGTTTTTGATAATTAGTAGTATGAGTAACTAATTTACTTTAGTCCTAGAATGTAGATGAAATTAGTTTAGTAGATCTAACATGGATTTATCTTATTTTCTTCCTAAAAAGAAATACAGTCTTGATTTTTCTATAAATAAATATAAGATACATTTCGTAAATTATAATTCTTTGATAGATTATACTTAATTCATATTTTGATAATCTATACTTATATGAGATTTGGAATTCATATTCTTTGTTTTTGTTTCTAGAATCGTTAATAAGATTTTCCTATAAATAAATTGAAGAGAATAAACCTGTAAATCTAATTTTTTTGATAGGTTATGCTTAATTTTGGTTTTTTGATAGTTTATGCTTAGATTAGGGTTTGAAGTTTATTTCTTTACTTTTATTTATAAGATTATCTACTAGATATAATTTGTTTTTAAGAAATATATTATCTTTGATGATTTATACTTGCACATCACTTGATAGATCATACTTAGGGGCATTTAATTAAAATCAAATTAAAAAAGATCATCTTTTTAATGTGTTACTTGATCGTACATAATTAAAAAGTTAAGAAGAAAAAGATAATTCATTGTTAGCTTATTATTCTAATAGATTCGAAATCCTAGGCTAAACTTTAGGATTTAAAACTAATCCTCTCAATTTAGAAACTCATAGTTAAGTTGATAGAACTAAAGAATTATTGAGAACATAAAAACACTCTAGATCCCTGTGGGAACGACCTGTATAGTGCTACACCGATACTGTGCGCTTCAAGTAGAATTATCACATCAATCCTTCATATTTGATATTTTGTATCTTCCAATTGAACATTATCATAATATGATTCATGTCTTGAACCTTTAGTATTCCACAAGTCTTATTGAGTTAGCGAGACAATTATAGAGTTGTACTTTTTGGTGTCAACAATTGCAGTCGCTTGATAAAATCATTTTATGTGATTGAATTTTACAATTAGTTATGAATTCAACTCTTATCTTGTATCCCTACCATTCATAGTCTTGCTGCATTGGTATTGTAATAGTTCAGATTTATTTTTTCTTCTAGAGTCCATTACAACATGTAATAGGACTTTGAGAACGAACTCTACAAAAATATTTATCACATGTATCTTACCCATTACTTAATCAGGATGGCGTGACATTCCAAATTGGTAACCACTATTTCTGATTAAACTCCATCTTTCTTTTGCGTTCCTTCACCTAAATAAAATTTCGAGAATAAATTAGAAATTTTGTCTATCCATTATCATTTCTATCAAAAATGGAAATCGTTCATTATATATTTCATGTATTATAATTGAGAAAGCTTAGGTGAAAATACAGAGCAGTGGATGTATCAAAAGTAGACTTGCGATCGGGCCTAAAATATGAGAAGCGACATATAAGAACTATTAACCCACGGGAGAAAGTCTTAAAGAATCAAGTAGTAATATTAGTTTGTTTCATAGGATGCACAGTCACCAAGAAGATATATTGAGAGTTTGAGAATGACATCAAGATAAACTATTCATAGTTTTGTCATGATCAGATATGTCAATTGAATTTATTTTTATATCAGTACATACCCGTATATACTATTATATCTTCTATTTTGTAATTTTGAGGACAAAATTCTTTTTTTAGGTAGGTATGATGTAATATCCCATATTTCGTACTACCTGTATTCCTCTTTTGAGTCCGATCGTGCCGAATAAGGCTATCGAAGTCAGTTTTGGACATCGAAATAGTTTCAGTTGACGTAACTTTAAATCTGCAACTCCTAATGACATTGAGACTTTGCCGGTATTAGCTTTCTAATATTTAGAAGTTTTAAAAAAATTTCTTGCAAGCCCAAAAAATATTTCTAAATTTACTAATTTAATAATATTGAACTGTCCTTCTAATTACTTCAGGATTTTAGCTCTTTTATTCTAGGCATCAATATGATAAAAAAATAATTTTCTAGTATTTTTCTCATTGAGTACTACGTCCTATATTAATTTGACAGCATTTGGAAAATATTTATCGGAACCGTAAGAAATAAAATATTAAATAAATTAGAAATTTCTTTATACACACTCTAATTCTAAAGAAAATTTCTAAGGGCACAGCCTAAATTATAAGTCGGTCATGTATTGTCACTAAGAGGGAGGGGTGGGGTTGAGTAGGTGACGTGGTTTAAGGGGATGAGAGGTTAGTGGGAAAGATTTCACTAAATTACACTTTTGCCATTTAAATATATATCATCTCCACTTCATGAAAAGTAAAGACACCTCTCTCCCTCATAACTCTCTCTTCACTCGGAGCTACAGAGAAGGAGATTATGAATTTTTTTTGTCTTAAACATAAAAAAAGAAGAGAAAAAAAAGAAGAGAAAGAAGAAAGGAAAGAAAAATCAAATCGAGGAATCGAAATCAATAAGAAGTAAGTAACACTGCTATTCTTCGTTCATTTCTTTATTTAATTTATAATTGTGTACATAATTTATTTTGTGAAAATATTTGGTTTACATTTTGGATTATTAATTGATATTGAGATTATATTTGTGTACGTAAATTATTTTTTAAAAATACTTGATTCACATTTTGGACCATTAATTGATATTGAGAACTGAACCAGATTATTGGGTCAATTTTGATATATATATAAATATTCTAATATTTGTTTATTTTGATTTTATAAAAAATAATAATTATAAGCAAATATGATGACAAAATTCAAATGATACTTTGTATGTGCTTTGACTGCAAGTAATACATTTTTACATGCAAATAATACTGTGTATGTACTTTGATTGCATGTAAAGATTACATTTTTGCATGTATGGGCTTTGACATGCAAAAATGCAAATAATACATGCAAATAATACTGTGTATGTGCTTGGACTGCAAGTAATACATTTTTGCATGTATGTGCTTTGATATCCAAATAATACATTTTGCAGGGGCTTTGAAAGTACATGCAAAAATATAATTTGAATTAACAGGAAGTACATGCAAAAATAATTAAATTTCTGATACATTCTTATCTTTATGTGTAGGCACTTTTAATCAAAGGAAATTTCTAATAATATAAATTCTAATAAAAAATTTTCAATATATATTACTGACACTTATTTTTATATTAGAATATTTAATAGATTAGAGTCACATGTTATTGTATAGAGGTCCAATATCAATACAAACTTGCAATATAGATGTGCTGACCAACATGAATGAGATATTAATCAAAGGAACATGATAACAAAATTCATATATATCTTGATTATATGAAAATAAAGTATTCTCGTGATACGTATATACTTGGTTCCAAATATTGATTCATGAATCTCTACTTCTTGTAAAGGGAAGTACACAGTCTGACTTGACAACCCACATGTTTCCATTGATTCATATATATCATGTATTATTGACATGGACATTGGAAAAACTGCACAATGGATATGAATCGTATTGCCTATGGACTATTGGCCAAATTCTTGATTGAGGCCGGATTCTTTTACTACAGCGGTTTGGATGATTATTGGATCACCGATTGATAATTAATATTTAGAGTGGCATGTCCGTTATTGCAATACAGTACGAGAATTGAATTATTATGCCTAGCGGCATGTCATGGTTAAGCGCCATGAGTATTGAAGCCAGGTCCCAGATATACACGAGTACTTGTACAATATGAAAAACTACGCGCCATCTTATCCATAATTTAGTTTCAAGTTCTAACAAGAACTTGATTTAGACTTGTTATTTTTACAAGATATTTACTTGTTATTTGCAAATGACATGCAAAGTCCTTCTTATTCTATTTTTCATTATTCACGTGACTCGTTTAACACTATCACAATTTGTATTTTATTTATTTATTAAAGGATATCCCCAGCGAAAGCATTTTATTTATTTATATACTTTTATCCCTAGTACTATAATAATACACATATCTTTTTCTTGTGTTACTTGCTGGGTTTAATCCCCTAGACTTCAAATCCTAGATTGTAGATATAAAATGTAAACACAGGTATATAGTCCAGAGGCCGATAATGGGACAGATGGGGTTCTGTGTCCGGAGTGTAGCCAGGTCAGATACACATTTAGTCAGCATGATATATACGTCATTGCCTAGCCTGATATGCCTCAGGAGGTAGAGTATGGCCAGATTGATCCAAACATACGTAGGTTAGTGGAGGCTATTCGCAGCCGATGCCCCATTCACTTCATTCCACCTTTACCCTTGACGTTAGACCTTGGTGGATCCAGGCGTTACATGATCACTAGGCCCGGTCTGCCTAGACCAGGCTGACATCAATATTGGTTCAGAAGGTCACCTATCATCCATGTCTACCACCGATGATGTCGGCAGATTCGACACCAGACTCGGCTTCTTCTTTTACTTATTACATCTTCCTATATTTATTACGTAGATCTATACTCTCTCCGTCATGCCATTTTTTTTTATTAGTGGGCCTGTTATCATAAACGATAAATTACAATTTTTGTCTGGGCACTGCTTCTCTATTTTGTAGTCATATTCAGAGCATTGTGCTATTTTATATAACTAACTCTTTGTATAAGTGAAATCTTTTGGTTTCAGACGTGTTATTTATCAATCTGATTGTGACAGTAGTTACGGTTATTTCAAAATCCTGTGACTGTTGGATTATCTAGTATAAATTTTAAGTAGCATCCACTATTTTGGGAAGCAGCTAAAAAATAGGGACGTTACACGAGTGAGGGACCCATGTTTAGTCTGTGAAATGCGGATGTAAACTCCACATTTGTAGTAAAAAAGGTACTTGATGGACAAGCGGTGTTTTTTGTAGGAAATATGGATGAACTCATCTGCATCTTGGTTCAGCTTATTGTTGGGGACCACAACTTTACTTTCCGGTCTCCATACGAGAATTGGAGCTTCGGTGGTTGTGGTTCACTAACAATTTGTTCTTTCATGGCTCTGCGGGAAGCGCGGGCCTTACTTCTTCTCAGGTTTCTTCTTATGGTGCAGGTGAGAAGAACCTTGTCTTTAGAATTATCTCCTTGAGAATCAAACAATGGTCGTTTTCCTTTGTTGTTGCAGAGATCCTGACCCATTCTGTTGGGATCAATGCTGGTCTTGAGAGGGGCAGACCCAGGGCCTTGTGCTAATGAAGGAGACACCTCTCCTTTGAGACTGGACTGGTCTAGAGAGTCCTTTGGCAGGACCATCATCTTGGGAGCCTCATTGGAGGCTTTGTTGTTTGAAACCATGCAGCATTTCCGTAAGGATCCTGGGCTCATGGAGCTAAAGAAGAGGAATTTCTCGTATTTCTCCTAATCGAACTCGATGACGAGTGACTAGACCATGGTGCCAACTGGAACTTTATCGGATTGGGCTACAACCATATCATCTGAGATGATAAGTGTCCCCAGCGAGTCGCCAATCTTCTTTTTGTTTTAAAATTGAATTCTTTACTGAAAATCTTAATAAATGATTATAATTATGAACGATTGCCCATTTACAGAAGACAAGAAAAATCTAGTTCCCTCTTTATTTAAAATCGGATTCTGTTGTAGCTGTGAAGGATGATTCTGCTCTCCGTTGACACTTCGAACAAGTTCTTCAGTTGGCGGTCTTTATAAAACTCTTGGATTCAATGACTTTAGATTTTAGCACAAGTGCTCAAATGGAGATGATTCGCTCAGTAATCAAGTCTCTGTATATGTAACCAACCCCATTTCCAACCTAGCCTTTGGCTATTTATAGAGATTTTGGAGACTTTTGAATTGGTGTAACGGTCCAATTAATGGCCTCCATGATTGAGCATTAATTCTCTGTCTTTTAATTCATTAGATCTGTATTAAATCTTCATAATTTGTAACTGACATCTTTAAATCTCTGCACCAGTACTGAAATGCGGATCTCAGCTTTCAGACCTTCATTTTGGTCTCTGGTAGTTCGCGTGGCATGCTCAGATCCACGTTTAAGTGTCACTGAAGATGATTTTCACCTTTTGAGGCTCTAAAATAAAAAATGCGACCTTCAAGATTTCACGTGTTGGTTGTACTTAGCTCCAATTATAAGCTCAGAAAAGTCAGACGTGCATCTCCCTATAGTAGATGATCTACGTTTGACCTCCTAACAATATATCTTACTTGATTAGACCCGCATTTGTGTTGAAATGTGATTATCTTTAGTTTTTATAAGCCTTTATGAGTCATGACGTGATCTTGCGTTTGAGTCACGGATTAGATTCACGTTTTAATACAATTCAGAGCCCATATGAATTATTCTTTCGAATTCTATTTTTGAATGGCAAACGCGACCCTGTGGGGCCCATCACTTGTCAGCCCAATTCGCAAGTCTCTTAGGATAAAGGTTCGTTTTTGGTTGACTTGAGATATAAAACGCGACTCTGTGAGGGTCGCATTTTAACCTTTCGCAGATCTCTCTGTGACATAAGATGCGCATGTTAACCAATTTTTGGCTAACATAATGAGTCCTTCTTTTCTTTCCTTTTCTCAAAAATCTTGCCTCGCCAACACTAGGGTCTCTAGTTGGACATCCAAGAGTAACTAGTGACATCTTAGTTGGAGGCTCTAATGCCCCACTATCCAGAACACGTGATAGCTGGGTAGTCTGGTAATTTATGTGCGAAAATATGCTAAGTTTTAATCAGTCACAGTTGTCACAACTATAAAACAATAAATACAAGTAAATGTAATAAGAAAAAAAATTCTTTATTCCATTATAAAAGTTATCACATCATGATAGTAGAAATAAAACAAAAATAAATTAAGGGTTAATTACACTTACACCCCCTGTAGTATGGGGGCTGTGTAACTTACACCCCCTAAAGTTTAAAACTCTCACATGGACCCCCTGCGAGATTACACTCCGTTTGTTTTCCGGTTAGGTTGAGCACACGTGAGGTGCACGTGCTAATAAAAGACCAAACTACCCCTTAGTTAGATAGGGATCAGATAGAGAGAGAGTGTCAAAGCCAATTCCCTTTGTTTGTTTTTTCCCAACCGAGAGAAATCCAAGAACCTTCTCCTCCACCTCGCCCAGCTCACCTCCACCCGCCTCAACCTTCTCCTCGACGAAAACCCTTCCTCCGACTAATCTCCGCCGCTCGCTCCTTCTTCCCCTTCTCCCTCAGAACCCACGCTCTCCTTCTCCACTCCCTCCTCTCCTCCGACTTAGGGCATCCAAGAACCTAGGGCATCCAAGAACTCGATCGCGAAATCAAGGCGAGAGCAGAGGGGGGCGACTATCATCAACGGCGAAATCAAGGTGAGAGGAACATCGTCGAGGTGAACAAAGGGATCAAACTAAGCAAATTAGAGGTTTAGGAGGCGAGAGGAATGCCAAGGTGAACGAAGAGATCGGAGGCGAGAGCAACGCTGAGGCCATCATTACAATATTCGCCAATGGTCAGAGGCCTGCTACCAGTGCAGGACAAAGTTCGTGGCCAGCGCAAGCCAAGAGCAGCGGCGAGAGCAGAGGGAGGGCGGTCAAGAAGAGCGGCTGTGGTTTGAAGAAATTGAAGATATATTCTAGGCAAGGTAGTGGTATGGTGAGCTTTTCTTATATACTTTGTTGTGATTCCTTGCAAAGTTGATTTTTCTTAAAGAATTATCATAGAAAAGTTGGTTGTGTGGAGGGGGGACCAGATCCGAATGGTCTAGACAGTGACCCGTGAAGAGGTTGCGGCCACGTGGGGATGTTTGGGCAGTGCGTGTTGGATGCCGTAGGGGTCCACAGTTGATTATAGAATAATATGTCTTCGCTAATAGAATATCAGTGTAGGATATAGAACAACATACTCTTCATATTTTTTATAACATTTGGTAATCAAAGTTACATGTGATCCCGATTTGTTTTTGTACAAGGAGGCACAACAACATGCAGCAGCTGCTGCTGTGCTGCATCACTATATATATATATATATATATATATATATATATATATATATATATATATATATATATATATATATATATATATATATATATTGTTAATGTTTATAAAAAGCATGTTGTTAATCTATGTTATGTTAGTGTAAGTGTAATTATCTCTATATATATATATATTGTTAATGATGTTGCATCTACATTAGTTTTCTGATACACAAGTTATGTTAATTGCAGTTAACAAATGGCAAGTGATAAGTTTGATCTTCATATTCACAACAGAGGTCAATTTGTAACAAAAAATCAACAGATAAAATATGAAGGAGGAAAAGAAAATGTGGTTGAAAATATCGACCCAGATTTTTTTGGATGGTTTGATTTGGATGATATTGTACGAAGGTTGGAATATGGTGGGGGATATATATTGCACTATAAGGTGTCCGGTAGGGATGAGTGGAAAGTTGTAGACAATGACAGTGGGGTTATGGAAATGGTTAGGGAGAAAGGTTCATGCAAAGAGATGAATATATATATTGAGCACTTAGTGGATAAGCCACTTGTAGAGCAACCCCTCGTTGATAATGTACATAAGCAACAAGAAGAAGCAACTCGAGACAGTCCATCAGAGAGTGAATATGTGGAAGAGGAGGTTGATAGTGGGAGTAGCAGTGAAGCGAAAGAAAGTGGAAGCTCTTTCAGTTCGTTTGGAGATTTGGAGGATGCAAATTCAAGAGATTATGAGGGTTTTGAAAAAGGTGCAGAGGCGCAGGGACAGGAAAAACCAAGAGATAATGAGACCACAGGTAATTATTGCTAAGTTTACTTAATACAATAATTTTTTATTACATTGATACACATGTTAAATATTGCCGCTGATTTGGATTTTTACTGTTTTCAGCAGCGCAGGATAATTGTGAGATCGAAGATGATGATGGTGAATCAGATAATTCTGATATACACCAATTTAGGAGCCTATCCGATTCCTCGGAAGATGAAGCCCATCGAAAGAAGCGTGTTCGATATCCTGAGTTTGATGCCGAGAAGAACATGCGTGACCCCGAACTATTTGCTTGCTTGGAATTTAGCGACCATGTTGACTTTCGTGAGGCCGTCAGGTATGATTCTTTGAACAAGGGATACGAGTATCGTTATGTAAAGAATGAGAAAGCAAGGGTGACTGTAGTTTGTATTGATGAGAGATGTAAGTGGAGAGTCCATGCTTCATGGGATCGGGACCAAACTGTATTTCAAATCAAGACGTACAACGGTAGACACAGTTGTACATCTGCAAAGGCCAACAAACATGCGACATCCATTTTTTATGCTCGAAAATATTTAGGTGTTATTAGAGAGGATCCTGATATAACCTGGTCTCAAATAGTAAATATGATTAGAAGAGATACGGGGATCACAATTAGAAGAAGTTAGGCTTATAGAGTGAAACAAAAGGCAAATGAGATAATTCATGGAGAGATGGGGAAGCAGTACCTTATTATAAGGCAGTACTGCAACATGATACTATCAACCAATCCAGGTAGTGTGGTTAAGTTGATGGTTGATAGACCATATCCCGGTAGAGCACCCCAATTTCTTAGAATATTTGTTTCGTTAAAGGCATGCATAGATGGATTTAGAAATGGATGTCGTCCAATAATTGGGCTTGATGGATGCCATATTAGGCATGAGAGTGGAGGTATATTGTTGAGTGCAATAGGACGTGATGGGAATAATCAGTTATTTCCAATCGCATGGGCGGTGGTTGAGGTTGAGTGCAAATCATCATGGGCATGGTTTATACATTACTTGCTTGAGGCTATAGGCCAAGTGGAAGAACGATGGTGGACTGTTATATCAGATCAACAGAAGGTAAATTTCTTTTGTGACTTTGATTAACTTTGTTGTTCATTTGATTTAAGTTTATGTTCTAAACATGTCTACGTTTTGTTATGCATTTTGTAGGGGTTGGTTGAGGTTTTCGACACAATGATACCACATGCTGACCACAGATATTGTGTTAGACACATGTATGCCAACCTAAAAGAGTGGTGTAAAGTGGGCAAGCTACTGAAGGACATGATGTGGCGGGCTGCTTCTGCCTACAATGAAAGGGATTTCAACCTTACAATGAGGCAGATTGAGCATATAAACAAAGAAGCTTATGAATGGCTCGCGGCAAAGCCCATATATACTTAGACACGAAGTGGGTTTAGCTCAAGGCTTGTTTGCGACATGTTGACCAACAACCCTTCAGAATCGTGGAATAAGTTCATTCTAACGGCAAGGTATAAACCCATTATTACAATGCTCTAAACCATAAGAAAACAGGTTATGCGGAGAATTCAAGTAAAGAAAGAAATGGTTAGTAAGTGGAATGGTAAGCTTTGCCCACGAATAATAGAGAAGGTCAAAGTTATTGAAGAGATGTGTAGAACTTGTGAAGTGGGTTTTGCTGGAGAAGGTAAGCAAACTAAATTTTTTTTTTTTGGAATTTACTGTTAACAAATGCTTTCTAATTCATGTTGTATTACTTATTATCAGGAAAGTTTGAAGTTGACCATCATGGTTGCACATGGATTGTTGACCTCGAACAACGAGTTTGTGGATGCCGACGTTGGGACATAAGCGGGATTCCTTGTCTTCCCGCTGCTGCTACAATCAACAAGCATAGACGACACATTGAGGACTACGTGTCTCCATATTTCACGATAGATAGATACAAAATGGCATATGCCTCAATGGTGCATCCAATACCAGATCCTTCGCAATGGCTAGATATTCCAGAGGAGGAGTACATTATGCCTCCAAAGCAGCGAAAACAACCCGGAAGACCTCGAAGAGCAAGAAAGAAAAAAGATGATGAAAAGGAGGAAAAAAGAATGAGCCAACCAATACGGCAAAAATATGTACGAATGAGATGCACTCAATGCAAGGGTGAAGGCCATAATGTTAGGACATGCAATAGCGCGGGAGTAAATATGCAAAATGAGGGAATTGTTAAGGAGAAGGAAAGTAATGAGCAAGCAGATATAGGACAGATGTCAACTCTAGTGCCTGACATTCGGGGTGAGGGTGACATTGGTCTTGGAATTCAATGGGATGATCCCGTAGAAGGCAAGCAAATGGAAGTAAATCGGAGTAGGAAAAGAGGAAGAAAGCCCGACACGACTCCGAAATTATCAAAGACGGGAAAGAAAAATGGGGTTGAGGACGAGAACAAGCAACAACAAGCAAGAGAACATGTGGCTTCAATGACTAGGAAATACACAAAGGTTGGATTTTTATCAGGATCAAACAGGGATTTGGGTGGTACAACTATGGTCCCTCCAAGAAGTGGGGTGGCCGTGGGAATTGCAGATGATGTAAGCCGATTTGTCAGCCGTGTATGTGTTTTCAAATTATTTATTATTTTCTTTCCACAACCCACAAATATATCATTTATCATATCTAATTATTACGTTGACTACATGCTATTGCAGAGAGATCACGCCAGTAAACTTCAAACAAAAAAATAATCCAAGATGGATCAAGATCTTTTCGTGCATAGGAGAAGCAAAGGAGGAGTTTGTAACAGCTCAACAAATGTGATTGCGACATGATTCTAATGATAAAGTGTTGTAAAGACTTTGTAACTAATGGCCTTACTATTTGGGAGCCAATTTTGTAATTGATGAGTATTGGAACACTGTATTGATATATATTCATCTGGTTATATATGTATCATTAACACTATATTGATGCAACCTTATTGTGTTTAATCCAAAATTAGTTGCTTGTGTTATATATGTTTGTGTTATATATGTATGTGATACAATAAGTCGTCACAATTTTTTTTTGTGTTGCAGTGTTGCAAAATTTTTTTGTGTTGCAAAATCAGTCGTCCAAAATTAGTTGCAGTGTTGCAGCAGCAGCTGCTGCAAGGTGCCCTGCAGCAGCAGCTGCTGCTGCAAGATGCACAGCAACAACAGCATCTTGCATCAGCATCTTGTAGCAGCAGCTACTGCTGCAGTGCATCTTGCAGCAGCAGCTGCTGCTGCAAGATGCATAGCAGCAGTTGTTGCTGTGCGTCTTGCAGCAGCAGTTGTTGTGCAAGATTTTATAGCAGCAGCGAAGAAGGTCATATTTGCATTTGTGTATGATTATGGATTGTGTATGATTATGGATATATATTTGATTTAAAACTAACTATTAGCTATTTGATTTAAAGCTAACTACTAGCTATTTGCATTTGACAAAGAGAGTTGCAGCTGCTGCAAGCATGCACACCAGCAGCTGCTGCTGTGCATGCTTACAGCAGCAGCAGCTGCAAAGAAGATCATATCAACACAAAAATATCCATATACAATACAAATTCTGATATACAAAGTAGCAGTTATAACTAACTCATAAATGAGAATTGTAGTTTTTGATTCCTAACTCCAATATCTGATATTAAAATTCTGATATACAAAATTTGATTAGGCTGTAAAATCACATGTCGGTATCCCATAGATCATCGCCAAACAAATATATGGTTCTATCGTTCATGCATATAATTCATTACAAAGTGCGAAATAGAACTGAACAACAATTTATCCAGTCATAAATGTTGATCATATGCCAACAATGTTCATACTTGAAAAATGAAGCATGATGCAATTTATACAATGACATCGCATTATTGAGCAACAAGAAGCAAGTGCTATCTCTCCACCATCCCATTCTTGCATAGCCCGTCGATCACCGCATTGTACTGTATGAGTATGCGTCAAGCCGGACGACCTCAGCATTTCGTCAAACATCTACCATGCATCCTGGATTCTCCAAGTCTTAACTATGGTCGAGATCAGAAAGTTGTAGACTTTGCTAGAGGGGTCGATGCCGAGGTCAGCGAAGGAGCGGAATGCGAGGGTGGCGCGGCGGAGGCCGTCGAACTGGAACTAGGTGCAACCGAGGTGGAGGAGGTCGGGGGCGGCGGTGGATCCCTAGTCGGAGGAGGTTGCCTCCTAAAACTCTAATTTGCTTGGTTTGATCCCTTTGTTCACCTCGACGACGTTCCTCTCACCTTGATTTTGCCGTTGATAATAGTCGCCCCCCTCTGCTCTCGCCTTGATTTCGCGATCGAGTTCTTGGATGCCCTAGGTTCTTGGATGCCCTAGGTCGGAGGAGAGGAGAGAGTGGAGAAGGAGAGCGTGGGTTCTGAGGGAGAAGGGGAAGAAGGAGCGAGCGGCGGAGATTAGTCGGAGGAAGGGGCGGGTGGGGGTGAGCTTGGCGAGGTGGAGGAGAAGGTTCTTGGATTTCTCTCGGTTGGGAAAAAACAAACAAAGGGAATTGGCTTTGACACACACTCTCTATCTGATCCCTATCTAACTAAGGGGTAGTTTGGTCTTTTCTTAGCATGTGCACCTCATGTGTGCTCAACTTAACCGGAAAACAAACGGAGTTTAATCTCCCAGGGGGTCTAAGTGAGAGTTTTAAACTTTAGGGGGTGTAAGTTACACAACCCCTATACTACAGGGGGTGTAAGTGTAACTAACCCATAAATTAAACATGGACTTAAACAAAATGATGTCTTTTTTTATTACATGATTATTTATAAAAAAAAAAGACTAAGGAAAATACTTACGAGTCTTCGGCATCTTAGAAAAGTACATTATTGCTTGTCGTAACCTTGATCAACTGGTTAAATCCCCGAATTCGGGCATGCATACCTAGCTCGTAAGATTGCGACTAAAGTAAAAAAATAATATCAGTATGAAAAGACAAATTGTAAAAGTAGTCAAAATATATATGCATGTATAATATGAGAGAATAATATATAAATGTAAAAATGAAATATGAATTAATTTATTAACTAAGTACTTGACAATAAAAATTTTAATCATTATTATGCTATAATCTAAATGTCAAGTGCTCTAATTTTAGTTGTCATCATATTGAAGAATCTGACTGATTCTATATCTATATTTCGATTATCTCCTGTACAGACTGAAAAAGCGTCATCACTTCGTTCATAACAGATTCGAACCTGCACAATGGTGATTAATAACTTTCAGATATGGTCCAGCAAATCCCCATGTATTCATAGTATGTGCAAAAATCTTTTCTATAACTTGTCAGTATAGTCAAAATACAGTATTTTACATCAATCAATATCTCCCTAATCCAGTGTCATTTATTTATGTCAAGTCCAGTATAGTATATTTTAATCAAGTTCGACCTTGATTCAGTTCAAGTTTGAGTTTAATTCAAGTTCATTATAATCAAATAATATTTATTAATAAATTTTTATTCTAATATACTACCGAAAATCCAACTACTAATTTAGGGATTTTCTTACTGCGTATCATAATGACATACAACCAAATAAGACTATGAAAGTGGGAGGCTTTCTATTCAAACATGTTCCTTATTATGTAACTACTTTTTTTTTAACTCTTTGTTAGACACCGTTTGCCACACAATATTACAATTAATATCATCGTGAATCAAATTTGATTGATTTGATCATCTTGAGCCTCAGATTTTATTAGATCAAAGTTTATGAGATTATATGATTTAATGAAGAAATAATATTTTATAATATTAACATATATAGATAGAAAAATATAAAACAATACTATTTAGTATAAAACAAAAAAAATTTGCAATATAATTTATTCATACATAATAGGAATTGTACTATAAAGTGAGTTCAAGAAAGAATTACTGTTAGCTTGGAATTGCATTCATTAGGAGGTTGACACTAAAGTTTTCGAACAAATATCAATAACTATATAACAAATTATTACCAAAATATTAAAACTAGTTAAACATGGATTTTATGATCTTATGAAATTTCCTAGAATTTTAAAGGCATATAAAAGTTTGTTTTTAGTCATGAAAGGTTTGTAGATTAGAAATATATAAATGAGTATAATAGTCATCTCAGGTCTATCTAATAAAAATAAACCCAGTAAAAAGAGAGACTAATCTCTTAGTGGATTACAAGGAGAAGGAGTTTCGATGAGAGGTGGCAGCTCCGAAAGTGAGGGATGGCATCAATATAGTGAAGGATGCAATGGACTCGATTGGGGCTCTAGTCGGTTGATCGCGATCGCCATTGGTAGCGAAGGTTGTTGTCGTTGGAGGTTGCCGGTGGCTACGGTGGCTGTTGGCGGCATGGTACATGTCTCGACAATAGAGATGAGCTCGAGAGATGGCTCCTCCGTTGGTCAACAGTACTCTAACAACCACGAAAGATTGAGGAAAGGAGCGTGAGAGAATCTTTGAGGTGGTTTCAAGGAAAGAACTCATGGGTGTTGAGGGATTTATACAAGGATTAGAGAGAGAGAGATTTGGAGAGAATTTAATAGGATTTAAATAGAGTTAATGAGGATTAGATTAAGATTCAAAAAGTTATTAGATTTAGATTTGAAAAGTTTTTCCCATGTGAGTTTGGTGATCAATGAGCGTGTAGTGAAGAGGAGTGAGTTATGGAAAAGTACAAGGGAATTAATGATAGTTTAATTTGAACATATAATCATTGTGATCAAATGGTGAATTGAAAAGATAACAAGATGAAGACGAGGTTGGATAAAAGACATATATTAGGAATTATTTAAGTTAATTAAAATTATATTTTATTACATGATCGATTCATTATTTTACTAGTCGAAGGATTGTGAGCATGTATGATTGGTCATGAGTTCAAGTTATGGTATAGATAATTTTATTTTCTTACATATAAATAAGTTATGGACTAAGAAAATGGGATTGGGCTCAATAAATAATAATAATAATAATAATAATAATAATAACATATTTTTTAAATGAATCATGGGATCATACGGAAATGACTTAGCTATTTAGGAAGTTCATGAAATTTTGAAAAAATATAAGAAAATATTTTATGATTTTAAAATAATAATAAGTAATAATAATAATGTGATAAATTTATTTTAAAATTAGACATGACTATATTTATATATTAAAATGTATTAAAATATTTATACAAAAATTTCATAATAATTAATTTATAAAAAAAAATGTACATCGATTTAGGATATTACATAGACATACTCCTAAGCGATTGATGTTGCAAGCTGCTAGACATACTCCTAAGTGATTGATGCTGCAAGTAGCCAGAGCAGGTAACCAACACGGAGAAAAAAACTGAAACACAAAATGAAAGAGATATATTACCTAAGGCGAAGGGGAGCTTTTCTTTCAAGATGAATTACGTTGAGAAGCTCCAAATTGTCTCCCCAACTAAAAAGTTGCGTTCGATCTCTACCAGAAATATGTATATACATGGAAAGAGTGCATATTGCCAACAGTTTGCGCTTGACTTGCGGATCAGTCGATCAAATATTGGAGAATTGATAGAAGAAATCAGTTGATCTAAGTGATATTAACTTCCATATGATGACAGCTGATTCAGAATTCATCGTCCTCCTTCCTTTTCTAGCTTCGAACACTTTGAATATGGCAAAATGATTATTATTCAATCTCTGAAAAGGTGACATTAAATACGGAAGAGCTCGACGTAAAATAGAAAAAGAACAAAAGGGCATTCAGAATGATACCTTCAGTGGTTACAAATTGAGCAATTAGGCATATACATAGAGAAGACTAAGAACATAGAGTTGGTGATGTATGAATAGATACTTGCATTTCCCTTTTTGGCTAGATAGGAGGTAAGCCATTACTAAAACCCTCTCATCCAATCACAACTCCTTGCTTCCTCAAGAGTAGTGTTTAAAAGTTCTGGGGAATGTTTATCGATTATAAATTATATGTTATGTCCATGGAGTCTCCCTTCGTTAAGAAATTTATGACATACCCTTTCACAGTCCAACAAATTATAAAAATGTGGATGGGAAGACATGGGTAGGGCAACTTCTCCCGCCAATTATTTTGCCCAAGTGATCTCTAATAATGAAACCGACACCCTTGCGCTTCTGAGCTGAATGATGGAGCCATTAAAATTGAACTTGGGCCACTCGATCGTGGGCCTTGCCATGTGACAAATATAGGTTTTTCGATCCAAAGTGGTGGAACCCCGTCCACTGAAAGGTGATCCCCCCACCCTTTCCAATGCATTCCAATATTCTTTAGTTTAATTTAGGGGCATATCTACAATGATGGACAAGCACACTTCGACCTCAAATGTAGCTTCATTCCTACATTTCCATAGTTCCACTACACGTAGCATAACTACGTGTTGATACTAACAAGTAATATAGGTTAATGCCTTCGTTAACTAAAAACAACAGATATCAAATTATGGGCCCCTTGTTGTGTATCCCATATAGTGTTGCAACGTTAACGTACGTTACTAATCATTCCTATCTTGTGTCAGGGATGAGACGGGTGAACCAGACTCATCTTTAAATCTCATTAATTTGGTGCCACCTATCTGGAATTCTATTTATAACCCATTAATACACTATAATCTTTGTTGTCGTAATCTTCATTATGAGCTCAGGTAAAACAAGTGTTCTCAATTTTGTGTTGTGAGCGTTTTTTTTTTTCAATTTCATCGTGTTAAGCATGCTCTTTGGGTAAAGAGTTTAGCACAAATAGCTATTGCTGAGACTTAATTTGGTAATGTTATCACTCCTTTTTAATTTGTGAGATATTTCAAGTTTGACTCGGAACGAGAACTCAATTTTGATAATGTTGCAAATAAATATGTATGTGAGTTTGAGTAGGAAAAAAACTATCGGAAATAACTGATTAGTTATTACAAAACAGTTTCCAAAAGAGAACAAATTACTAGTTGTGATATTCTAAGAATGAGGTTCATAATGAGAATATATGCAAGAAATGTACTTGAATCGCCCTATAGATCTATGTAAATTTATATATGAAGAATTTATCACCATTCTCTCTTAATTTTTATATTCAGCTTATTATTTACTGCTTTTGCATTATGTTTACTTTTTTGTTAGCTCTAAGATGTATCTGTTATATTTGAATATTGAATTTCGCTTTGAAAATCTTCATGTTATAATTTCTAAATTGTGAGAAGTCAATTCCACTGTACTATCCTATTTAGTAGGGATGAGAACGGGCAGGGCCGAGTCGGGCCTGACTAGATCCATTCAGTGTCCAAATTAAAATTTTGGACTTTAGACTGATCCAAAACCTAAATGGATTATTGTTAAGAAAATTCCAGCTCGACCAGATGGACTTTGGGTAGTCCATGGGCTTTTCGGGCCTTCCACCTAGCTACAGAATTGTTAAATCAATTGGTTTCTCTTTGAATCTTGCTCAAGACATTCATTCAGCAGTGCCATTGTAAAAGAACAAATAATTTTTTTTTTCAATACTTTTGTCCATTAGGAAATTTGAGCAAAACTAAGTTAAAGAATTGAAACAACTCAGTTAGAAAATTGTATAAATTGTAATCTTACAATTAAAATTGTCAGCATAAGCCATATTAAGAAAGACTCATCAACTCATCTCGATCAATTTTTTTTAATCAAAAATCAATGCCATATGAGCTCAGTATCAAAATTCAACCTTTTATAAGTTTGATTGAGACGAACCCATGAATATTAAAAAAAAAAAACAAATAAAAACCCAGCTCATGTGTACAAAATCTAAGCTAAGAGAAAAATATATATCTTCTTTCAGCTAAAAACAATTGTCATAGGCTACATAATTAAAAAAATAATTGACAACTCTCTAAAATAAGAAAAATTCAAAAACAAAACAAAGGCGTTTCCGATGCAAAAATAGAAAAAAATCAGAGAGAGGGAGGCTACACGAGAAGAGCGCAACTTTTAAGCTGGACCAAAAGTCGGAAATAGAGATTCCTCTAGCGCCTCGAATACAAATTTCTTCAAGGGCAGCAATAATAATCGAGTCCATGGGGATCACATTGAAGGTTTAGGGATTTAGTGATAGAAACTAAAGATCAAATGGGCATCCAAATGGGCTGCCCAGCACGAGCAGGTCTATGAGATGAAGAAGGTAACAAACATCCAACCTTTGGCTCAAAAGCCATCATCTCAGATCGATCCAACCAAAACCCATCTCCAAAATCCCACAAAGTAGCACAATAACTTCTCAAAACAGCTAATTTAATCCACAGAGCACCAAAAAAGATCAAAAAGGAACTTACTTTGTCACCAACAATAACCCATGAAAAGAAAATCTCCTTAGAAAGAAGAACCTAGCTGCAGATTAAAAACAACGAAGCTTGTCGGATTCGGTTACATGGAGGAAACGAGAGAGGTGAGGAGGAGGAAGAGAATGAGAATTGAGAAGCTCTCCGAGAGAGAGATCGAGAGTAGAGAGAGAGAGAGAGAGAGAGAGAGAGAGAGAGAGAGAGAGAGAGAGAGAGAGAGAGAGAGAGGCTGCAGCCGACCGATCGGATATTTAGAGCTTTTTGGAGTCAGGCTTTTTGGGCAGGTTTGGACATGTCCAAACTCTGTCCAATTAACTAATGAACCCTAATTGGTTGAGTCCAATCCAATCTAGACTTGATATGGGCAGATCCGGGTTGGGCTTTTTTAGACTGATCCAATTGGACTTCGAGTTGGCCCATATCCATTCTCATCCTTACCATTTAGTTATACCATGTACTTTTCAAAGAAGAATTATAACGACCCTAATCCTTAAGCTTGTTTATCGATTTATTCTGTACCATCCGTATCAGCTCGGGAACTCGGATGCTGATATGCACCGATACTAAGTAAATTGAGTTATATCTTTCAATGTAGTCTTCAATTTCAAATTTGCAAAGCGTGGATCTCTTATCTTATTATGTTGGATTTTTTTTATATTTTCTTGAATTATTATGAATCGGCCGATTTTTGGACAAATACCCGATTAAAATAATTTATTTAAATTAAAAACTCCAATTTTAACCTTCCCCTCACTTCAAATTTATCTTTAGAAACCTTACAACCATCATTGACCAAATTTGAATTGGATTTGACCTAATGAAAAATTTGTAACTAATATGAAGTTTAAGGGTTTTTAATATGACAACATACTCACTTTCCAACAGCTGTTTGACCCCCTAAAATAAATTTAGAAAAAACTAAAAAAAAAATCAAGCATCTTCCTCTCGTGTTCCTCTCATTTTCTCTTTAGACTTTCAATCCTAATTTTCTCTTTATTTTTCTCGAATAAATCGTCAAATATTTTGCCTAAGAGTGGGTTGAAAATCCACTCTATTATTATAAGAGCTTTATTCTTAAGTATAGTCTCTTCAAAAAAAAACTTTAAACTTCTCCACCAACTTCGAGAAATATTCTCCATCATCTATCCTTGTTCTCTAGGGTGATTTTTAAAAAATTTCTCTACTTTTGAGGAGTAATCGCATCAATATCTATTCATTCCGATTTGGATTCAACTAAAGGCAATAATACACTCTCAAATACTTTAAATTTATGATTCCATGATGTAATTGTAGGCTATCAGAATTGTACTAGGTGAAGTTTGTTAAATTAATGGGCTAAGAGCTAACAAAGTGGTTGATTGGCTCCATCGAAAGGATAACCCCACCATAAGTAAGTTGGCCTCACCAAAACAAGATTAGTCTCAACAGCAAGTTGGCCCCGCTAGAAACTAAGTTCACCCTGCTAATGAGTTAGCTTCGCCAGAAGGTAAAAGAGAATTAACTCCGCTTAACCAGGTTATAGCTTTGCCGGATGCTAAAAGAGAATCAACTATGCCAGACTAGGTTAGCTAGCTTTGCTGGAAGTTAAAAGAAAATTAACTTTGCTAGACTAGGTTAGCTCCATCGAGAAAGAAAGTTAACCTCGCCAGAAGCAAACAACCAACCTTATCGATTAACTTTGCCAAAGGGGGTTCAAGTATATCCGATCGTGAGTAAGTAACTACACGATCTCAGCAAATTAGGGAATGATTATGGCACTCTCCAACTATAAAAATAACGTCAGGCCTCTAAAGAAAGGCATCAAAAAACCCATGGAGAAAAGGAAATTTAAGTTCTTCAAGTTCTTGTTGGATCATCAACAAAAGTAAAAAAAGATCGCTTTGATCATACTTCTACCATCACACTCCCCAGAATCAAGAATCAAAAAATTGTAAGTTTGCTTTAATTGTAAAGAAAATAAATCTCGAGTGTTGCAATTCAAATCCCAAATTTTATTGTATTTTCTATTCTCGATGGCAACCTTTAACTTTGACATTGTAAACGACAAAAACAAACTGGCGACTCTAGTAGAGAGTCACTATTCCCTCGTCGAGGAGTTCGTGTCGCAGTCTAGCAACATAGCGGTTGATGCTACAGTCGATATCTTGGTGATCGAATTCAACCATGCCAAGAGTTTATCCGCAACAACTACAGTTCTCCATCCAAGACTAGTTCTTTCTGCGAGGCCACGAGAGTAGGAGTCCAATCCACCTTTACCCATAGATTTTTCTCTTCCGTTGAAGTCAATCGACACAACAACAATGCTGGTGCGACTATTAGTGCTACCAGTGCTATAGTAACATAGTCTAGACGAATTCATCTCTCTCCGTTCCAGTTGCAACACCCAGAGCTAATCTTCTCAGTAACAAAGAGAGGAAGAAGGCCTTCTATTGAGCCATCATTGCCAATCACAAGGCAAGGAAGCAGGCTAAATTGGTTGGTGGAAACACTGACAAGATCCCTAAAGTAAATGAGGGTCATTTGCAATAATGAAAGGTATGAACTCATCCATGGCGTTATGGGTGAGACTGGCAACCCTGGCAGAGCCATTGACTCTATCATGATCAAAAGGCCTTACAGACTTAACAAGTCCGGCGAGACTATGAAGCATCCTGGCAGGGTTAATAATTATGTTACTTTCAAAAGGCCTGAGGACCTAACAAGTCTAGCGAGACTAAAGAACATTCTAGCAAGATTAATAAGCACATAGGCGGAACTAAGAAGCCTAGTAAATCTAATATTCATGATGCTATTAATCATGCTAAAAAAACTCTAGAGCAAAAGCACAGTAAGTGTTGGAGTCAACAATAAACGCAAGTCTGCTCTACCTATAGAAGACTAAGGAAACCGCTGTAATCAACTATACAAAGTTCGAAGGAATGCAAGTGAAGACGATTCACTAGCTTGGTCTTCTATCTTTAGTCGGTTATTGTTAAACCATCCTATCTTGAGGTCAGTAGTAACTATCCTAAAAGGATCCCATTACTATTCCAAAAGATTTTAGAGAAGAAGAGAACTGACTCATGCAACCATCAATATGGTAGAATAGAGAAATCCAATACAGGGGATGACCAATACAGACTCCTCCCCTGATGGTTAATCCAGTAATGAAATTGATGGAATATACCATCACACCCGGTCCCAAGCTAGGCTAGCAAGCACGAGTCATAATGTTTCTACTCCACCTCGTGAATTGCAAGAAGGGAAGGATGATATTGACCGACATTCTACAAGCATATCATTTGAGATATCATATTCATCTTACCAGAGAACTGTTTTTGTTGATGCTGCCGGTGATGATGTATGAAGCTTACTACAAAGATTGAAGGCGCAAGAAGAGTTATCTAAATAACAATAAACATTGGTGGAGCAACAAAGAGCAACCATGGATGTCATTCTGGTCTAATTACAGCAATTGACGAAAACATCATCAAACAAAAACCCATATGTTGTGGCTGAAGGATCAGGATCCGGGGGGTAAGAACAAAAAAGATAATAATCACAAGGACAAAGAAGATGAAACCAGTTTCAATATAAATAAAGAATCCGATAAGATTAAAGATAAAATATTGGAGGACATCCAAACAAAGTTGGATGCATTGACTCATAAAGAAGTCCTGCAGAAGGCGGGAATCATGCGTCAAAACCCTTCCGAATGGGATTTAATCCCCTTTCACGACAATTATCAAGCTTCGACCATTGATAAATACTACAGGAAGGGATCCCCAAATTAACATATTTACTATTTCCATTCACAGATAGGAAATGTTATGGAAATTGTTGCACTCATGACCTGATTATTCATAGGATCTCTAAAAGGCATTGCTTTTGATTGGCTTCGAACTTTATCTGTGGGATCCATCAATTCGTGGGCAGATCTTGAGGCTCGGTTCCTTACTCACTTCTATGAGGATTATACTGAATATCTATGCTTGAAGAAAAACAAAAGAAAGGAGAGGCAGTGAAAGACTTCATCGAAAGATTTTAAGATGCCCAGAAGGAATGCCACTGTCCATGTTGTTGGAGATACATAATCTACATGCTGAGATTGAGATTGAATCCAACATGGGTGTTGTTCGGGCCCATATATGGAAAGAACTTCAGGAAGAAGTCAAGATCATTGAAAAATCAATTTCAAGACTTTCGGTAGAAGATAAATGCAAACAAAGAGCATAATCTACTTCAGCATAGCCGCCTTCTAAGTTTAAAGGTAAGAATGTATTGATAGAGGATACCCCGATAGAGCCTAAAAAGAATTCACCGCCTTAGCAAAATACTTCTCTGGCTCAATAAATGCAAAAGAAGTATTCGTTTAAGGATGATCAGGTGCTCAAAATCTTTAATATATTAGTCAATAATAATAAAATTGAGCTGCCTAAACTAAAGAGACTAGAAGAGTTCAGACCCACTAACAACCCAAAATATTGTCATTACCATAGGATAATAAGCCACTCCACCAAAAATTACTTTATCTTGAAAGACAAGCTCCAAGCTCTAGTGGATGTAGATGTGCTTCGATTAAACAAAGAAAAGAAGAAAATTACTACAAATATAATATCGATGCAATTTGGAAGAGACTTACCAAGGGTTAAAATGTCTAATAGTGTATTGGTTTATACAGTAATGACAAGGATCGTTAACATAGATCCAAATCACCAAATAGTCTCGAGGGTTGACCTTCGCTCCAATCGGACGTGGAGAAGCAATGTGGGTTCATCCTGACCTAATTGAGGACGACCAATGGACAATTGTTACTTCAAGAAGAAAGCATACAGTAAAGAACAACATGGGTTTCCATGTTATATCTCTTGGACCAGGTGGTTATGATACCTCTGCCAGCCTATGGACTGACTCCGATGAGGAGCGGATTGTTTTTATGGCGGACGCTGCTTCTCCTGCCAATACCAGGTCAGGTAAACAATACTTTTCAGTATAACGTAATTAATCCTAATGATCATCGGTCGGGTCCCTCTAAAGACTTACTTGTACGTCAGCACCTGAACCTCCTCCGGATAAAAGTAAACCTAAGGAGATAGGGTTTGACAAGTCCTTGAGGAAATGAGCTGCAGAAGATCTTACGACTCCATTTAAATTTGATATCATGGCGCAGTTTGGAGAATATTCCTACCCATATCACCATGCATGAACTATTGCATCTATTCAAAGAGATTAGAAATGTCCTCCATGAAGCATTGGCTGACTTAGAGACATTTCTCACCCAGGTCCCGCCAACCACTAATGAAGAGTATTGTTGTTGTCATCAAGTTTCCTATTTACCTAACATAACCTTCTCACCTGAAGATATGTTGGTGAAGAATCCCAGTCATGACCAATCACTATACTATACAGGTTATATCAGATCTACAAAAGTCGAACGAATACTAATTGATCTGAGTTCAACCTTGAGTATTATGTTGGTGCGCTTGATGCAATTTCTATGCATACCAATCTGCAAGTTGTCCACCATCACCACTACAATCCAAGGTTTCAACAGGCAAAATAGCTGGCCTGTCGGAAAAAACCAGTTGAAATGTCAAATCAGAGATCTCAAGACAGAGGTTACCTTCCATGTCATAGATGCTAATACTTACTACAATTTATTGTTAGGAAGGCCATGGATTCACTCCAATCACATTGTCCCTTCAACGTTGCATTATTATCTAAGTACATGGACACACAAGGGATAGTCAAAACAGTCTATATAGAAAGGCAACCTTTTAGGGGAGTTGGGAATTACTTCACTGATGTCATACTGTACAAAGTGAGTAAAAGGATGAGGCTGATAACGGGAATGAAGCAGATACATAACCTGATAACAGTTCAGAAAGAGTTTCTGTTGAGCTAAACTCTCTTGTAAAAAATTAAGTAATGTAATGATCAACTCTTATGTCTATATTAAGGGTGAATGGGTACTTAATGAAAGTTTCGCTTTTGAGTATGTCTTGTCCAGTTCTATTGATGTATCTGATAATGAAGAAATTTTAATTAAAAAACTCAACAAGATACCGGCATTACATATCCCAGTACACTCAGGTTCACCAAACAGTTCACTGATAGAAGATTCTAACAATGTCATGTTTATCGTACGGTCCAAATGTAATCAACCTCCAATTGTCTTTGGCAAATCCACCACTAAACCAAAACCTAACCGTGTTAGCACCGAGGACAAATCAGATATCATTGCGGTTCAAATTCCCACAAACTTATGGAAATGATGGGATATGACATTGCAAAAAAGAGAAGGATTGTGTTTTAATTGAGGAATAAGAACCCCTCTACAACTGTGTGTTTCTAAAGGGAAAAGTTTAGACTACTACAGTAAAACTAAATATGGTTTAGGGCATGTTTCTTCTACATATGAAATAAATGCAATACACGATGTTCCCTCAGAGAGCACAACTCTTCAGTCATCATTGTCATCTGATGCTGACTCTGAATTCAGTTTAAATGAACTATTTGAACACTTATCGGCAAATATGGAATTTGTCTCCGTTGGTGCACATGAACAAGAAAGTACAGACAATCTTTTATCATGGGCTCAGAAAATAGACGCTCAGTGGGAGATAAGATTTGAACAATATGAACCTCCTACAGATGATCAAATCATCCAAGTGAATATGGGGAGTGATCAAGATCCAAAACCCATATTTATGAGCAAGAATTAAGATCAAAATGAGCTGCAAAATTTGATCGAACTCATTCGTGAGTACATGGATGTCTTTGCATAGAACTATGAAGATATGTCATGATTGTATCTAGAAATTGCCCAACACCATCTTAACATTCGAGATGATATTAAACCGATGAAATAACAATATTGAAAATTCAAACCCGAAATACAACAAACACTTAAAGCCGAAGTCAAGAAACTAAAGACTTGTGGATTCATTCGTGAAAAATAGCATCCTGACTGGTTGGCTAACATCATACAAATCATGAAAAAAAATGGAAAATTTAGGGTTTGTATTGACTACAGGGACTGATGCCTATCCAAAAGATGAATTTTTGCATCCGGTGTCAAAATTTATGATAAATAATACATGCGACTTCAAAAGAATTTCCATCATGGATGGTTTTTTGGATTCAACCAAATCAAGATATATCCTGATGATGAAAAGTATACGTTCTTCTGAACACCACAAGGGGTGTATTGCTGTAATGCCTTTCGGTTTGAAAAACGCCGAAGCCACATACCAAAGGGCTATGACAACAATCTTTCGCGATCACTTCCCAAGAAAGCGTGGAATGCTATGTTGATGATATCACAATGAAGAGTCGGAACAAAGATGATCATATTAAAAACTTACGGGCGATATTTGACTTAATAAGGACACATCAATTAAAGATGAATACTACAAAATCCTTTCTGGGGTATTAAACAGGAAATATTTAGGGTTCGTGATAACTTCTAAAGGAATTCATCTAGACCCGGATTAAATAAAATCAATCCAAAGCATGCAACCCCCAAGAAATATTAAAAAAATTAATGACTTTGTAAGGTTGTTTAGTATACATCCGCCATTTTATTGCTAATTTAGCAAGAAAATGTCAGTCGTTCTCCATATTAATGATGAAAGGTGTGTCCTAAAAGCCTTCGAAGATATTAAACAATATCTGACTAATTCACCGGTGTTGGCGGCTCCAGTTTCTGGTAGACCATTCCTCCTCCATGTGAGAACAGTGGACCATGCCTTAGGAGCTTTACTAGCTCAAACTAATGAGAAAGGGCATGAGCAAGCAATTTGCTATTTTAGATGAACAATGATTGGTGCTGAATATAGATATACTCCAATAGAAGAAGAGTGTCTAGCTTTAGTCTTTGCAGTTCAAAAAATGAGGCACTACCTAGTGGGGTAAACTACGCATATGATATCCAAGGTAAATCTTTTGAAAATATTAATAACACAACCATGTTCATTGAACTCAAGGCTAGCTAAGTGGGAACTGCTACTATTGCAACATGATATCTGAAAAAGGACAAGTTATAGCAGATTTTCAGCTAATCATCAAGTGCCTGGAAATTCTAAACTATATGAATCTATCTGAGACGAGATAATGATAGTGAACATTACTTCACAAGATGAGATCTGACAAATGTTCTTCGATGGTTCCACAAGAATGAGACCGAAGGAAAGGGTCATTTCTAGAGTAGGGATAGTTTTTATATCTTCTGAGAATGATGTCTTGCCTTACACGTATTCACTGATAAAGCCGTGCTCAAACAATGTGGCCAAATACAATGCTCTCATCATCGGATTGTAAATAGCCGAAGGAATAGGGATAAAATATCTTGAAGCCTATGGTGACTCAAAATTGGTGATCAATCAAGTTAAAGGTAAATACGTCGTAAGGAATGAAGATTTAATTCCAAACCATCAAGCTACAATATCCTTAGCAGGAAGATTCCAGGGGTTCTTCATTGACTATGTGCCCCAAAGAGATAATACATATGCATATACTTTAGCATCTGTGGCAGCTACCTTCGCACTGCTGCCCAAGATAGAACAATGAATATCGGTCGCTAGTCGAAATTTATATCATCTGAAACAAGTTTTAGAGATTAGCAAAGATGGCATGCCAGACTTGAAAGTAAATAGTTTGTGAAACCTCATCTGATTTGGAACATAGGGATTGGAGATTTCCGTTTATAGGCTTTGTACTTTATGACATTCTCCTCAAAGACCCAAAAGAAGCTACTTCCATTAAAAGAAGAGTAAATCGTTACTTCTACAATATGGCAGTCAAACAGTTATATCCACTATCATACTATGGAATCTTACTCACGTGCTTATCTCATAAAGAAGCACATGTGGTGTTACAAGAAGCCCATGATGACATATGTGGTGCCCACCAGTCCGGATCCAAACTTTGGAACCGGTTGCGAAGAATGAATTACTATTGGCCAAAAATGGTGACAGATACCATGGCCTATGCTAAGAGATGTCATGCATGTTAGATTCACGCTAACTACATTCACCGACCATCAGGTTGCATCATCGCCATTTGAGGCGTGTGGTATTGATGTAGTTGAACCTATCTCCCCTCCTTCAAAAGGTCATCGGTTTATCCTTGCAGTCACCGATTACTTCTCTAAATGGTCAGAAGCAATAATATTGAAAGAAGTAAAGGCCTCTAACATCGTCAAATTCATAAAACACCATGTTATTTACCAATTCGGTGTGCCACAAAGGATAGTCCATGACAACGGACCCCAATTTATAAGCCGAGCATTTTATAAGTTAGATGACAAGTTTAAAATCAAAAGCATCACATCGACGACTTACAACTCTGCTGCAAACAGTCTAGCAGAAGCATTCAATAAGACGATCAAAATATTGAAGAAACTCGTTCAGAAAATTAAATGAGAATGACATGAAAAACTTGGTGAATACTCATTGGCATATTGTACAATTGTATGAACTCCTACAAATGCAACCCCATTCTCTTTGGTGTATGGCTGTAAAGCAATCTTACCCTTGAAAATTCAACTACCATTCCTTCGGATTGCCTTCGCATTAGAAATGACTATAGAAGATAACCATAAGCTATGTCTTTTGGAATTGGAAGTACTTGATGAAAAGAGGCTTCAAGCGTAACAATGCATTGAACTTTATCGAGCCAAAATCTCCGAAGTTTTTAGCAAAAAAGTTAAAGAATGACTATTTAAATAAGGAGACTTAGTCTTGGCAGTACGACGCCCTATGATCATCACCTACAAATCCAAAGGTAAATTTCAACTGAAGTGGGAAAGACCATTCATAATAGAATCTGTCTACTCCAATAGGGCTTACGCAAACCAGATAGTAAAGTTCTAATGACACCCATTAATGGGAAATTTCTCAAAATGTATTATCCTTAGAAATTTTCAGTCAAGGGTAGTGATAGAAATTTTTAATTGGTTCAGTTGGGAGCTATGAGGCAATCCTCAACAATCCAGTACTGAGTAAAGAGTTAACTCTATCGGTTTGGACTTGTAAATCAACATTCCAATACTAAACAATAAAAAAGAGAAGAATGCACGAAATGTATAGATGAATAAAATACTTTTATTAATATTTTATATATGGCTGTTACATTCAAAATTCAAATTACATCAGTTGCTCTAAGCAATATAGTAAATTTATGTGTTCTAAGCATTACAATGAATTTGTAATTCAACTGGTTTAACACAAGTCGTACAAAAAAAAAAAGAAATTCACAACTTTCAAACAGATTATGGATTCGGTGAGATCTACAGCGTAAACTTGAAAAGATGAACCACTTCCTCGGATAAGTTGCTCCTGGGAGAGCCTTAATGCACACTCCAAAATGCTCGACTCCCGGTAGTGGGCAAGGTAGAGGCCATCCATAAGGATGTCATGGCATTCGAAAAGCCCACAAGGATGCCATGACCTTTGAAAGTCAATGGAACCTTGGCTATGGGAGCCCCAACTGAGATGCAATGGAATTTGAAAACCATTGCGCCCTGTGTAGCCCAATGCAGCTATAGGACTCATTAGCGGAAAGATTGCGGCTACCAACCAATAGTTCTGCCATAAGTATGGAAATCGGACCAGAAAGGCCATCCTCCTGTCAGGCCACGCCATGACAGCATTATTGGTTAGTCTACACTTTAAAATGGAACCCATCACTTCCTGACGATTTGAAGCGTGGAGTTGCACTGCAAAGCCAAAGCACAAGAACATCGGAAAGGGCGTATAACAAAAAAAGAGAAGTAAAAGAAAATATAAGAGAAGCAAAGGAAGCCTTACTCCAGTCATGCAAATGTGAGACCTGATCCACTGATTTTTTTTTTTTTTGAGTTAAAGGTTCCACCCCTTCATCATCGGTCAGAGGGTCCATCAAGATGGAACCACTCCTTTAAAGAAAAGATAAGGCCAGTCAGAATCCTTTATCTTGAGCAACAAGAGAGGTCAAAGCCTTTTGAAGGAAAAGAATGTCTGATCCTGGAAGTTCCCGGATCACCCCAGGGGCATTTATACCCCCAAAAAGGAGGATCCGAAAGCCCTAAGGCTAGGCCTCTTGAGCGCGACCAACAAAGAGATGCCATTAATACTAAATTATTTCCAAGCCGGAATTTCGGTGCGGCGCTTGCCCAGGAGAATAGAGCGACGTCTGATGCTTTGAATTCTGCAGAAGATCCGATCCTTCTGCAAAAGATCTTATCCTTCGCCAACAAGTTGCCTTGCCAATAGGTTAGCCCCGCCGGAAGCCAAGTTATTATTAAAAAAGTTAAAATGAGTCCAGAGCCTCTAGGGCATTGGATAGAGAGAAATTTTGGTCTTAAGCCCAAAATTAACTCTCGCTAATTTATCACGTCGAGGGGAATGACGTGCTTAGCCCAACTCAAATGGTAGCTAGTAAAGGCATATCAAATCTGTTCATAACTAGGAGTTTGCTAAAAACTCCATGAAAATGTATCAGGTGCAAATTTCATTTGACAAAGCATTTGAATACGTCAATATACAAAGTAAACAAGAATGAAGTATCTATCAATTGGTCAAGCACTGTGCTTACGTCGCATTTCTGAGCACAAATACAATAATTTTTGTCAAACTCCTTCCATGATAGGTACTTCGACAAAACAAACAGCCAAAGTCATCTCTGGATATAATTAAATTCACAAAACTTATTAAGTTAACATTAAATATCCTGCTAAAAAATTAGCTAAGTTCTCTGAGTTCAATAATCACACTTCTAAAGGATTCTAAATGCATTGCCAGAAAATTAAAGTAATAAAAGCCTAATAATCAAAGCTCGTTAAAAGTTTGGGAATGCACTTTCTAATGTTACAAGGGATTTTTCGCAGATAGATCATAAAAAATGTCTCTGGCAAATGAAAAATACAAAGATTAAGTTCAACATGAAATATATGATAAAAAATAATGTGAATAACAAGCTCAACATAAAACCTCTGGCCAACATAGCAAACCCTAGTTCAACATTAAATGTTCAATCAACTAAAATCAATTTGCTAAAAAAAAAGATGTCCATTTTTATCTATTCCTGGTTAACCTAAACTCACGACATGGCAACGGTAATGAAACAAAGTGACTTCAAAACCATAATAATAAAAAGTAACAATCGAACAGGGAGCCAATTAAAATTTTATTAAGGTCTCTGTTTGAAAATCTTTGAGTGCTCTTCAAAGAGCTTCATGTTCACTTCGCCTTCAATAGTAGTCTTGATCCTACTGGGGTTTGTTATGTTGAAAGGAGGAGTAGCCGTTATTGCTACGAAAGCAGGAAGATCCCACATGTTGGTTGTCAAAGGAGGCACCTGGACAGTACTCGGTGGAGGTATTGGTGCTTCCTAGGGCCTCAAATCAAGTGAAGAAGGTGGTATAGAATTAGAAGGTGCTTTAGATATGCTGGGGGTCACCACGTGGGCAGATGGAATAGAGTCCAACCCTGAATTCTGGACTGGGAGTGCTACCATTATCATACTCTTCTAAGGAGTCAACGAAGCCACTAAAAAAAAGTGGAAGGAGAATTAAAAGAAAATTATAGCAAGGCATGCAGCTAACAGAGAATTAGATGACATGATGTTAACTCTCGTGAGAGAGAATTATGAAAGTCATGATCACAAAGAAGATTACATACCAACTAAATAGTCAGGATCGAGATCCTGCCAAACAATCGCCATTTTTCCTAAACGTGAAAGCAACGACATGTGTAAAGGAGCAAGTTCTGATAATATGCCAAGTTTGGTGCGATAACTACCAGGGTTTAAATATTACTTACGTATCATAATTGCAAGTAATGAATGAAAACAATGATGAAACAAAAATAAATGCAATAAGTCAAAAAAAATATCAAGGATAGAAGTTAACACCTGATGCATAGATGACTGTATCGAGATCTGCAGAGTCTTCATCAACTTGAACAGTATTCTCTTTAGATGTTGAATCAGGTGGAGCTATGAAACCCCTGGTATCATCATCAACAGTCGCTGATGTTGTAGCATCCTCAACCAAAGCAGAAGTTCTATTAATGTCAACTTACAGGAGAATACTTGCATCATGCTAGATGATAATGTGAACTCTCCAGGCGCTACTGGAACCTCTGCTAAAGACATAGGGTCAGCATGTGAAGAATCCAAAAGACCTAGATCAGGAATAGCCGCACTGATACTTGAAATATGGATGGGGAATCAGTAGATAAACTTGCACCATCTTGCCATGTAAGGTCCAGTAACTCAACGTTAGAAGGCTGGTGAGAAGTGGAGATATCAGAGATATCTTCTTCTTGAGGGTCCTGAAGCATATTGTCATCTAATGTCTCATCATTCATTGCCCTAGTTTCATTACCCTCAATCTACTCCTTTGACTGACTGACAGGATCATCCACTGGTTGGCTCTGAAGCACATCATCAACTGACTGTCCTTCACCCACCGCATTCACTTCACTATCCATAGTTGATACATGTTGTTCAATAGTAGCTATTGTTGACGGGTCTACACTAGCAGTGGCAATCAAGTCATCACCGACACTGCTTCAAATTGTGAAGATGATGCTGCTAGATTAGGGAGAGGGCCAGCATGCATAGTGCTTAATACTAAAGAAATGGTGGTGAAAGTGAATACCCTATCTCGAGTCACTTTGTCCAGGTGATGGTCCATCATCTTCTCAAATGTTAAGGGTATAGATTGAGGCAAATGACACCACAGGTACCGTAGAAGCAGAAGAAGATGAAGTTGGGAGGGAACCACTCACAACTGTTGACGTCAACGACAAAGTAGCGGCAATGCCAATGACGACTGAGAAGATGTTGAATGGCTAATAACCACATCATCAGAGGAAGTTGGCATATCAGAAAGCTTAATCAGGTGCTTTCATCTCTTAGCCACTAGTGAGGCTGGAGGGATGTTTGCTTAAGGCACTGTGGTAGCAGGAGATGATAGGACAGATGAAGAACTTGTCTTTCTTTTCTATCGAGTCACTTGACCCCCTTCCGATATCGTTTCTTCCTGATCATCTCCTTGATCACTGAGGGCAACTAATGATGAAGCTCGTTGGTATACTCTTCCACCTTGTGTATACTCAGTAATTCCATCTGCATGGGGGTCGTCGACCTACAAGAGCTGCCTCTCTAATCAACCTTTCAAATCTCTCGACAATCAGACCCAAGCATGATGACTTTGGGTTATACAGAGATTATAGTATTCGTCCCCACATACCAACTATAAAAAGCCATTGTTATCTGCAGCTTTGGATACTTTATTGATAAGTAGAAAGAAGCGCCGGTACATCCCATGATGAAATGTCACCAAGCTCAAGTCCCATCAACCAAACTTCCATTGAAAGCTAAAGTAGTACAGGGGCTCCCTACATATAACTGGTCCTAACTAAACTGTCGAGCGAAATGACTTGGGACATATGGTTCTAACTTGCACGAGTTCCCACTTCTGTGTAAAAGATGAGAGGGACGAATACAAAGCAATCAAGAGAATGTCATTTTGAAAGATTAGAATATGACTCCCCAACATCTTCAAACAAGTCCCCGAAAGAAACTCCGTCTATGTCTGAAAAGTTGATCAAAAAAAGAATATGAGTAATAGTGGCTAACAACTCGCTGAGTGTTCTCTAAATAATATGATAAATCTACTACAAGTGTATAGTGTCGGTTGTACCTTTATAGTTCGTTCCCATAGGAATCTAGAGTGTTTTGCTATCTTTCTAATCCTATTATTCTAACGAGTTAACTATGGATTCTAAATTAATTTTGAATTCTTCTAATTAACCTAGGATATAGAATCCACTAGTTCACAACCATGTATTACTTCTATTATCTTCCTATCATAAAAACTGATTTTTTTTTAGTTTTAATTTTTATTTAAAGTGTTCTAAGTATGAGCTATCAAGTGACATGTAAGTATAACTCATCAAATATACTACTTTTCATAAAAATAAACTAAACAAAAATTAACAACTCCAAACCCTAAGTTATAGCCTATCAAAAAACTTAACTCAAGTATAACCTATCAAAGTATTAATCTACGAGTTGTTATATTTTAATCTTTTCATTGAACTATCATGTCTTCATTATTTTATTTTAGAAAGAAAACAATAAAAAAACAATTAGATGGTGAGTTCCTAATTTCATCTATATCCAATAGATAAATTAAATTAGCTACTCATGTTACTAAATAGCAAAATTATATTTTTATTATTAGAAAGAATTAAAAATCATATTTTTCTATGAAAGCTATTAAAAATCTACACTAAAAAGCAATTAAATCTATCTAAAAAGCAATTAAAATATTTCTACTTACTAGAAAATACTTCTAAACAATTGAGTCACCTCTAGAGCATGGTATGGCGGCCGTCACCTCTTCGGCAAAACCCTCATCTTTATTGATTAATCAAGAGTGCAAAATTGCATTAAAAAAATCCTAGGTTACAAAGACACAGCCAGTATATAGGCCTCGGAGAACCAAACCCTACGTTGAGTACAAGTAAATAACTAAATAATTACATCTAAGACCCTATAAAAATTTCATCTAATGTGGGCCCCATATTACTGCTAAATAGCATCAATTGCTGCTAAATAGTGGCAAAACAGTGAGTTCTAGGCTTCAACTCTCTTCTACATGAAGCTCTGGATTTATTCTTTTAATTTGAATGACTGTATTTGGATTTGGCTCCCTTTGGCTTCGTATTCTTATAACTTTATTTTCTTTTAACTCTTTTTTTTAACTTGATTTTCTAATCCATCTCTAAGTTGAAGCCATCTCCTTGTAGGAATAGGTCTAAGCTAAAAAATACACTAAAAATACCTGAGTTGTATTAATTATATACAAAACTAGACAATATGAAGGTTATAAATATGCAATATATGATACTTATCATACCCCCACACTTATTTTTTGCTAGTTCTTGATCAAATCCTAGACCTAAAAAGAAAAAAAAATCCTAACTCACTTTTGCAGGAATCGCGATTGCATTTAGCATATGCAGCAAGCTGTTAAACCCCTAGGTTACCCTAATAGACGAGTTGTGTCTCGTGAGGGTTTGGAGTGAATATACCCACAAAATTCGTGAATATGGTAGATTAAGGAATAAAGAAAAGAAAAATAAGGATAAATAAAAATTAAAACAAATAAAAATTTTATATATATTTTTTATTTTCTATAATTAATCTCACTAATATATAAACTTAAGAAGGCATTTAGATTATCAGATTTCAAGTCAAGTATCATATCAAATACACCTATCGTTTTAATAAAAAATTCAAATCCTATCTTTCAATATCTACTAATAGATAATTCATTAGCTCCTATATATCTAGATGTACGTGTGATAATCTACTTCGGTTTTGGACTCTAACTCTAACTCATGATTAATCTCTTCTCTCTAAATATTTTTTTCTTTTTTTTTGTGAGTATTTCACTTTTTATGTGAAGATACATGCTTGCTTAGGTGCAAACACCCGATTACTAAGATCATACTCTGAATATTTCACATTTCATGCGAAAATTTACGCTTGCTTAGGCACAAAAATCCGCTTTTTAAAGGATCATTGCTTTAAATATCAGACTCATCTCTTTATTCTTTTTATTCTTTTTTTTAAGGATCATTGCCTTAAATACCAGACTCACCTTTTTATTCTTTTTCTTTTCTTGTTTAGATAGAGAAGACTACTCAATCATTATTATATTTGTCCTTAACCTAATAAACAATTGTGAAGTGACAAGTAGATGTATACTTACATCAAAACTACTATTAATGGTATTTATTTTTCAGATTTTAATCTTTTTCATAAAATTCTAAGTGTATTATCCAATCCACTCTCCTATCAAATTTCAAATCTAAATTTATTATTTTATTTGTAATTAGGTTGATTTATTAAAGAAAATATATTTTTTTACTATTTTTTATTTTTACTTTTTTAACCCCTTTTTTAGAATTTTTTTTCTTTTCTTTAATGTCCTAAAAACTATCCAAAGTGTAAAATAAAGAAACCCAAAAATAAAATAAAAATCCTAGAAAAAACTAAAGATCCTAGAAAAACACCAAAAATCTTCTAACCCACTTCCCCACACCTAAACTTGTGTATACCCTCATACACGAAGTAAGAGTGGTGAAATAAAAATGAAAACTATTGTACAAATATTATACAAATAATGAGTGTCATGAAAAATCGCGATCTCAATATCGTCACCCATGTATTAATTATATTACCTTCTTCATATCATAAAAACTGATCTTTTAGTTTTAATTTTTATTTGAAGTGTTCTAAATATGAGTTATTAAGTGACGTGCAAGTATAACTCATCAAATATACTACTTTTCATAAAAATAAACTACATCATTAAATAATTCTATGAAGAAGACAAAAATCAATAACTCCAAACTCTAACTAAGTATAGGCTATTAAGAAACTTAATTTAAGTATAACCTATTAAAGTATTAATCTACGAGTTGTTGTATTTTAATCTTTTCATTGAAATATCATGTTTTTATTATTTTATTTTAGAAAGAAAGCAATAAAAGCAATTATATGGTAGGTTCCCAGTTTTATCTACTTCTTAGAGCTAAATTAAATTAGCTACTCATGTTACTAATTAGCAAGATTATATTTTTATTATTAGAAAGCATTAAAAAACCTATTTTTCTATGAAAGCTATTAAAAATATATATTAGAAATCAATTAAATCTATCTAAAAAGCAATTAAAATATTTATACTTACTAGAAAACACTTCTAAAAAATTGAGTCACCTATGGGGCATGGTATGGTGGCTATTACCTCTTCGGCAAAACCCTAATCTTTATAGATTAATCAAGAGTACAAAATTGCATAAAAAATCATAGGTTACAAGGACACGGCCAATATATAGGTCTCGAAGAGCCAAATCCTACTTTGAATACAAGTAAATAACTACAAAATTATATCGAAGACCCTGTAAGAATTTCATCCAATGTGGGCCCAATATTGCCGCTAAATAACATCAATTGCCGCTAAATAGTGGCAAAACAGTGAGTTCTGGGCTTCAACTCTCTTCTGCATGAAGCTCTATACTTGTTCTTTTAATTTGAATGATTGTATTTGGTTTTGGCTCCCTTTGGCTTCGTGTTCTTGTGTTTTATCCTCTTTTAGCTCTTTTCTTGACTTGATTTCCTAATCCGTTTGTAAGTTCAAGCCATTTCCTTATAGGAATATGTCTAAAATTAAAACATACTAAAAATACCTGAGTAACATTATTTATATATAAAAACAGACAATATGGAGGTTATAAATATGTACTATATGACACTCATCAATAATCCGTCCATATTTTCATACTACATAAATCGGGAAGTATCTCGCTGTATGGAGTGGCTGGGCTAGCACGGACTAACCCTTGGCAATGAGATGCAAACCAAGCAATTAAATAAGTGTAGGGTAAATAAATATGAGGATTTGGACTGTGTTCATGCAAAATGGCCTCAAAAAGCAATCTTAGACCATGCTATATATGGTAGACCATGGCTGGCAGAAGACCTAGAGGACACTCATACACTAACTGAACTATAAGATACAAAGCTCTAATAAGAACACACTCTTAGCCATAAAATTGTAAATGATTCTTTATTGAGATTTCTTAATGAAGAATTTTAATTATGAACAGTTTCTTATTTACAGACGATGAGAAAAATCTAATTCCTTTTTTTATTTAAAACTGGGCTCAAGAGTAGCTTTGGAAGACGATCTTTCTTTTCATTGACACTCTATATAAAATTTTGGTTGGTGAAAATTTTGAGTTTTTGATAACATCAGTACTTAAGAGAAAAAAGCTTTTTTTAATACTGATCTCTAAATATATTTTCCACCTAAACTTTTGCTATTTATAAAGGTTTGACGACTTTTGAGTTGATGTAACTATTCAACTGTTGGCCTCCACGATCTGAGAATTAATTTCTCACCTTTTGGTCTGATAGATTTGTATTAAATCTCCAAAATTTATAACTGACGTCTTTAATCCTCTGGGTCGCAACTGAAAGGCAAAATGCGAATATCAATTTTTAGATTTGCATTTTCTTTAAACCGCAATCAGAATGCGAATCTCAAACATGATTCTTTCAGACTTAAACTGGGATGCGAATATCAAACTTTAGATTCGCAGTTTTTTCAGATTGCAACTGGAATGCGAATCTCGAACTTTATATTCGTAGTTCTTTCAGACTACAACTGGGATGCAAATCTCAAATTTTAGATTCGCAGTTCTTTCAGACTGCAACTGGGATGCGAATCTCAAATATTAGATTCGTAGTTTTAGTGTGATTACAATTGGAACGCGGATCTCAAACTTTATATTATCGGCTTTATTATGATGGCATATTTGTTGTTTGCATAATATACTTGGGCGCAATAATAAGATCTTGTAGGGCCCACTCTTTATTAAGTATGCAAATCTAGAGAAAAAGATTCACACTTCAGCTTCATTCGTGAATCAATGATCGCGTCTTATCTTTTATGGAAAATAAAGTACAACTCTGTGAAGACACGTCTTATTTCTCTTGTAATTTATATACGCGGACCTCTCTTTTATGAAAGATGATCCCAATGAAAGAAAATTCCACCAACAAAACCCTTTCGAAAGTTTTCAAAACTCTATGGTTTTAGAAGTGTTTTGAAATACTTTGGATAATTTTGGCCAAAATACAATCTTTGCATTTTAAGAGGAAATACGACTTTGTATTAGAATTGTGAACTTCGCGCTTTTGGAAAATGCATGACTCTACATTGTAGCTGCGGATCTCATGCTTTTGCATAAAGTACGACTCTGTATTAGAACCGCGAATCTCGAGTTTTTGCGGTATATCCAGAAAGTTAATACTTTTCTGGTGTAGAAATCAAGACATTTTCTGAGCTTCATTAATGGGGAGATCCTCAATAGATTCGGACCAGAAATCTCATCCGTCAAATCATTTGCTATAAAATCTCAAACTCATCATTTAAAATATCTTTTAACACTTTCTGAAAAATTTGAACTTCAGACTTTCTCCTAACTTTCAAAATCCTTCATCTTCAAACTCCTCTTATCCTCAATTTTCTTAAGAACTTTAAGAAGATGATGAAGAAGGTTTCATCCTCTGATCTATCTGGCAGTGGTTCCCAAAATCCTTGGGCTACTTCTAGTGTCATAGTGGTTTGGCAGGAACCTCTGATTAGAGGTGATTCTTTCACTTCATATTATGTTTAGAATTTATACTCTAACCCTAAAAGAGCATCTTCCTTTTTACTATTTCGTTTTAACTCTTTCTTATTTTCATATAGTGAATGACGCCTTAAACCCTTGATCAAAAGATCATTATTTTGGCCATAAAGGAGAATATGATGGCAAAAAATAATTTAGGCTCGGTCGAGTCTTTCCATCTTGTGCAACATCTGATGGCTGAGAGAGGAAGAGTAGAATCTTGAAGCCTACTCACCCTATATTGCGGAAATTTATGACTACTGTCCCTTTTGAGGGAAACAATAGGAATTTATTGAATAAGCCTCCTTTTTTATTTGGTGATCACGTCTCAATTTCTGATGATTGCTTAGATGATGGGGTCTACAAGTGGCTCCATCAGGTTAACGGTCGTAACATATTTCTTCTTGACATAGAGAAATCTTATCCATTCTTATACTTCCAGTCCCTTTCTATTCCCATAACCATGGATTGGCATTTAAATAAATCACAAAATGGTGTTTTGCTTGGTGGATTTAGTGCACAAGGTGTATTTCCTCGTTCTACTAGAAAATATTTTTTGCAGATTATTTTCAGGATCTTTTAAGCAAGACCTCCCTGTGGGTGAGACTCTGGGTAATTGCCCGAACTTTCTTATATCATTTTGTTAATGCATAAGGAGAATTTCCAGTCCAAGACTTTTGTCCTACTGGATGGATCCATTGTTCTCCTAAGGGAGAATGGGTAATCTTGATAAAAATTTTCTTAAGAGTTTTTGAGGATCAATTAAAGTACGCAAATCTTTATCGCGCCATAAGAGCAGTTCAATATGGAATTCCTCCTAGTAGGTTTTATTTCTTTCCTTATTGGAATTGTATAACCCTGATACTTGCACTTTCTTTACACCTTGAGGTGAATTAGGACTTGCCCTTCATGAAATGTATGTCAGGACTACCTATGGGAGGCATTCCCTATGAAGAATATGTCCCCATAAGAGAAGAACTCTATTTATTGAAAACTCGGGATCCCATGATTTGACACTTATTGGGAATTGCTTTGCCACTATCATATTTGTACTCACATGTCTAACACTCGAAATGTGAAGCAAAAAAAATGGCTGCAGTATTTTTTTAGAAGTTTTCAAAGAACAATCCTGACTTAACTCGTCTTTCTCCAATTTCTGAGAAAGAGGTTGAAGAAAGAATTATTTAATGTGAAATAGATGTGTATGTTACTGAATCAAATGAGGATGTCTACAAGGTCGGAACATCCTTCGAGAGTTTTCATTATCAGGTTTTACAACCCATATCAGACCCTACTTTGTTGGCGGGTTTCTTGATGTTATGGTTGAAAAAGTGTGTAATTCTATCACAAGAAGTCCTACCAATGAGAGTGGTATATCTAGAAGTCTTGTTAGCATTCGGTCGTCCACTAAGTTTATTGCTAGCTATGGTTCGTGGAATCCAAAGTGGATTAAGAAAAATAATTACTAGATTATGCAATGTCAAGAAGGACCGTAATAATGAAGGAAAACTGATTGTCAAGACTCCAAATTCGCAGGTGGAACTTCCATATACTTATTTGATGGCTTGGATAGTTCTGCACTGTCCTTCATTGATGAGTCCAATTGATGCTCAAGTAGATTTGAGCTCTCCACAAGTTCAGCATTATGTGAAATCCCACTTGAAAGGAGGTTAGATGGCTGTGGTCTGCAAAACACTTCGATATCATGCTAATTATTAATTATTCTAGTATTTTCCTTATTTTCTAAATGCTGGCTATGGAGAACAATTCGCGGATGTAGGTGGTGTTGATAAATTCATGACTCTGTCTCCTGGGTATTTCTAGTGGTTAATAAATATCCGTTTAGGGCATTTTGTTCTCCATTTAGGGAATCGCTGTTATATTGAACCTTATTACTGTTGGCAGTGAAAATTTTTAAGTTAAAAGGATTTTCCACAACAGAACGCGGAGCTAATTCAATAGCCCCGCGTTTGGTTACATTAACCCTGCGTTTGAATAAAACGCGGAGATGTTTAATAGCTCCGCGTTGATTCCGCAGTTTGGCTTGTATTAGCCTCGCGTTTGAGTCAAACGTGGAGATGATCAATAACTCCGCGTTTTGGTTATTTAGCGTCGCGTTTTGATGCGATTAAAGCTCCGCGTAAGCAGATAACCAGAATCTCAAATTGATTGAGATTATGATTTTGGGCTTATCCAAATACCCGAATCAAGTCTAATCAGAATTCCATCAAAACTAAGATATTTGATTGGAATCCTTGATGAATGCGAGTTCTATTTAGATAGAAACTCTTGTATTAACCTGGGGCTATAAATACCTTCCTGGTGAAACTCTAAGGGTCTTCTTTTTGGCATCGGAAGTCTCCTATCGATCCTTTGGCAATTCAAGTATGCGAGAGAGCCTTGAAGCCTTTGCTGATCATCTTCTGAAATCTTGGAGAATTCAAGTTACGCACAGAGCCTTGAGTTCGTGAGGATCAGAGAAAATCACCATCTTCTTTCTGGAGTTCTTGAGAAGTTCGAGTTACGCGAGAGAGCCTTGAACAAATCAAAACCAGAGAAGATCGTCTATATTCGGCCGATATCTTTAAAAGAGAAGATTTCAACGTACCGATCGTCCAAAGGAGCTGCTTGACAGATCCCACAATATTGTAAAAGAGAGAGATTGAAGTATAAAATCCTCTCGTTTGTTCTTTTTATCTCTTGTTCACTTTCATTGTAATCTAAGATGTGTTCAATGGAAGGAAGCGAAGAATCTTTTGCGACGAACAAACTGGCGACCACAGTGGGAGCCATCTCTTTCACTGATGAAGAGATTGTGGCGCAATCGGACGTTGACTTGATCGGATCCGAAGTAGACACGCTGGTCGTTGAAATCGACCAGCAGAAGTACGAGGAGTTCCTCTCCTCCGGATCAGGTGACTTGGATGAGACACGACACTATCGCCGTATGTACTCCAATACCCGAGTGACGGGTAGAAAGGTATCCACCGAGAGACGGGGATCCTTGGAGACTACGGTTATAGCGCCGGAGTCCACACAAGAAATCCTAATCGAGGAAGAACTTCCGATTGCCGCAGAAGACGTGGGAACTGGACTGACCAGGATCCAACTCTGGAACAGGAACCGGAGAGCGAGGCGTAGAGCCCTCAAAGCCCGCCTTGGACGCGGAGCTAACTCTAGAGGACGCGAGGCTATGGTCCCTCGCAAATTGGCTCGCGCTACCCGCGAGACCAATCTCTACCGCGTTAAACGCGAAGATACAACTTGCCTTAAAAGCAAGGAAAAGCCAGCGTGTGATTTTCCACGCGAGGCTGGTAATACTGGCGAGTTACGCAAGATTCCTGACACTCGCGAGTTACGCGAGTATAAAAATTATTCAAAGCCAGCGTGTGATTCTCCACGCGAGGCTATTACTGTGCCTAGCGAGAGACGCGAAGCCAGTAAGGGTTGCGCTAGTCGCAGAATACCCAACACTCGCGAGTTACGCGAGTATAAAAATTATTCAAAGCCAGCGTGTAATTCTCCACGCAAGGCTATTACTGTGCCTAGCGAGAGACGCGAAACCAGTGATACTTGCAATAAATGCAAGACTTCTGACACCCACAAGGAACGGGAAGATGATTGGCAGATAGTTGTCAGTCGTAAAAACCGCGCTAAGCGCGAAGCTATGATCTGCGTTAATCGCAAAGATAAGCCAGAGTGCAAGAACTTCCCTTCACGCGGGGCTATTATTCCAGAAGCTAAACTTCCAAGGACACACCAAGCCAGCGAGAAACGCGAGGCTAGTATGGATAAGCGCGGAGCTATTCTTCAGGCCCGCAATATGAAACGCGAGGCTATTCCTAAGCCACGCGAGGATCGGTTCGACCCCAGAGTAAGGATTGATCAATCAAAGAAGCTTCAGTGGATTCCTAAACACTCTCAAGAGTTGAATGGACCTCTTGATTCCATGGCTAGAAACACTGACCTCAGGGAGCATCTCTCTAAAAAGAGAGGCATAGACCAACTTCAAGTTGAACATAGTTGCCATTGCCAGCAACTTATGAAAGCAGTATCAGCCGTGATGAATAACTGTGGCTGCAGCAAGAACAGGATATCTGTATTCGACCGATTAAATGAGTCAAACCAGAATCCTGCTAAGAAGACAAGAGTCACTCCCCTGAAACAAGGGAGAGCTGTAACTTCCAACATGGTAGGAAAAGGGAAGAAAATTGCAGAGACGGATGATGATTCAGAATCGAGCGATGATGAACTTCATCGTATTACTCGACTAAGATCAGGAGCCGTCCCGCCCCGAAATTATAAGAAGCTCGCAGGGGGTTCTTACGACGAGAACAGCGATAATTCCGCTATAGCCTCGCCCCCATCCTCTATATCGTCTCGGCTACAGAAGTCAGCATCGCACATGGCAGATAAATCTGGTGATATCAATCAGAGATTTGAGGCTCAAGAAAGAATGATTCGAGAGCAACAGAAAACGATTGAAGACCTTAAGATGCTACTTTTAAAAGTTGTTGAAGATAATGCTAAACAGGGCAAGAAGACTCCAAATGAAGAAGAACAGGAGGAGAAAGCCCACTCGATGCATGAGGAAGAAGATAGATTTTCTTTCCATGATCCGCATGAAGAAAAGCTTGAAAGTTACAGAATCAACTCGAAGCCTTGATGCGTAAAAAAGAGTTGAAGGAGTCAGGAGTCTCTAGACCATATCCAGCAGAATGGGATGTGGTACCCTATCCTCCAAAGTATAAGCCGCTCAAGTTGGAGCCCTATGACGGGAAGGGATCGCCCAGTCAGCACATCTATTATTTCTTGTCCCAAGCAGGACACTTAATGGGTAATGATCCCATCATGACCAAAGTATTTGCAAGTACTTTGCGAGGGCCTGCCTTTACTTGGTTCATGCAGCTGCCCCCAGGTACTATTAATACCTGGTTAGATGTTGAGAAATTATTTCTCTCACATTTCTTCGAGGATGACACCGAGATTACGGTTCATTCCCTCCTTGCAATTAGGCAGGGGGAACAAGAAGCGGTTAAAGATTTCATAGAAAGGTTCCGGGAGAAGTCCGTACATTGTAAACACGGAATGATCCAGGAAACTCTAGTCGAAACCTGTCGACACAACCTTAAGACCAATGTGCTCCTCAAAATGGGGGCCGTAGAGTCTAAGACGTGGAGGGACCTGCTCAAACAAGGAGAGCAAGCTGAAGACTTGATTCGCCGAGTTGAAGAGTCCCGCGGGCCAAGAAGTGCTGGGGGTAGTAAATCATATACCCAAAATAACAGCAACAAGAATAAAGGGAAAGCAGTAATGTCATCAGAAACTGCTCCTCAGAAAATCAGTCCTCCGCCAGAGCCGAAATCTCAAGGTCAGCGAGGATCAAGGCAAATTAGACCGCAGCAAGAAAGGAATTACACTTTCAAAGCTGAACAGACACCAGTCCTCTTTCACCTGCTCCGAAAGAAGGGAATGCTAAAACTTCCGGAGAATAAGAAGCCAGAAGACGTTGGTAAGACAAAAGATCCCAACTACTGTCTCTATCACCGGAATGTTGGACACCCCACCCGGGATTGTTTTCCCCTTAAGAACAGGATCCAAGCACTAATAGAAGCTGGGGTTCTGACGCTTAAGGAAGAGCAGAAGAAGGTCACTGCCAATATGGCAACCATAGTGGTTGGAACCCACGAGTTTCCCGCAGGAGTGACCCCAATCCCTAAGGGTAAGATGGTCACGAAGAATCTTGATCCGCACAACAAAGTCCAAGAGGGACTTGTCCCCGTAACAACCCAAAAGGGGGAAGTTATGTGGGTTCACCCCGACTTATTGGAAGATGAACAATGGACTGCTTCAAAAGGTCTAGAGAAGAAGTGGGCTGTCAATGCCATTTCTGCGGATATAAAGGGAGAATATATAGCTTCGGGGGCCTTCACAGATTCTGAAGAAGAACCCGAAACTATGGCCACCCATCAAGATGGGGCAGGCCCTTCCGGTACTCGATCTGGAAAGACATATCTTAAGGACTACACTAGAGTAGATCCAAAAGATATCTATGCAGAACTCGCAAAGCCTGCGAAGCAGAAAGGACTTCGTTTCCAGAAGAATCCTACCAGAGATGAAGGAGCCAAAGAAACTCCCGGTACTCGATCTTTGACATAATTGCGCAGTTGGCTAATATCCCGGCGCGAGTGACGCTTTACGAATTGTTGAGATTATCAAAATCAACACGTGAAGCTCTAAGAGAGGCCTTGGCAGACTCTGAGTCATTCCTATCTCAGATTGTCGAGCCGCCCATCGAAGAGCGGGACTCTTGCCCCCACTGTCATCAAGTGAGGAGGCAAGTCCCACAAATCATCTTCTCTCCAGAAGACATGCAGGTGAGGAATATAAAGCATAATAGGCCTTTATATTTTGCTGGATATGTCGGGTCCACAAAAGTGGACCGAATTCAGATTGATCCAGGTTCTGCACTCAGTGTCGTGCCCAGTAGATTGATGCAGCTGTTGGGGATTTCCCTTCATCGCTTGACACCTACACACACTACCATCTATGGATTCAACGCTAATAATAGCCATCCTCTTGGTAAGATCCGATTGCGGTGTCAGATTGGAGACTTGAAAACGGAGGTTACATGCTACGTAATTGATGCTGATACCTCCTACAATATTTTATTGGGGCGACCTTGGATCCACTCTCATATGATAGTTCCGTCGACTCTTCACCAGTGCATGAATTATTGCGATGAGGAAGGAGAGGTCCGGACACTAATTGCTGACAAGAAGCCATTCAAAGGGTTGGAAAATTACTTCACATATACTGCACTCTACAAGCCAGCACATGAAGCCTCCAATGACAGTCTTAGCAAGTCTCCAAAGCCCGACGACAGTGGCAATGAAGCCGACACTGAGTACGAGCTCCTTGGAGAAGATGATGGGGGTGATTACGAAATCAACCATCACCTAGGTCTTGATAATACAGTGGATGTAATAGAAAGTGAATGGGTTATTAATGAAAATGTAAAGTTAGTCTATGAGCATGCTGTAGCTACTGAGTCTGAGCCCTCTTGTACCTCCACCGAAGCGGATGGCCTGACCGAACTTGAAGTTCTGACGGCATATCATTTGCCCCTCAGGTCTTCCCTCTTCTCTCAATTAAAAATAATCGAGGATCAAGGGCAATTCTTTGAAGTGCCTCCCCGACAGAAGTCCCAAAGGCCGATCATGTTCGGCAAAGTGGCCACGTCGCCTCGACAGAGACAAAGTAGTGAAAGTGATGAACAAACATCACCTCAATTTCACTTATATGAGCAAAGGTCCCGACAGATGATGGAGAAAATGGGATATAATTTTACCCAAAAGCCGGGATTAAACTTTGGAAAAGGGCGGCGGAATCTCATACCCTCGTTTAGACCGAGAGGAAAGAGCCCTGATTATTATCAGAAGACCCGCAGGGGGTTGGGCTATGTGTCTACTCCACCCTCATCGCCATCCAAGGATGAAGAGAGTTCTTCGGATAAAGAAGAAATATCTTCACCAGATTATGATTCAGATATAAGCACCGGTGCTTGGTTTCAATCTTTGACGATCAATATGGTTTCAGCCGCGCCAGAAAGCGACGAGGAACCAATTGACATTCAAGATGACGCTTGGGCTAAGCACATGGATACTCTCTGGGATGTCCGCTTTGAACAGCATGACTCGCCTACAGAAGACAAATTAATACAGGTTAACATGGGAACGGGAGAAAATCCGAAACCCATTTTCATAAGCGACACACTAACTCTTTTAGAAAAAGAGGAACTTATATCCCTTATCAAAGAGTATATAGATGTGTTCGCATGGAGTTATGAAGATATGCCTGGGTTTGACCCTCAAATTGCCACACACCGGTTAAATATAAAAGAAGATATCAAACCTGTTAAACAGCAACAGAGGCGTTTTCGACCGGAATTGATGGAGGCAATAGTTCTGAGGTCAACAAGCTTATACAATCCGGGTTCATCCGTGAAGAACAACACCCAGACTGGGTGGCAAACATAGTGCCAGTCCGCAAAAAGAATGGCAAAATCCGGATATGCATTGACTTTCGAGATCTGAACGCTGCATGTCCCAAGGATGAATTTCCACTCCCCATCACCGACGTGATGATCGATAATACTTGCGGTTATGAGAGGATGTCCTTTATGGATGGCTTCTCAGGTTATAACCAAATCAAGATGCACCCGGATGATGAAAAACATACAGCTTTCAGAACGCCACAGGGGGTATACTGTTATACGGTGATGCCATTCGGATTAAAGAATGCAGGTGCCACTTACCAACGCGCAATGAGCGCCATATTTAAAGAACACCTACGCAGAACAGTGGAGTGCTATGTGGATGACTTAGCAGTTAAAAGCAAAGACAAAGAAGATCATCTTCACGATTTAAGAGTGGTCTTCGATCTTATGCGGAAACATCACTTGAAGATGAATCCTACCAAGTCGTTCATGGGGGTATCCAGCGGGAAGTTTCTAGGGTTCGTAATAACTTCAAAAGCAATTTTCCTCGACCCGAAAAAGGTAAAAGCGAGTAGCGAAATGCCGCCTCCCCGCAATCTTAAGGAACTAAGGGGATTACAAGGAAAGCTCGCTTATATTCGGCGCTTCATATCCAACTTATCTGGACGATGCCAACCATTCTCCAAACTTATGAAGAAGGGAGTGTCTTTCATATGGGATGAGGCATGTCAGTAGGCATTTGATGACCTCAAGGAGTACCTTACTAAGCCTCCTGTACTAATGGCACCAGCCCCTGGGCAGCCCTTCCTTATATATGTAAGGGCCATGGATAATGCTTTAGGAGCATTACTTGCTCAATATAATGAGCACGGCCATGAACATGCCCTCTACTATTTAAGTAGAACAATGATTGGGGCCGAACAGCGGTATACCCCGATTGAAAAAGAATGTTTAGCCCTAGTATTTGCTGTTCAGAAAATGCGACACTACCTTTCGGGGCAAACAATTCATGTCATATCACGGGTTAATCCCCTGAAGATTCTGATGACAAAACCGGGATCCTTAAATGGCCGATTGGCAAAATGGGCGCTCTTACTATCGCCCTATGACATACATTTTGTCCCTCAAAAGGCCATGAAGGGACAGGCAATCGCTGATTTCCTTGCAGACCATCCAATTTGGTCCAAATTAAAGCAGACATCAGAAGTCAACACAGTTACCGGAGAACAACCTTGGCAAATGTTCTTTGATGGTGCCGCGAGACGATCTGCTGCTGGAGTGAGGGTTGTACTAATATCCCCACATAAACATATATTGCCTAACGGTTACTCATTAACAGAACCGTGCACTAATAATGTAGCGGAGTACAATGCGCTTATTATCGGCTTAAAAATAGCTCTGCAACTGGGGGTGAACCATCTAGAGGCATATGGAGATTCTAAGCTCATTGTCAATCAGATGACAGGTGAGTATGAAGTCAGACATGAAGCCCTCATCCCCTATCATCAGCTAGCTATTGAGCTAACAGGATATTTTGAATAATTCTACATATATCACGTATCTCGAAACGAGAACATTTATGCAGATGCTCTTGCCGCATTAGCCGCAACACTGACAATCCCGCCAGGTGAAGCTAAAAGCATCACCATTGGTAGTAGAGAACTCCTCCACCCAGATGTGGTATCTCAAGCCGAAGAGGTATGCCAGATTGGCTTAAAGTTAGAACCCCGTGATTGGCGATTTTCGTTTGTGGATTATGCCTTGCATGGGATATTACCAGAAGATCCTAAGGAAGCCATCTCAATAAAGAGAAAGGCCCAAAGATTTTATTATGACCATAAACTTCAGACTTTGTATAGAAAGTCAAGAGGTGGTCTATTGCTACGCTGCATATAGAAAACAGAAGCAGAACAAGTGCTGAAAGAAACACATGATGGAATATGTGGAGCTCATCAGCCCGGTCCCAAACTTGGAGACCGTATAGAAGGCTGGGGTACTACTGGCCGAGTATGGTTACGGAAGCAATGGCATACACTAAACGATGTCATGCATGCCAAATACATGCCAATTTTATTCATCAACCCCAAGAATACTTGCACAATACCGTCGCAAGCTGGCCATTTGAAGCCTGGGGAATGGACATTGTAGGGCCAATAACTCCCCCGTCATCCAGAGGACATCGGTTTATTCTTGCAATAACCGATTATTTTTCAAAATGGGCCGAAGCCGTGCCCATGAAAGACGTGAAAACGGCAGATGTGATCAAATTTATCAAGCATCATGTTATTTACCGATTTGGCGTCCCTCGACGGATTATTCATGATAATGATCCGCAATTCATCAGTCAGGGATTCTCCAGATCCTGCAATAAATTCAGAATCAAAGATAGTGCTTCAACGCCGTATAACCCCGCGGCTAATGGGTTAGCTGAAGCCTTTAACAAGACGATCATCAAACTCCTTCGGAAGTTCGTCTCTTCCAATAAACGAGATTGGGATGAAAAGCTAGGAGAGTGCCTGTGGGCTTATCGCACCACCGTTCGCACCCCGACTAAAGCTACCCCGTTCTCTTTGGTTTACGGAAGTGAGGTTGTCTTGCCTCTTGAAATCCAGATACCATCATTAAGAGTGGCTTTAGCCACAAAGATGACGACAGAAGAACGCCATCAGCAAAGATTGCAAGAACTAGAGGCGTTAGATGAAAAACGTCTCAGGGCTCAACAACAAATTGAGTTGTATCAAGCCCGAATATCTCAAACGTTCAATAAGAATGTTAAACCAAGGACCTTTAAACAAAGAGACTTGGTTCTGGCTGTTAAAAGGCCAATGGTGCTAACCCACAAGACTAAGGGTAAGTTTGAACCCAAGTGGGAAGGACCGTTCATTGTGGAGACAGTCTACTCCAGTGGAGCTTATCGCTTAATGAATCAAGACGGCGACAGGATGATGATGCCGATCAATGGCAAATTTCTAAAGAAATACTATTCTTAGTAACCCCGGAGAAACGCGTCTTCTTTTCTTAGGCATGCGCATTGTACGCCTCTGACCTAAACCTGGTGCGTTTGGTTCTCAAGTTTGAACCACCTCCAGTCTTTTCTTAGGCATGCGCATTGTGCGCCTCTGACCTAAACCCTGATGTATTTGGTTCTCAAGTTTGAACCACCTCCAGTTTTTTTTAGGCATGCGCAGTTTGGCGCCTCTGACCTAAACCTGGTGCGTTTGGTTCTCAAGTTTGAACCACCTCCAGTCTTTTCTTAGGCATGCGCATTGTACGCCTCTGACCTAAACCTGGTGCGATTGGTTCTCAAGTTTGAACCACCTCCAGTCTTTTTTTAGGCATGCGCAGTTTGGCGCCTCTGACCTAAACCTGATGCGTTTGGTTCTCAAGTTTGAACCACCTCCAGTCTTTTCTTGGGCATGCGCAGTTTCGCGCCTCTAACCTAAACCTGGTGCGTTTGGTTCTCAAGTTTGAACCACCTCCAGTCTTTTCTTAGGCATGCACATTGTGCGCCTTTGACCTAAACCCTGGTATGTTTGGTTCTCAAGTTTGAACCACCTCCAGTCTTTTTTTAGGCATGCGCAGTTTGGAGCCTCTGACCTAAACCTGGTGCGTTTGGTTCTCAAGTTTGAACCACCTCCAGTCTTTTCTTAGGCATGCGCATTGTACGCCTCTGACCTAAACCTGGTGCGTTTGGTTCTCAAGTTTGAACCACCTCCAGTCTTTTCTTAGGCATGCGCATTGTGCGCCTCTGACCTAAACCCTGGTGTGTTTGGTTCTCAAGTTTGAACCACCTCCAGTCTTTTTTTAGGCGTGCGCAGTTTGGCGCCTCTGACCTAAACCTGGTGCGTTTGGTTCTCAAGTTTGAACTACCTCCAGTCTTTTCTTAGGCATGCGCATTGTGCGCCTCTGACCTAAACCATGGTGTGTTTGGAGTACCCAGTTCAAGTTACGCGAGAGAGCCTTGAACCGCCTCCAGTTTGGTTCTCAAGTTTCAACCACCATCAGTCTTTTCTTGGGCATGCGCAGTTTCGCGCTTCTGACCCAAAACATGGTGTGCTTAGTTCTCAAGTTTGAACAGCCCCCAATCTTCTTTTAGGCATGTGTAATTAAGCGCCTCTGACCTAAAAAGTATGAATTGCCCAACGCCAACTAGGCAATGGGAAGAGAACAAGTTTCTCGCCAACACATCATGCTAGGGTAAAAGTATGAATTGCCCAACGCCAACTAGGCAATGGGAAGAGAACAAGTTTCTCGCCAACCCATCATGCTGGGGTAAAAGCATGAATTGCCCAACGCCAACTAGGCAATGGGAAGAGAACAAGTTTCTCGCCAATCCATCATGCTGGGGTAAAAAGTATGAATTGCCCAACGCCAACTAGGCAATGGGAAGAGAACAAGTTTCTCGCCAACCCATCATGCTGGGGTAAAAGTATGAATTGCCCAATGCCAACTAGGCAATGGGAAGAGAACGAGTTTCTCGCCAACCCATCATACTGGGGTAAAAGTATGAATTGCCCAACGCCAACTATGCAATGGGAAGAGAACGAGTTTCTCGCCAACCCATCATGCTGGGGTAAAAAGTATGAATTGCCCAACGCCAACTAGGCAATGGGAAGAGAACAAGTTTCTCGCCAACCCATCATGCTGGGGTAAAAGTATGAATTGCCCAACGCCAACTAGGCAATGGGAAGAGAACGAGTTTTTCGCCAACCCATCATACTGGGGTAAAAGTATGAATTGCCCAACGCCAACTAGGCAATGGGAAGAGAACGAGTTTCTCGCCAACCCATCATGCTGGGGTAAAAAGTATGAATTGCCCAACGCCAACTAGGCAATGGGAAGAGAACAAGTTTCTCGCCAACCCATCATGCTGGGGTAAAAATATGAATTGCCCAATGCCAACTAGGCAATGGGAAGAGAACAAGTTTCTCGCCAACCCATCATGCTGGGGTAAAAACTATGAATTGCCCAACGCCAACTAGGCAATGGGAAGAGAACAAGTTTCTCGCCAACCCATCATGCTGGGGTAAAAGTATGAATTATCCAACGCCAACTAGGCAATGGGAAGAGAACGAGTTTCTCGCCAACCCATCATACTGGGGTAAAAGTATGAATTGCCCAATGCCAACTATGCAATGGGAAGAGAACAAGTTTCTCGCCAAACCATCATGCTGGGGTAAAAAGTATGAATTGCCCAACGCCAACTAGGCAATGGGAAGAGAACAAGTTTCTCGCCAACCCATCATGCTGGGGTAAAAGTTTAAATTGCCCAACGCCAACTAGGCAATGGGAAGAGAACGAGTTTCTCGCCAATCCATCATACTTGGGTAAAAGTATGAATTGCCCAACGCCAACTAGGAAATGGGAAGAGAACGAGTTTCTCGCCAACCCATCATGCTGGGGAAAAAAGTATGAATTGCCCAACGCCAACTAGGCAATGGGAAGAGAACAAGTTTCTCGCCAACCCATCATGCTGGGGTAAAAATATGAATTGCCCAACGCCAACTAGGCAATGGGAATGAACAAGTTTCTCGCCAACCCATCATGCTGGGGTAAAAGGTATGAATTGCCCAAAGCCAACTAGGCAATGGGAAGAGAAAAAGTTTCTCGCCAACCCATCATGCTGGGGTAAAAGTATGAATTGCCCAACACCAACTAGGCAATGGGAAGAGAACGAGTTTCTCGCCAACCCATCATACTGGGGTAAAAGTATGAATTGCCCAATGCCAACTATGCAATGGGAAGAGAACAAGTTTCTCGCCAACCCATCATGCTGGGGTAAAAAGTATGAATTGCCCAACGCCAACTGGGCAATGGGAAGAGAACAAGTTTCTCGCCAACCCATCATGCTGGGGTAAAAGTATGAATTGCCCAACGCCAACTAGGCAATGGGAAGAGAACGAGTTTCTCGCCAACACATCATACTGGGGTAAAAGTATGAATTGCCCAACGCCAACTAGGCAATGGGAAGAGAACGAGTTTCTCGCCAACCCATCATGCTGGGGTAAAAAGTATGAATTGCTCAACGCCAACTAGGCAATGGGAAGAGAACAAGTTTCTCGCCAACCCATCATGCTGGGGTAAAAATATGAATTGCCCAACGCCAACTAAGCAATGGGAAGAGAACGAGTTTCTCGCCAACCCATCAAACTGGGGTAAAAGTATGAATTGCCCAACGCCAACTATGCAATGGGAAGAGAACGAGTTTCTCGCCAACCCATCATGCTGGGCTAAAAAGTATGAATTGCCCAACGCCAACTAGGCAATGGGAAGAGAACAAGTTTCTCGCCAACCCGTCATGCTGTGGTAAAAGTATGAATTGCCCAACGCCAACTAGGCAATGGGAAGAGAACGAGTTTTTCGCCAACCCATCATACTGGGGTAAAAGTATGAATTGCCCAACGCCAACTAGGCAATGGGAAGAGAACGAGTTTCTCGCCAACCCATCATGCTGGGGTAAAAAGTATGAATTGCCCAACGCCAACTAGGCAATGGGAAGAGAACAAGTTTCTCGCCAACCCATCATGCTGGGGTAAAAATATGAATTGCCCAATGCCAACTAGGCAATGGGAAGAGAACAAGTTTCTCGCCAACCCATCATGCTGGGGTAAAAACTATGAATTGCCCAACACCAACTAGGCAATGGGAAGAGAACAAGTTTCTCGCCAACCCATCATGCTGGGGTAAAAGTATGAATTATCCAACGCCAACTAGGCAATGGGAAGAGAACGAGTTTCTCGCCAACCCATCATACTGGGGTAAAAGTATGAATTGCCCAATGCCAACTATGCAATGGGAAGAGAACAAGTTTCTCGCCAAACCATCATGCTGGGGTAAAAAGTATGAATTGCCCAACGCCAACTAGGCAATGGGAAGAGAACAAGTTTCTCGCCAACCCATCATGCTGGGGTAAAAGTTTAAATTGCCCAACGCCAACTAGGCAATGGGAAGAGAACGAGTTTCTCGCCAACCCATCATACTTGGGTAAAAGTATGAATTGCCCAACGCCAACTAGGAAATGGGAAGAGAACGAGTTTCTCGCCAACCCATCATGCTGGGGAAAAAAGTATGAATTGCCCAACGCCAACTAGGCAATGGGAAGAGAACAAGTTTCTCGCCAACCCATCATGCTGGGGTAAAAATATGAATTGCCCAACGCCAACTAGGCAATGGGAATGAACAAGTTTCTCGCCAAACCATCATGCTGGGGTAAAAAGTATGAATTGCCCAAAGCCAACTAGGCAATGGGAAGAGAAAAAGTTTCTCGCCAACCCATCATGCTGGGGTAAAAGTATGAATTGCCCAACACCAACTAGGCAATGGGAAGAGAACGAGTTTCTCGCCAACCCATCATACTGGGGTAAAAGTGTGAATTGCCCAATGCCAACTATGCAATGGGAAGAGAACAAGTTTCTCGCCAACCCATCATGCTGGGGTAAAAAGTATGAATTGCCCAACGCCAACTGGGCAATGGGAAGAGAACAAGTTTCTCGCCAACCCATCATGCTGGGGTAAAAGTATGAATTGCCCAACGCCAACTAGGCAATGGGAAGAGAACGAGTTTCTCGCCAACACATCATACTGGGGTAAAAGTATGAATTGCCCAACGCCAACTAGGCAATGGGAAGAGAACGAGTTTCTCGCCAACCCATCATGCTGGGGTAAAAAGTATGAATTGCTCAACGCCAACTAGGCAATGGGAAGAGAACAAGTTTCTCGCCAACCCATCATGCTGGGGTAAAAATATGAATTGCCCAACGCCAACTAAGCAATGGGAAGAGAACGAGTTTCTCGCCAACCCATCAAACTGGGGTAAAAGTATGAATTGCCCAACGCCAACTATGCAATGGGAAGAGAACGAGTTTCTCGCCAACCCATCAAGCTGGGCTAAAAAGTATGAATTGCCCAACGCCAACTAGGCAATGGGAAGAGAACAAGTTTCTCGCCAACCCATCATGCTGTGGTAAAAGTATGAATTGCCCAACGCCAACTAGGCAATGGGAAGAGAACGAGTTTCTCGCCAACCCATCATACTGGGGTAAAAGTATGAATTGCCCAACGCCAACTATGCAATGGGAAGAGAACGAGTTTCTCGCCAACCCATCATGCTGGGGTAAAAAGTATGAATTGCCCAACGCCAACTAGGCAATGGGAAGAGAACGAGTTTCTCGCCAACCCATCATACTGGGGTAAAAAGTATGAATTGCCCAACGCCAACTATGCAATGGGAAGAGAACGAGTTTCTCGCCAACCCATCATAATGGAGTAAAAGTATGAATTACCCAACGCCAACTAGGCAATGGGAAGAGAACGAGTTTCTCGCCAACCCATCATGCTGGGGTAAAAAGTATGAATTGCCCAACGCCACCTAGGCAATGGGAAGAGAACAAGTTTCTCGCCAACCCATCATGCTGGGGTAAAAGTATGAATTGCCCAACGCCAACTAGGCAATGGGAAGAGAACGAGTTTCTCGCCAACCCATCATACTGGGGTAAAAGTATGAATTGCCCAACGCCAACTATGCAATGGGAAGAGAACGAGTTTCTCGCCAACCCATCATGCTGGGGTAAAAAGTATGAATTGCCCAACGCCAACTAGGCAATGGGAAGAGAACAAGTTTCTCGCCAACCCATCATGCTGGGGTAAAAGTATGAATTGCCCAACGCCAACTAGGCAATGGGAAGAGAACGAGTTTTTTGCCAACCTATCATACTGGGGTAAAAGTATGAATTGCCCAACGCCAACTAGGCAATGGGAAGAGAACAAGTTTCTCGCCAACCCATCATGCTGGGGTAAAAATATGAATTGCCCAATGCCAACTAGGCAATGGGAAGAGAACAAGTTTCTCGCCAACCAATCATGCTGGGGTAAAAGGTATGAATTGCCCAACGCCAACTAGACAATGGGAAGAGAACTAGTTTCGCGCCAACCCATCATGCTGGGGTAAAAGTATGAATTATCCAACGCCAACTAGGCAATGGGAAGAGAACGGGTTTCTCGCCAACCCATCATACTGGGGTAAAAGTATGAATTACCCAATGCCAACTATGCAATGGGAAGAGAACAAGTTTCTCGCCAACCAATCATGCTGGGGTAAAAGGTATGAATTGCCCAACGCCAACTATGCAATGGGAAGAGAACTAGTTTCTCGCCAACCCATCATGCTGGGGTAAAAAGTATGAATTGCCCAACGCCAATTAGGCAATGGGAAGAGAACAACTTTCCCGCCAACCCATCATGCTGGGGTAAAATTATGAATTGCCCAACGCCAACTAGGCAATGGGAAGAGAACGAGTTTCTCGCCAACCCATCATACTGGGGTAAAAGTATGAATTGCCCAACGCCGACTAGGAAATGGGAAGAGAACGAGTTTCTCGCCAACCCATCATGCTGGGGAAAAAAGTATGAATTGCCCAACGCCAACTAGGCAATGGGAAGAGAATAAGTTTCACGCCAACCCATCATGCAGGGGTAAAAATATGAATTGCCCAACGCCAACTAGGCAATGGGAATAGAACAAGTTTCTCGCCAACCCATAATGCTGGGGTAAAAAGTATGAATTGCCCAACGCCAACTAGGCAATGGGAAGAGAACAAGTTTCTCGCCAACCCATCATGCTGGGGTAAAAGTATGAATTGCCCAACGCCAACTAGGCAATGGGAAGAGAACGAGTTTCTCGCCAACCCATCATACTGGGGTAAAAGTATGAATTGCCCAATGCCAACTATGCAATGGGAAGAGAACAAGTTTCTCGCCAACCCATCATGCTGGGGTAAAAAGTATGAATTGCCCAACGCCAACTAGGCAATGGGAAGAGAACAAGTTTCTCGCCAACCCATCATGCTGGGATAAAAGTATGAATTGCCCAACGCCAACTAGGCAATGGGAAGAGAACGAGTTTCTCGCCAACCCATCATACTGGAGTAAAAGTATGAATTGCCCAACGCCAACTAGGCAATGGGAAGAGAACGAGTTTCTCGCCAACCCATCATGCTGGGGTAAAAAGTATGAATTGCCCAACGCCAACTAGGCAATAGGAAGAGAACAAGTTTCTCGCCAACCCATCATGCTGGGGTAAAAATATGAATTGCCCAACGCCAACTAGGCAATGGGAAGAGAACGAGTTTATCGCCAACCCATCATACTGGGGTAAAAGTATGAATTGCCCAACGCCAACTATGCAATGGGAAGAGAACGAGTTTCTCGCTAACCCATCATGCTGGGGTAAAAAGTATGAATTGCCCAACGCCAACTAGGCAATGAGAAGAGAACAAGTTTCTCGCCAACCCATCATGCTGGGGTAAAAGTATGAATTGCCCAACGCCAACTAGGCAATGGGAAGAGAACGAGTTTCTCGCCAACCCATCATACTGGGATAAAAGTATGAATTGCCCAACGCCAACTATGCAATGGGAAGAGAACGAGTTTCTCGCCAACCCATCATGCTGGGGTAAAAAGTATGAATTGCCAACGCCAACTAGGCAATGGGAAGAGAACGAGTTTCTCGCCAACCCATCATCCTGGAGTAAAAAGTATGAATTGCCCAACGCCAACTATGCAATGGGAAGAGAACGAGTTTCTCGCCAACCCATCATACTGGGGTAAAAGTATGAATTGCCCAACGCCAACTAGGCAATGGGAAGAGAACGAGTTTCTCGCCAACCCATCATGCTGGGGTAAAAAGTATGAATTGCCCAACGCCAACTAGGCAATGGGAAGAGAACAAGTTTCTCGCCAACCCATCATGCTGGGGTAAAAGTATGAATTGCCCAACGCCAACTAGGCAATGGGAAGAGAACGAGTTTCTTGCCAACCCATCATACTGGGGTAAAAGTATGAATTACACAACGCCAACTATGCAATGGGAAGAGAACGAGTTTCTCGCCAACCCATCATGCTGGGGTAAAAAGTATGAATTGCCCAACGCCAACTAGGCAATGGGAAGAGAACAAGTTTCTCGCCAACCCATCATCCTGGGGTAAAAAGTATGAATTGCCCAACGCCAACTAGGCAATGGGAAGAGAACGAGTTTTTCGCCAACCCATCATACTGGGGTAAAAGTATGAATTGCCCAACGCCAACTAGGCAATGGGAAAAGAACGAGTTTCTCGCCAACCCATCATGCTGGGGTAAAAAGTATGAATTGCCCAACGCCAACTAGGCAATGGGAAGAGAACAAGTTTCTCGCCAACCCATCATGCTGGGGTAAAAATATGAATTGCCCAATGCCAACTAGGCAATGGGAAGAGAACAAGTTTCTCGCCAACCCATCATCCTGGGGTAAAAAGTATGAATTGCCCAACGCCAACTAGGCAATGGGAAGAGAACGAGTTTTTCGCCAACCCATCATACTGGGGTAAAAGTATGAATTGCCCAACGCCAACTAGGCAATGGGAAGAGAACAAGTTTCTCGCCAACCCATCATGCTGGGGTAAAAAGTATGAATTGCCCAACGCCAACTAGGCAATGGGAAGAGAACAAGTTTCTCGCCAACCCATCATGCTGGGGTAAAAATATGAATTGCCCAATGCCAACTAGGCAATGGGAAGAGAACAAGTTTCTCGCCAACCCATCATGCTGGGGTAAAAAGTATGAATTACCCAACGCCAACTAGGCAATGGGAAGAGAACAAGTTTCGCGCCAACCCATCATGCTGGGGTAAAAGTATGAATTATCCAACGCCAACTAGGCAATGGGAAGAGAACGAGTTTCTCGCCAACCCATCATACTGGGGTAAAAGTATAAATTGCCCAATGCCAACTATGCAATGGGAAGAGAACAAGTTTCTCGCCAACCCAACATGCTGGGGTAAAAAGTATGAATTGCCCAACGCCAACTAGGCAATGGGAAGAGAACAAGTTTCTCGCCAACCCATCATGATGGGGTAAAAGTATGAATTGCCCAACGCCAACAGGCAATGGGAAGAGAACGAGTTTCTCGCCAACCCATCATACTGTGGTAAAAGTATGAATTGCCCAACGCCAACTAGGAAATGGGAAGAGAACGAGTTTCTCGCCAACCCATCATGCTGGGGAAAAAAGTATGAATTGCCCAACGCCAACTAGGCAATGGGAAGAGAACAAGTTTCTCGCCAACCCATCATGCTGGGGTAAAAATATGAATTGTCCAACGCCAAATAGGCAATGGGAATAGAACAAGTTTCTCGCCAACCCATCATGCTGGGGTAAAAAGTATGAATTGCCCAACGCCAACTAGGCAATGGGAAGAAAACAAGTTTCTCGCCAACCCATCATGCTGGGGTAAAAGTATGAATTGCCCAACGCCAACTAGGCAATGGGAAGAGAACGAGTTTCTCGCCAACCCATCATACTGGGGTAAAAGTATGAATTGCCCAATGCCAACTATGCAATGTGAAGAGAACAAGTTTCTCGCCAACCCATCATGCTGGGGTAAAAAGTATGAATTGCCCAACGCCAACTAGGCAATGGAAAGAGAACAAGTTTCTCGCCAACCCATCATGCTGGGGTAAAAGTATGAATTGCCCAACGCCAACTAGGCAATGGGAAGAGAACGAGTTTCTCGCCAACCCATCATACTGGGGTAAAAATATGAATTGCCCAACGCGAACTAGGCAATGGGAAGAGAACGAGTTTCTCGCCAACCCATCATGCTGGGGTAAAAGTATGAATTGCCCAACGCCAACTATGCAATGGGAAGAGAACGAGTTTCTCGCCAACCAATCATGCTGGGGTAAAAAGTATGAATTGCCCAACGCCAACTAGGCAATGGGAAGAGAACGAGTTTCTCGCCAACCCATCATACTGGGGTAAAAAGTATGAATTGCCCAACGCCAACTATGCAATGGGAAGAGAACGAGTTTCTCGCCAACCCATCATACTGGGGTAAAAGTATGAATTGCCCAACGCCAACTAGGCAATGGGAAGAGAACGAGTTTCTCGCCAACCCATCATGCTGGGGTAAAAAGTATGAATTGCCCAACGCCACCTAGGCAATGGGAAGAGAACAAGTTTCTCGCCAACCCATCATGCTGGGGTAAAAGTATGAATTGCCCAACGCTAACTAGGCAATGGGAAGAGAACGAGTTTCTCGCCAACCCATCATACTGGAGTAAAAGTATGAATTGCCCAACGCCAACTATGCAATGGGAAGAGAACAAGTTTCTCGCCAACCCATCATGCTGGGGTAAAAAGTATGAATTGCCCAACGCCAACTAGGCAATGGGAAGAGAACAAGTTTCTCGCCAACCCATCATGCTGGGGTAAAAGTGTGAATTGCCCAACGCCAACTAGGCAATGGGAAGAGAACGAGTTTTTTGCCAACCTATCATACTGGGGTAAAAGTATGAATTGCCCAACGCCAACTAGGCAATGGGAAATGAACGAGTTTCTCGCCAACCCATCATGCTGGGGTAAAAAGTATGAATTGCCCAACGCCAACTAGGCAATGGGAAAAGAACAAGTTTCTCGCCAACCCATCATGCTGGGGTAAAAATATGAATTGCCCAATGCCAACTAGGCAATGGGAAGAGAACAAGTTTCTCGCCAACCAATCATGCTGGAGTAAAAGGTATGAATTGCCCAACGCCAACTAGGCAATGGGAAGAGAAATAGTTTCTCGCCAACCCATCATGCTGGGGTAAAAGTATGAATTATCTAACGCCAACTAGGCAATGGGAAGAGAACGAGTTTCTCGCCAAACCATCATGCCGGGGTAAAAGTATGAATTACCCAATGCCAACTATGCAATGGGAAGAGAACAAGTTTCTCGCCAACCCATCATGCTGGGGTAAAATTATGAATTGCCCAACGCCAACTAGGCAATGGGAAGAGAACGAGTTTCTCGCCAACCCATCATACTGGGGTAAAAGTATGAATTGCCCAACGCCAACTAGGAAATGGGAAGAGAACGAGTTTCTCGCCAACCCATCATGCTGGGGAAAAAAGTATGAATTGCCCAACGCCAACTAGGCAATGGGAAGAGAATAAGTTTCTCGCCAACCCATCATGCCGGGGTAAAAATATGAATTGCCCAACGCCAACTAGGCAATGGGAATAGAACAAGTTTCTCGCCAACCCATCATGCTGGGGTAAAAAGTATGAATTGCCCAACGCCAACTAGGCAATGGGAAGAGAACAAGTTTCTCGCCAACCCATCATGCTGGGGTAAAAGTATGAATTGCCCAACGCCAACTAGGCAATGGGAAGAGAACGAGTTTCTCGCCAACCCATCATACTGGGGTAAAAGTATGAATTGCCCAATGCCAACTATGCAATGGGAAGAGAACAAGTTTCTCGCCAACCCATCATGTTGGGGTAAAAAGTATGAATTGCCCAACGCCAACTAGGCAATGGGAAGAGAACAAGTTTCTCGCCAACCCATCATGCTGGGATAAAAGTATGAATTGCCCAACGCCAACTAGGCAATGGGAAGAGAACGAGTTTCTCGCCAACCCATCATACTGGGGTAAAAGTATGAATTGCCCAACGCCAACTAGGCAATGGGAAGAGAACGAGTTTCTCGCCAACCCATCATGCTGGGGTAAAAAGTATGAATTGCCCAACGCCAACTAGGCAATGGGAAGAGAACAAGTTTCTCGCCAACCCATCATGCTGGGGTAAAAATATGAATTGCCCAACGCCAACTAGGCAATGGGAAGAGAACGAGTTTCTCGCCAACCCATCATACTGGGGTAAAAGTATGAATTGCCCAACGCCAACTATGCAATGGGAAGAGAACGAGTTTCTCGCCAACCCATCATGCTGGGGTAAAAAGTATGAATTGCCCAACGCAAACTAGGCAACGGGAAGAGAACAAGTTTCTCGCCAACCCATCATGCTGGGGTAAAAGTATGAATTGCCCAACGCCAACTAGGCAATGGGAAGAGAACGAGTTTCTCGCCAACCCATCATACTGGGGTAAAAGTATGAATTGCCCAACGCCAACTATGCAATGGGAAGAGAACGAGTTTCTCGCCAACCCATCATGCTGGGGTAAAAAGTATGAATTGCCCAACGCCAACTAGGCAATGGGAAGAGAACGAGTTTCTCGCCAACCCATCATACTGGGGTAAAAAGTATGAATTGCCCAACGCCAACTATGCAATGGGAAGAGAACGAGTTTCTCGCCAACCCATCATACTGGGGTAAAAGTATGAATTGCCCAACGCCAACTATGCAATGGGAAGAGAACGAGTTTCTCGCCAACCCATCATGCTGGGGTAAAAAGTATGAATTGCCCAACGCCAACTAGGCAATGGGAAGAGAACAAGTTTCTCGCCAACCGATCATGCTGGGGTAAAAGTATGAATTGCCCAACGCCAACTAGGCAATGGGAAGAGAACGAGTTTCTCGCCAACCCATCATACTGGGGTAAAAGTATGAATTGCCCAACGCCAACTATGCAATGGGAAGAGAACGAGTTTCTCGCCAACCCATCATGCTGGGGTAAAAAGTATGAATTGCCCAACGCCAACTAGGCAATGGGAAGAGAACAAGTATCTCGCCAACCCATCATGCTGGGGTAAAAAGTATGAATTGCCCAACGCCAACTAGGCAATGGGAAGAGAACAAGTTTCTCGCCAACCCATCATGCTGGGGTAAAAGTATGAATTGCCCAACGCCAACTAGGCAATGGGAAGAGAACGATTTTTTCGCCAACCCATCATACTGGGGTAAAAGTATGAATTGCCCAACGCCAACTAGGCAAAGGGAAAAGAACGAGTTTCTCGCCAACCCATCATGCTGGGGTAAAAAGTATGAATTGCCCAACGCCAACTAGGCAATGGGAAGAGAACAAGTTTCTCACCAACCCATCATGCTGGGGTAAAAATATGAATTGCCCAATGCCAACTAGGCAATGGGAAGAGAACAAGTTTCTCGCCAACCCATCATGCTGGGGTAAAAAGTATGAATTGCCCAACGCCAACTAGGCAATGGGAAGAGAACAAGTTTCTCGCCAACCCATCATGCTGGGGTAAAAATATGAATTATCCAACGCCAACTAGGCAATGGGAAGAGAACGAGTTTCTCGCCAACCCATCATACGGGGGTAAAAGTATGAATTGCCCAATGCCAACTATGCAATGGGAAGAGAACAAGTTTCTCGCCAACCCATCATGCTGGGGTAAAAAGTATGAATTGCCCAACGCCAACTAGGCAATGGGAAGAGAACAAGTTTCTCGCCAACCCATCATGCTGGGGTAAAAGTATGAATTGCCCAACGCCAACAGGCAATGGGAAGAGAACGAGTTTCTCGCCAACCCATCATACTGTGGTAAAAGTATGAATTGCCCAACGCCAACTAGGAAATGGGAAGAGAACGAGTTTCTCGCCAACCCATCATGCTGGGGAAAAAAGTATGAATTGCCCAACGCCAACTAGGCAATGGGAAGAGAACAAGTTTCTCGCCAACCCATCATGCTGGGGTAAAAATATGAATTGTCCAACGCCAAATAGGCAATGGGAATAGAACAAGTTTCTCGCCAACCCATCATGCTGGGGTAAAAAGTATGAATTGCCCAACGCCAACTAGGCAATGGGAAGAAAACAAGTTTCTCGCCAACCCATCATGCTGGGGTAAAAGTATGAATTGCCCAACGCCAACTAGGCAATGGGAAGAGAACGAGTTTCTCGCCAACCCATCATACTGGGGTAAAAGTATGAATTGCCCAATGCCAACTATGCAATGGGAAGAGAACAAGTTTCTCGCCAACCCATCATGCTGGGGTAAAAAGTATGAATTGCCCAACGCCAACTAGGCAATGGGAAGAGTACAAGTTTCTCGCCCACCCATCATGCTGGGGTAAAAGTATGAATTGCCCAACGCCAACTAGGCAATGGGAAGAGAACGAGTTTCTCGCCAACCCATCATACTGGGGTAAAAGTATGAATTGCCCAACGCCAACTAGGCAATGGGAAGAGAACGAGTTTCTCGCCAACCTATCATGCTGGGGTAAAAAGTATGAATTGCCCAACGCCAACTAGGCAATGGGAAGAGAACAAATTTCTCGCCAACCCATCATGCTGGGGTAAAAATATGAATTGCCCAACGCCAACTAGGCAATGGGAAGAGAACAAGTTTCTCGCCAACCCATCATGCTGTGGTAAAAAGTATGAATTGCCCAACGCCAATAAGGCAATGAGAAGAGAACAAGTTTCTCGCCAACCCATCATGCTGGAGTAAAAGTATGAATTGCCCAACGCCAACTAGGCAATGGGAAGAGAACAAGTTTCTCGCCAACCCATTATGCTGGGGTAAAAAGTATGAATTTTCCAACGCCTACTAGGCAATGGGAAGAGAAAAAGTTTCTCGCCAACCCATTATGCAGGGGTAAAAGTATGAATTGCCCAACACCAACTAGGCAATGGGAAGAGAACGAGTTTCTCGCCAGCCCATCATACTGGGGTAAAACTATGAATTGTCCAACGCCAACTAGGCAATGGGAAGAGAACAAGTTTCTCGCCAACCCATCATACTGGGGTAAAAGTATGAATTGCCCAATGCCAACTAGGCAATGGGAAGAGAACAAGTTTCTCGCCAACCCATCATGCTTGGGTAAAAAGTATGAATTGCCCAACGCCAACTAGGCAATGGGAAGAGAACAATTTTCTCGCCAACCCATCATGCTGGGGTAAAAGTATGAATTGCCCAATGCCAACTAGGAAATGGGAAGAGAACAAGTTTCTCGCCAACCCATCATGCTGGGGTAGAAGTATGAATTGCCCAACGCCAACCAGGCAATGGGAAGAGAACAAGTTTCTCGCCAACCCATCATGCTGGGGTAAAAATTATGAATTGCCCAACGCTAACTAGGCAATGGGAAGAGAACGAGTTTCTCGCCAACCCATCATGCTGGGGTAAAAGTATGAATTGCCCAACGCCAACTAGGCAATGGAAAGAGAACGAGTTTCTTGCCAACCCATCATACTGGGGTAAAAGTATGAATTGCCCAACGCCAACTAGTCAATGGGAAGAGAACAAGTTTCTCGCCAACCCATCATGCTGGGGTAAAAAGTATGAATTGCCCAACGCCAACTAGGCAATGAGAAGAGAAGAAGTTTCTCGCCAACCCATCATGCTGGGGTAAAAGTATGAATTGCCCAACGCCAACTAGGCAATGGGAAGAGAACGAGTTTCTCGCCAACCCATCATACTGGGGTAAAAGTATGAATTGCCCAACGCCAACTAGGCAATGGGAAGAGAACAAGTTTCTCGCCAACCCATCATGCTGGGGTAAAAGTATGAATTGCCCAACGCCAACTAGGCAATGGGAAGAGAACGAGTTTCTCGCCAACCCATCATACTGGGGTAAAAGTATGAATTGCCCAACGCCAACTAGGCAATGGGAAGAGAACGAGTTTCTCGCCAACCCATCATGCTGGGGTAAAAAGTATGAATTGCCCAACGCCACCTAGGCAATGTGAAGAGAACAAGTTTCTCGCCAACCCATCATGCTAGGGTAAAAGTATGAATTGCCCAACGCCAACTAGGCAATGGGAAGAGAACAAGTTTCTCGCCAACCCATCATGCTGGGGTAAAAAGTATGAATTGCCCAACGCCAACTAGGCAATGGGAAGAGAACAAGTTTCTCGCCAACCCATCATGCTGGGGTAAAGTATGAATTGCCCAACGCCAACTAGGCAATGGGAAGAGAATAAGTTTCTCGCCAACCCATCATGCTGGGGTAAAAAGTATGAATTTCCCAACGCCAACTAGGCAATGGGAAGAGAATAAGTTTCTCGCCAACCCATTATGCTGGGGTAAAAGTATGAATTACCCAACACCAACTAGGCAATGGGAAGAGAACGAGTTTCTCGCCAACCCATCATACTGGGGTAAAAGTATGAATTGTCCAACGCCAACTAGGCAATGGGAAGAGAACGAGTTTCTCGCCAACCCATCATACTGGGGTAAAAGTATGAATTGCCCAACGCCAACTAGGTAATGGGAAGAGAACAAGTTTCATGCCAACCCATCATGCTTGGGTAAAAAGTATGAATTGCCCAACGCCAACTAGGCAATGGGAAGAGAACAAGTTTCTCGCTAACCCATCATGCTGGGGTAAAAGTATGAATTGCCCAACGCCAACTAGGCAATGGGAAGAAAACAAGTTTCTCGCCAACCCATCATGCTGGGGTAAAAGTATGAATTGCCCAACGCTAACTAGGCAATGGGAAGAGAACAAGTTTCTCGCCAACCCATCATGCTGGGGTAAAAAGTATGAATTGCCCAACGCCAACTAGGCAATGGAAAGAGAACAAGTTTCTCGCCAACCCATCATGCTGGGGTAAAAGTATGAATTGCCCAACGCCAACTAGGCAATTGGAAGAGAACGAGTTTCTCGCCAACCCATCATACTGGGGTAAAAATATGAATTGCCCAACGCCAACTAGGCAATGGGAAGAGAACGAGTTTCTCGCCAACCCATCATGCTGGGGTAAAAAGTATGAATTGCCCAACGCCAACTAGGCAATGGGAAGAGAACAAGTTTCTCGCCAACCCATCATGCTGGGGTAAAAGTATGAATTGCCCAACGCCAACTATGCAATGGGAAGAGAACAAGTTTCTCGCCAACCCATCATGCTGGGGTAAAAAGTATGAATTGCCCAACGCTAACTAGGCAATGGGAAGAGAAAGAGTTTCTCGCCAACCCATCATGCTGGGGTAAAAGTATGAATTGCCCAACGCCAACTAGGCAATGAAAAGAGAACGAGTTTCTCGCCAACCCATCATACTGGGGTAAAAGTATGAATTGCCCAACGCCAACTATGCAATGGGAAGAGAACTAGTTTCTCGCCAACCCATCATGCTGGGGTAAAAAGTATGAATTGCCCAACGCCAACTAGGCAATGGGAAGAGAACAAGTTTCTCGCCAACCCATCATGCTGGGGTAAAAGTATGAATTGCCCAACGCCAACTAGGCAATGGGAAGAGAACGATTTTCTCGCCAACCCATCATACTGGGGTAAAAGTATGAATTGCTCAACGCCAACTAGGCAATGGGAAGAGAACGAGTTTCTCGCCAACCCATCATGCTGGGGTAAAAAGTATGAATTGCCCAACGCCAACTAGGCAATGGAAAGAGAACAAGTTTCTCGCCAACCCATCATGCTGGGGTAAAAGTATGAATTGCCCAACGCCAACTAGGCAATGGGAAGAGAACGAGTTTCTCGCCAACCCATCATACTGGGGTAAAAGTATGGATTGCCCAACGCCAACTAGGCAATGGGAAGAGAACGAGTTTCTCGCCAACCCATCATGCTGGGGTAAAAAGTATGAATTGCCCAACGCCAACTAGGCAATGGGAAGAGAACAAGTTTCTCGCCAACCCATCATGCTGGGGTAAAAGTATGAATTGCCCAACGCCAACTATGCAATGGGAAGAGAACAAGTTTCTCGCCAACCCATCATGCTGGGGTAAAAAGTATGAATTGCCCAACGCCAACTAGGCAATGGGAAGAGAACAAGTTTCTCGCCAACCCATCATGCTGGGGTAAAAATATGAATTGCCCAACGCCAACTAGGCAATGGGAAGAGAACGAGTTTCTCGCCAACCCATCATACTGGGGTAAAAGTATGAATTGCCCAACGCCAACTAGGCAATGGGAAGAGAAGTAGTTTCTCGCCAACCCATCATACTGGGGTAAAAGTATGAATTGCCCAACGCCAACTAGGTAATGGGAAGAGAACTAGTTTCTCGCCAACCCATCATACTGGGGTAAAAGTATGAATTGCCCAACGCCGACTAGGCAATGGGAAGAGAACAAGTTTCTCGCCAACCCATCATGCTGAGGTGAAAGTATTAATCGCCCAATACCGATAAAGTAAAGGGAAGAGGAAAAGTTTGGCATTTAAGCCCAAACGTAGTCCTCGACAACTCACCATGTTGAGGAAAATAACATGGCTAGCCCAACTCAAACGGTAGTTGGTAAAGGCTAATCAAATCCGTTAATAGCTGGGGGTTTGCTAAAAATCCCATATTAAACTTTAATTTTTATTTCGGTTCAAGAAATCGAGCATAAACGATACCTAGATAAATCGTTTTGACGACAGGTTATTTGTTAGGCAAGCAAATCTGTTTTGAAGCCGGCAAATAAAAGAGTCAAAAGAAACATCTTTATTAAAAAGGTGAAGATACAAAAAGAATTTCAAAGAAACATCGTAAAGTTATCTCTCTCCTGTTTACGAAGTTCTTATTACAAGGAAGATAAAAGTGTAAAGAAAGATGAAACTATTGGCCTCCCAGAAGTCTCAATTGGTTTATTGTCTCGTTCAAATTTCTACGATGAGAAGCCTCCACGGTTTGCTGAGCTTGCCTACGCAACTCATCATCACTTATTGTAAGTTGTTGCTGACGAGATTCTTCTATGGCACGATTCCTGGCCATCTCTTCCTGCTGAATCTGCTCCTGCTGGACAAGCAACATCTCCCGTTTCTTGACAGATTCTCCTAATCGGAGTTCATTTTCTATCAAGGTGGCCCGAGCTCTCGCAATCGTCTCCTGGGCTTTAGAGATGGCCGCTTGACTTTCCTCAATTCCGAAGTTTACCCTCTGCAGGTCGCCAAGAACGGATTCCCGACTGGCCTGGAGCTCTGTCAGCTCCTGAGACCATCTCTCCTCCTGCTGCCATAAAATATTTCTTTGAGATAAGGATTCTGCTCGAAGCCGCGCCAGCTCTATCTCAGTGATCGCCTCCACATCCGCCTGACGGAGTATGTGTAGCGTGGTCACCTGCTCTTCTAAGGCTGTAAGGCGGGCCCGGTATGGAGCTGCTCGATCTTGTCCATCGAATTCTTCGATATTTCCTAAATAGCGGAGTAACAGTGGACGTGCGAAGTTGAAGAAATCATGGCCAGCAAGAACCATCTCGACACATCTTCTTAACAAATGCATAAAATCCTCGACAGTGAAGCCAAAAAGTCTTTCAAGAGGATTTGCAGTGTCGGTAGGCAAAGTAGGTAATGCCAAAAGAGGTGTCGTGAGCAAGGGAGTAGTAGTTACTGGAATTGGAGAAGAAGAAGCCCGTCCCTGTATTGAATTCATAATATGGGGGACCAGTAGAGCCAGTGCAGATCTGGAAGAGCTGGAGACCCCAGACGAAGTACCGTCAGTACAGATCACTTGGGTACCCCCACCAACCAGAAGAGAAGATGGGATCACTTCGCCTGAAGCTCCTCCAGTGGGAGAAGCATCTTCGAACGAGAATTTCAAATTATTCTCCTCCCCTGCTGGAAGGCTTGAAGTAGGAAGAGGTACAGGTATCTCAGCAGCCACGACAACAGACGACGTTAAAATCGCTGACTGAGAAGGCACGCCAACGACCATGGGAAATGTCTCAGTGGAGCAAACTGGTGTTGGAGATGGCATACTAGGAGACGGTGTGGCCTCCTTAGCAGCAGCTGCGATAATGACTTCTGTTCTTTCGTCACTTCCCAATTCGTCAATTGGGGGAATTGAAGAGGAAACAGAGGCAGGAGCCGGTGTGGAATAATCAGCCGCAAACTCACCAGCAGAGCTACCCACACCACCAACAGAGCCAGAATGGTCCATTCTATCGTCAGACTCTACTTGGGTAGTCGAGTGCATTGGCGAGAGAAGTTGATCACCTACATTTCAGAAGACCAGAAAAGCAGTGTTACGTTAAAATAATAACGGGCAAAAGATAAAATGCTAAAGGCCATACCAGGCGATACAAGTCCAGTTGTCGGACTTGAAGGGAGAGCCATTGTCGTTTCCAGCAATGTACCCGTCTCGCTACCCGGTAGTTGCGCCCCAGGTTCTGTCACAGGCTCTACGGCCGAAGGAGCCGAAACCTCAGCAACACTTGGAGCTTTAGCAGGTTCATCCTCCCTTGCCAACGCTGGGGGTACAGCTGAAGCCAACAAGTTGGAAGCAAATTTGATAGCCACTTCTTGGGGGGCTATCAAAGTTTCCTGTGCCAGTTTTTGCTTCTTACCCGGCCTTTTCTTTAAAGCGCCGTGGCGTTTGAGAGTTGGACTCAGGGAACGACTGACAACAGGCTGAGGAACTCCACCAGCACCAGTATTGTCGTCATCATCACTGGCATCATTGTCTGATTCGCTGACATCCGAAGGCTCAGCCGCAGCGCCAAGGAATTCTTCCATTCCTTTTATCCTTACCCTAGAAGCACCCTGGCGGCTAATATAGAGGGCTTCAATCTCTTTGCAACAACTGCGATTGAGAGAGAAGTCGGGCACGTCAGCATTCGCAATGTTGAACCAATTGCAGGAGCTGAGGGTCATGGCCAATTCTGGCACCTTCTGGGGCAAGGAGAATTCAGCCTCGGTCCCGCCAGCTGCAAAATGGAACCAGCCATGAGCGCCTTCGTATAAATTCCCCTCGTAAGCGAGATCTTTATTTGGATTGCCCACATAAAGTTGAGAATATCCAAACTGGCGAGCAAAGCGACTCGGAGTATATGGCTCAATCTGACACTGGAGATCTTGACGATACACCAAGTATCCGGGACGGATGTTGAGAAGCCACCAGAACGCTCCTGCAGATAAAGTAGTGAACTTATCTGCTCCCACAGCATCTTTCAGCCTTGTCCCATATCCTCCGCCGGGAAAGTCAGGAAAACACCAGAAGATCTCGTAATTCTGAAAGCTACAAAGAGTCTTCCGAATCTGGGACATATAATTCTGCCTCCATGAAGAACGTTCATACAGTTCTACAAGGAAGCACTTTTCGCCCGAACGACGCTCTGGTGCACTCATTAAGGAGGGACAGTGCAAGATGAGCCACGCCATCAAATAGGTGTAGGGCATCTCCACCCTAGGGTTTGGAGTTTTTGGCTGGGCAGTCTCCTTCGACTTGCCCTTTCTTTTCCCCTTGACTTTAATAGTAGGGACGAAATCACGACAGAGCACCCTCAGTCCATATTGCAAATTACATACCATGGCGGGAAGGAGTCCAAGGGGTCGGCCATATGCGAGAAGAACCGCTGGATATACCACGGTCATTGCAATCGCTTCCTTGGGCAACGACGGCACGACGCATCTTTTGAGCCACAGCATCAAAAACCCGGCAATGAGACCTCTGTTGGAGATCGGAAATTGGGCTTGATAGTGATAGCTCTTAAATGAAGTACCGGGACTGTATCCATTCTCATTAGATTCAGTGGTATAATATAATAGATGACGGCCCTTAGCAATACGGTGATCAATCTCTGAGCCATAGATGGGTAAATGACCATGGATAATGGCCGAGCTATCCTTAGAATTTAAGTTGGCAAAGAGATATTCGGCCCACTTCTTGTGGCCAATACCATGATTACGCGCACCCGTCAAGTCAGCGCAAATATGATAATGGCACATCATCTCCCAATATGTGGCATGGATGCGCTCGTCCCTCGCCAATAGCATGTTCAACTCATCGGTGGTAGGGATATACTCCTCGTAAGGGACTTCGCCCATCGAGAGCCCAGAAACCTCAAACATCTCGTGGAGAGCGAACCCTAGCTCACCCACTGGTGTAAAGAAAGTACAGGTCTCAGGGTTATACATCTCCAAGAGGCAGTAAAAGTGATAAGCACTCTGGGGAAACCCGAATTGGACATTCCTGATGGCTTTATACAAGCCAATATCCTTTAAAATGGGCTCGTGGGAATCCAGCATGTACTGAACAAGGCGTGCCCACCACATATTGTTAGAAGATCAACCCAGCCAGGCATCCTAAAGTCGCTAGCCGGGTACTGACCATCCTTCGCCAAGAACTCACTTAAGAAAGTTCGGGCACGAGATGGGACTTCTCCAACTGGAAGCTCCTTGCCAAATCGGCCTGGAAGCAAGCCAGTAATGCATCTGGGGGAACCATCTTGATAAACCCCTGTTGCACCAAATTTGCCTGTTGGGACGCCATCTTGCTCTTGAGTCAGTCCCCACTTTAATTCTCGAGGCGTCGCTAGCCTCTGAAGATAGACCAGAGGATAGCTACGATCCATTCTAGGCAAAAACATCAACATTTCGCCTAAGTTATATAGCCAAACAAGTTCCCCTTCAGAAAGGATCTCATCTGATTGATCCATCTGGTCTCCAAAGAGGAAGGCGGGTTTCTCCATCGCCTTTCTGTTCACATCTTCAAAAGCCGCGTCAGTTATGATTTCTCGCGCAGTAGTGGAGTGGTACTTGATCAGCTTTTCCTTGCGTTCCTTCGGGTCTGGCTTGTATGAGGGCAGGATGGTAGTGAAACGGAATTGGCCCGAGGGATCAGAACCCCCAGCAAAGCCGAAGTAGTTCTTGTGGGGAAGAGATTCAATCGAATATCCTACTGCAAAAAGAAAGCAGAATGAGAGAAGTTTCTCTAGGGCAGAAAATTTCTCTAAGTATGGACGCGCGAAGCTAAAAATTAGAACACGCGAAGTTAAGAATAGCGTCGCGCGAAGCTAAACATTAGACCGCGCAGAAATAGCCTCGCGTTTTCAGCGCGACTGCTACTTGAAATAGCCTCGCATTTTCAGCGCGACTGCTACTTGAAATAGCCTCGCGTTTTCAGCGCGACTGCTACTTGAAATAGCCTCGCATTTTCAGCGCGACTGCTACTTGAAATAGCCTCGCATTTTTAGCGCGACTGCTACTTGAAATAGCCTCGCGTTTTTAGCGCGACTGCTACTTGAAATAGCCTCGCAATTTCAGTGAGACTGCTACTCAAAATAGCCTCGCACTTCAAAACGCGAGGATGACGCGATAACTTCGCGTAAGAAGAAAGTCAGAGACTTTTCTTCTTCTCCAAGCCTTATGGCAGGAGTACGGCGATCTCGCCGGTAAAAGAGTTGATTGATCAGTTAAATTTAAGCCAAATCACTCTAGAAATGTTCTAAAGAGTCTCGATGGAAGGATTCTTACCCCCGATAGGCGAAATGTGGGCTGGCGCGTCGCTGCCTTGGCTGCCGCCACCACTGCTTGCGCCAGTCGCCGATGATGGAGCCGCTCGAGAAGTAGCACGAGTTTTGGGTGCCATTGCTGAGAAAAATCGACTGAAAATCTGGAGAAACTCGGTCGGAAGAAGATCGGGTCGTCTGAACTCTGATCGCCTGAATCTCTAAGTTTCTGGAAAATTCTCAAATAGAGTGAGAAGGATAAGAAATAGAGATTTCTTTTAAATGAAAGGAACCGCCTCTTGGAATTCGGCGCGAATTTCGAAGAAAGTGACTGGTCAGTTACTCTCCAACACGCGAAGCTATTAGCCTCGCGCGATTATGGAAATGCAAAGTTGTTTAACTCCGCGCAACTTTACAAAACGCGAGGATAGCCTGTGCCTTAGCTTCGCGTTTTCATAGAAAAACTTAGATTTTTGACGAGTGCAATTAGGCGCTTCCATCTAAGTTAAGGCGATCTTTATCCGATCATTTGGGTATTATCAGTCTAAGTTACGCAAAAGTGCCTTAGACTATTTTACCAAAATTATTGACCATCTATTTGTTGAGCAAGCAAGTTTATTGAAGCTGACAGATAGAGAGTAAAATAATTTGCCTTTATTTATAAAAGAAAGAAGAGATTACAAAGAGGGAGTTATAGCTCTCCCAAAAGCTTTTACATGATCAACTTGTCAATAATCAAACAGTAAGACTTCTCTACGGGGTGTTGAAGCTCAGTTCCCTGGTTCACATGCAAAAGAAATTCAAGATTTCTCTACGGGGTGTTGAAGCTCAGTTCCCTGGTTCACATGCAAAAGAAATTCAAGATTTCTCTACGAGGTATTGAAGCTCAGTTCCCTGGTTCACATGCAAAAGATCTCCTCTGCAAATGTCAATTAGGATCTGTCATCCGAAATGAAGAACGAGAGGAAAGGAGAGTGCTGCACTGAAGCGCAATTCTGAACTGCAAGTGCTGCAATTTTGCACTGCAAGTGCTGCAGTTCCTTATTTACAGCTCCTTCAGGAGTTTATCTCTCGGAGCCAGAGCTTGAAACCTGCAACTATGTTGTAAAGCATATGCTTCTGACTTCCTTAGAGTCACTTCTGCTGATGAAGATCGATGGACCCACATACATTCCTCTTCAGAAAGGATTGAACTTACTGCAAAAGGAACAGAGTTTCCAAAAGAGTGAAAACGCGGAGCTAAGCTAACTCCGCGCACAATTGAAGAAATAGCCTCGCGCTTTAAATGCAGAGGATGATGCGATAACTTCGCGTAAAGGGGGACAAGATTTCTTTCTGCTCTTTCCTTCTCTTTCAAATTCATAGCGACTGCTAATCAAGGATAGCCTCGCAATTCATAGCGACTGCTAATCAAAGATAGCCTCGCAATTCATAGCGACTGCTAATCAAAGATAGCCTCGCAATTCATAGTGACTGCTAAAATAGCCTCGCGCTTTAAACGCAGAGGATGATGCGATAACTTCGCGTAAAGGGGGACAAGATTTCTTTCTGCTCTTTCCTTCTCTTTCAAATTCATAGCCACTGCTAATCAAGGATAGCCTCGCAATTCATAGCGACTGCTAATCAAAGATAGCCTCGCAATTCATAGCGACTGCTAATCAAGGATAGCCTCGCAATTCATAGCGACTGCTAATCAAGGATAGCCTCGCAATTCATAGCGACTGCTAATCAAAGATAGCCTCGCAATTCATAGCGACTGCTAATCAAAGATAGCCTCGCAATTTATCGCGACTGCTAATCAAAGATAGCCTCGCGGATTCATTGAGACTACTAGTAAAACCCTGCGTTTCAAGCGCAGGGGCGACACAATAAAACGGCGATCTCGCCGACAAGACAAAGTAATCGTCCAGATTAAAATCAAGCCAAAATATCTCAGAATGGTTCTTAGAAAACCAGAAGATGAAGTTTTTACCTTCGGAAGACGCTGCATAGACTGGTTCGCCGTCGCGTCTACCTTCACGGCTGCTGCCATTAACGCCGGCCAACTTGCGAAAAGCCAAACTCCTCAGGAGAGACATCCTAATAATGAAAATCTATGGAGAGTTGAACGAAGATCAGTTGAAGATCATTCGTGAGTCACCCGAGTTCTCAGAAATTCTTCGGATGAGATGAAGTGAGCCGGGAGCTCTATTTAAACAGAATTTCCGTCGCTTGGTATTCGGCGTGGAAACTCAGGGTAATTAATGACATAATTACTCATTTCACTGAAGACGAAGTGAAGTTGATTAGCTCCGCGTAAGTGAGCATAATGCGAGATAGACTTTGTATTCTAACTCCGCATTTCAGTTTGAAGATCCAAAGTATTTCAAAATCTGCTGAAGTCTAAGCCATTTTGAAAACTTTGGAGGGGGTTTTGTTGGCAGTGAAAATTTTTAAGTTAAAAGGATTTTCCACAACAGAACGCGGAGCTAATTCAATAGCCCCGCGTTTGGTTACATTAACCCTGCGTTTGAATAAACCGCGGAGATGTTTAATAGCTCCGCGTTGATTCCGCAGTTTGGCTTGTATTAGCCTCGCGTTTGAGTCAAATGCGGAGATGATCAATAGCTCCGTGTTAGCTCCGCGTTTTGGTTATTTAGCGTCGCGTTTTGATGCGATTAAAGCTCCGCGTAAGCAGATAACCAGAATCTCAAATTGATTGAGATTATGATTTTGGGCTTATCCAAATACCCGAATCAAGTCTAATCAGAATTCCATCAAAACTAAGATATTTGATTGGAATCCTTGATGAATGCGAGTTCTATTTAGATAGAAACTCTTGTATTAACCTGGGGCTATAAATACCTTCCTGGTGAAACCCTAAGGGTCTTCTTTTTGGCATCGGAAGTCTCCTATTGATCCTTTGGCAATTCAAGTATGCGAGAGAGCCTTGAAGCCTTTGCTGATCATCTTCTGAAATCTTGGAGAATTCAAGTTACACACAGAGCCTTGAGTTCGTGAGGATCAGAGAAAATCACCATCTTCTTTCTGGAGTTCTTGAGAAGTTCGAGTTACGCGAGAGAGTCTTGAACAAATCAAAACCAGAGAAGATCGTCTATATTCGGCCGATATCTTTAAAAGAGAAGATTTCAACGTACCGATCGTCCAAAGGAGCTGCTTGACAGATCCCATCGCCACAGATCCCACAATATTGTAAAAGAGAGAGATTGAAGTATAAAATCCTCTCGTTTGTTCTTTTTATCTCTTGTTCACTTTCATTGTAATCTAAGATGTGTTCAATGGAAGGAAGCGAAGAATTTTTTGCGACGAACAATTACCCAAGTCACTTTTCTCGACAGTTTGGGTATGATCAGTTGTATATTGGAAATCCAAATACAAACATGAGTTTTACTGAAAATCTTTTCGAGGAGGCCCGAACTTGGTTTCATTTCATCTCCGGTGGTACAAAGACCAAGTTTAATCTTCCACTTAAGACCCCAAATTCATCTATGAGTTTCAGCTTTTGCATATGGTATTCTGATGGCCATTCCAAAACTCATAATTTTGAGGTAAGTTTTACTTGTTTGAGAAACATTAGAGCATGATATGCTCAAAAGAAAGAGGCAAGTAACACTAAAGTAGCTGGAATAGAAGAGTTTAACATTGAAGAAATCTTATCAAGGGATGAAGGCAGTACTGTGATAGCCCCAATAGATCGACCTGTATCTCCTACTATTCTAACTTCTCCTCAATCAAAATCTTCTCCTAAGAAGATCTCCTACAAACAGAAGAGGTTGAGGTGTCTCAGTGACATGCCAATCATTCCACAAGCTGTATTAGCTGAAGCTGGTGCAACAATACTTAGTTCAGCTTTCGAAAATGCTGAAGAGGAACAAGAAGATGACAATGATGTGAATTTGATTCCTCACTCATCTAAAATGCGTCGGAGTCAAGGACCTGTTTTTCCCAGTGATCCTATCACAGAGATTCCTTCTACTACACCAGCAATTGAGTTTCTACCTGTTGGCAGTGAAAATTTCCAAGTAAAATGGGGTTTTCCACAACAGAACGCGGAGTTAACTTTGTAGCTCCGCGTTTGGCTATTTTTAGCCCCGCGTATGAGTAAAACGCGGAGCTAATCAATAGCTCTGCGTTCTGGTTTCTTAGCTCCGCGTTTTGATGCGATTGGCTCCGCGTGAGTAGATAACCAGAATCATAAATTGATTGAGATTAAGATTTGGACTTATCAGAATACCCAAATAAAGTCCAATCAGAACTCTAAATCAAGAGATTTAAATCAAAACTAAAATATTTGATTGGAATCCTTGATGAATACAAATTCTATTCAGCTAGAAACTCTCATATGGACCTAAGACTATAAATACCCTCTTGAGGAAGCCTTAGGGGATCTTTTTGAAGTTTTTGTAAAGTTCGAGTTACGCGTGAGAGCCTTGAACGAACCAAGACCAGAGAAGATCATCCAAAGTCGGCCGGCATCTTCTTCATCAAGAGCAAGAAGACCATCGACGTCAGATCGTCTAAAGGAACTACTAGTTAGATCCTATCGCCACATAGATCCCACTTTTTATTGTAAAAGAGAGCAATAATTATAAATCCTCTCGTTTGTTCTTTTCTTGTTCACTTTCGTTGTAATCCAAGTTGTATTCAATGGAAGGAAAGCAAATTTCTGCTGCGAACAAACCGGCGACTACAGTGTGAGACATCTCTTTCACCAAAGAAGAGATCGTGGCGCAATCTGACGTCAAGAGGATCGGATCCGACGTGAACATGCTAGTCGTGGAGATCGACCAACAGAAGTACCAGGAGTATCTCTCCTCTGAATCAGGTAACCTGACCGAAACGCGACGCTATCGTCGCGTGCGCTCCAATACCCGAGGATCGGGTAATCGGGAATCCACTGATAAACGGGGACCCTTGGAGACCGCAGCCATAGAGCCGTCGTTTAGGTAGAAAACCTTAGCAGAGGATGGCCTCTTTACTGCCGAAGAAAACTCGGGAACTGAATTGACCAGAACCCAACTCCGAAATAGAAATCGGAGAGCTAGGCGAAAGGCCCTCAAAGCCCGCATTGAACGCGAGGCTAACTTCATAAAATGCGAGGCTATAGTCCTTTGCAAACTGGCTCGCGTCAGCGTGTGATTCACCACGCGAGGCTACTACTGAGCTTAGCGATAAACGCGAAGCCAGTACAACTTGCGATAAACGCAAGATTTCTGACACTCGTGTTAATCGCGAGGACAAAATTTTCTTAGAGCCAGCGTGTGATTCTCCACGCAAGGCTACTACTGAGCTTAGCGATAAACGCGAAGCCAATAATACTTGCGATAAATGCAAGACTCCTCAGCTACGCGTAAATCGCGAAGATGATTGGCAAATTTGCGTTAATCGCAAAAATCGCGCTAAACGTGAAGTTATGACTTGCGTTAATCGCAAGAGTAAACCAGCGTGCAAGAATTTCCCTCCACGCGGGGCTAATATTCCAGAAGATAAACTTCTGCAAAGATGTCAAGCCAGCATAAAACGCGAGGTTAGCGTATCCAAAAGCGTGGCTATTTCTCAGCCTCGCGTATCAAAACGCGAAGCTACTTCTCAGCTCCGCGTATCAAAACGCGAAGCTACTGCTCAGCTCCGCGTAAATCAATCTGAATATAAAATCAGGGTTGATCATTGCACTGTTAGACCAGAACCTAACTCCAATGGTTCCAAGAAGCTTCAGTGGGCCCCTAGACCCTCTCAATGGATGAGTGGGCCCCACGACTCCATATTTAAGGCCACTGATTTTAGAGAATATCTAACCAAGAAAAGGAGTATAAATCAAGTTCAGTCTGAACTTACTTGTCACTGCAGTATCTGCTGTAGTGGACAGTTATTGCTGCAGCAAGAACAGGGTATCGGTGTTCAACCGATTGACTGAGTCAGACAACCCTGCTAAAAAGACAAAAACTGCTCCCCGAGAAAAAGAATGGAGAGTTGTAACTTCTAATATGGTCGGAAAGGGTAAGAAAATCATAGAAAAAAATGGTGATTCAGAATCAAGCGATGAAGAACCTTATCATTTTACCCGACTTAAGTCAGGCGCTATCCCGGCCCGAAACTATAAGAAACTTGTGAAAGGTTCTTATGACGATGATAGCGATAACTCGGCCATAGCCTCTCCTCGTTCTTCGGCATCGTCTAATTTGCAAAAGCCAGCATCATATATGATGAATAGATCTGACGATATCGACCAAAGATTTGAGGTCCAAGAACAAATGATTCGGGAGCAACAAAAGACAATCGAGGATCTTAAAATGATGCTCTCAAAAGTGGTCGAAAATACTCAAAAAATTGTCGAGGATAATGTCAAGAAGAGAAAAGAAACTCCGTTCAACAAAACGAACGAGGAAGATAAAGAAGAAAAATCCCACTCGACACATGAGGACGAGGATAAATATTCTTTTCATGACCCTCATGAAGAGAAAATCGGGAAGTTACAAAGCCAACTCAAAACAATAATGCACAAGAAGGAGTTGAAAGAATCAAGGGTTTCGAGACCATACCCGCCTGAATGGGATTTGGCACCATACCCTGAGAAATACAAACAGCTCAAATTGGAGCCATATGACGGGAAAGGATCTCCAAGTCAACATATTTATTACTTTTTGTCTCAAGCGGGACATTTAATGGGCAATGACCCAGTAATGACTAAGGTATTCGCAAGTACCTTGCGAGGGCCTGCCTTCACTTGGTTTATGCAGTTGCCCCCAGGTACTATTAATACCTGGTTTGATGTTGAGAAGCAATTTCTCGTACGTTTCTTTGAGAATGATATCGAAATTTCGGTTCATTCCCTCCTTGCAACTAAACAAGGAGAACAATAAACGGTAAAAAATTTTATAGAAAGGTTCCGGGAGAAGTCCGTGCACTGCAAACACAGAATGGTCCAGGAAACTCTGGTGGAGACATGTCGGTATAATCTCAAGACCAATGTGCTCTTAAAAATGGGGGCCATAGAGTCTAGCATTTGGAAGGATTTGCTCAAACAAGGAGAGCAAGTTGAAGACTTGATCCGTAGAGTTGAAGAGTCTCGTGGATCAAGAAATACTGGAAATAATAGGCCATATACGCAAAATAATAATAAGAATAAAGGGAAAGCAGTAATGGCGTCAGAGGCCGCTCCACAGAAGACAAATCCTCCGAGCCCGAAGCCTCAAAATCAAAAAGGCACGAGACAAAATAGGCCCCAGCAAGAGAGGACCTATACCTTTAAGGCAGAACAAACGCCTACGCTCTTTCATCTGCTCCTTAGGAAGGGAATGCTGAAACTTTCAGAAAATAAGAAACCGGAGGAAGCTAGTAAAACCAACGACCCCAACTATTGTCTCTACTACAGGAATGTCGGACACCCTACTAGTGATTGTTATCCTTTGAAGAATAGGATCCAAGCATTAATAGAAGCTGGAGTCTTGACGCTAAAAGAGGAGCAAAAGAAGGTCACCGCCAATATGGCAACCATAGTTGTCGGAACTCATGAGTTCCCCGCGGGGGTGACCCCAATACCGGAGGAAAAGCTGGTCATGAAAAATCATGACCCACATAAAAAAGCCCAGAAAGGACTTGTCCCCGTAACAACTCAAAAGGGGGAAGTCATGTGGGTCCACCCTGATTTACTACATGATGAACAGTGGACTACCACAGGGGGTCAAAAGAAAAAGCGGACTAGCAATACTATTTCCGCGAAAATTAAAGACGAATACATAATTGCAGGGGCATTTACAGACTCTGAAGAGGAGCCCGAAGTTATGGCCACTCATCAAGATGGGGCAGGCCCTTCTGGCACTCGATCTGGTAAAACATATCTCAAGGATTATACCAGAGTAGACCCGAAGAATATATACGGAGAACTCGCGAAGACTGCGAAACAAAAGCGACTTCGTTTCCAGAAAAATCCTACAAGAGGCGAAGAAGCCAAGGAGGCTGCATTTAAGTTTGACATAATAGCTCAGCTGGCAAATATTCCAGCTCGAGTCATACTTTATGAGTTGTTGCGATTATCAAAATCAACTTGCTAGGCGTTAAGAGAGGCCTTGGCAGACTCTGAGGCATTCCTAACTCAGATTGTCGAGCCGGCTGATCAAGAACATGACTCTTGCCCCCGCTGTCATCAAGTCAGGAGGCAGGTCCAGCAGATTACTTTCTCCCTAGAGGATATGCAAGTAAGGAATATAAAACATAATAGGCCTTTATATTTCACCGGATATATCGGATCCACAAAGGTGGACCGTATTCAAATCGATCCGGGGTCTGCATTAAGCGTTATTCCCAGAAGACTGATGCAACTATTGGGAATATCTCCCCATCATTTGACGTCGACAAATACTACTATATATGGATTTAACGCTAATGACAGCTGTCCTCTTGGCAAAATCCGACTTCGGTGTCAAATTGGAGATTTGAGGACAGAAGTTACATGCTATGTTATAGACGCAGATACGTCTTATAACATTTTACTATGGTGACCATGGATACACGCCTATATGATAGTTCCGTCGACTCTCCACCAGTGCATGAAATACTGTGATGATCAAGGAGAAGTCCAGACATTAGTTGCAAATAGGCAACTATTTCACGGATGCTATGCTCTACAAGCCAGCCCACGAAATCTCCAACGATAGCTGCAAAAAGCCTCAATAACCTGAAGATAGCGGCAACGAGGCCGATACTGAGTACGAATCTCCGGAAGAGGATAACGGGGGTGATTATGAAATCAACCCTCGCATAAACCTTCAAATGAATTTTGATAATAATGTAGCCATTGTAACAGAGGATGAGTGGATTATTAATGAAAATATAAAATTAGTCTATGAGCCTGTTGTAGCTACAGAGTCTGAGCCTTCTTGTACATCCACTGAGGCTAATGACCTATCCGAACTTGAAGTTTTGGCGGCATATCATTTGCCAATAAGGTCGTCTCTCATCTCTCGGTCTAAAATAACAAAAGGACGAGATCACTTATTTGTAGTACCGCCGCGACATGTATCGCATAAACCGATTGTCTTCGGCAAAGTGATCACATCGCATAACTAAAAACAAAGTAGTGAAAGTGATGAACAAACATCACCTCAATTTCACTTATATGAATAGAAATCCCGACAAATGATGGAAAAGATGGGTTATAATTTTACCCAAAAACCGGGATTGAACTTTGGGAAAGGGCGACGAAATCTCATATCCTCGTTTAGACCACGAGGGAAGAGCCCAGACTATTATCAGAAAACTAGAGGGGGTTTGGCTATGTACCTACTCCTCCCTCATCACCACACAAATACGAAGAAAGCTCTTCGGCCAATGAAGACTTACATCCACTCGACCATGATTCGGATCTAAGTACCGGTGCCTGGTTTCAATCTCTAGCAGTAAATATGGTTTCAGCCGCACCAGAAAGCAACGAGGAACCAATCAATGTTCAAGATGATTCCTGAGCTAAGCACATGGATACCCTTTGGGATGTCCGCTTTGAACAGCGTGACCCGCCCACAGAGGACAAACTAGTACAAGTTAATATGGGAACGGAAGAGAACCCAAAACCTATTTTCATAAGCGACACACTGACTCCCCTGGAAAAGGAGGAACTTATATCCCTTATTAGGGAGTATATAGATGTGTTCGTATGGAGATATGAAGACATGCCCGGTCTTGATCCTCATATTGCCACACACCGGCTAAATATCAAAGAAGATGCCAAGCCAGTTAAGCAACAATAGAGGCATTTTCGGCCGGAACTGATGGAGGCAATAGTCGCTGAAGTTAATAAGCTCATAAAATCGGGATTTATCCGTGAAGAGAAACATCCTGATTGGGTGGCTAATATAGTGCCAGTTCGTAAGAAGAACGGCAAGATCCGGATATACATCGATTTTCGAAATCTAAATGTTGCATGCCCTAAGGATGAGTTCCCACTTCCAATTACCGATGTAATAATTGATAGCACCTGCGGTTACTAGAGGATGTCCTTTATGGATGGCTTCTAAGGCTATAATCAGATCAAAATGCACTCAGACGATGAAAAGCACACGGCTTTCAGAACACCGCTGGGGGTATACTGTTATACAGTAATGCCTTTCGGACTAAAGAACGCTGGTGCCACCTATCAACGTGTAATGAGCATTATATTTAAAGAACATCTGCGCAAAATGGTAGAATGTTACATGGATGACTTAGCGGTCAAAAACAAGAACAAAGAAGACCATCTTCAGGATCTAAGAACAGTCTTCAATCTTATGCGAAGACATCACTTGAAGATGAATCCTACTAATCCTTCATGGGGGTGTCAAGTGAAAAATTCCTTAGATTCATAATTACTTCGAAAGGAATTTTTCTTGATCCTGAAAAAGTAAAAGTGATCAACGAGATGCCGCCTCCCCGCAATCTTAAAGAATTAAGGGGGTTACAAGAAAAACTAGCTTATATCCGGCGTTTTATTTCTAACCTATCAGGACGATGCCAGCTGTTTTCCAGACTCATGAAAAAGGAGGTTTCTTTCGTATGAGATGAGGCATGTCAACAGGCGTTTGACGATCTCAAAGAATATCTTACCAAACCTCCTATTCTTATGACACCGGTCCCTGGACAACCATTCCTTATATATGTAAGGGCCATGGATAATACATTGGGAGCATTACTTGCTCAGTATAATGAGCACGGCCATGAACACGCCCTTTATTACTTAAGCCGGACAATGATCAGGGCCGAGCATCGGTATACCCCGATTGAAAAAGAATGTTTAGCCCTAGTGTTCGCTGTTCAGAAAATGCGACACTATCTTTCAGAGCAAACAATTCATATCATCTCATGGGTTAATCCCTTGAAAATCCTGATGACAAAACCGGGATCCTTAAACGGCCGATTGGCGAAATGGGCATTATTGCTATCACCATATAATATACACTTCGTTCCTCAAAAAGCCATGAAGGGACAAGCAATCGCCGATTTCTTAGTAGACCATTCAATTTGGTCCAAATCTAAATAGACGTCAGAGGTTAACACAACTGGCAAAGAATAACCATGGCAGATGTTCTTTGATGGTGCTGTCAGACGATCTACTGCTGGAGTGGGGGTTGTGCTGATATACCCACATAAACACATACTGCTTAACGGTTACTCATTAACAGAGCCGTGCACGAACAATGTGGCAGAATACAACGCACTCATTATCGGTTTAAAAATGGCTTTGCAACTGGGGGTGGGTGAACCATCTAGAGGCATATGGAGACTCTAAGCTCATCGTCAACCAAATGACGGGTGAGTATGAAGTCAGACATGAAGCCCTCATCCCCTATCATCAGCTAGCCATCGAGCTAGCAGGATATTTTGAACAGTTTTATATCTATCATATATCTCGGAATGAGAACGTCTATGCAGATGCTCTTGCAGCACTAGCTGCAACATTGGCGATCCCGCCGGGTGAAGCTAAAAGCGTTATTATTGGTAGCAAAAAACTCCTTCATCCGGATACGGTATTCCAAACCAAAGAGGTGTGCCAAACAGGCTTAACTCTGGAACCCCGTGATTGGCAATTTCCATTTATAGATTATGCCTTATATGGGATACTGCCAGAGGATCCAAATAAAGAGGAAGACCCCGAGATTTTACTATGATCATACACTTCAAACTTTATATAGAAAGTCAAGTGACGGTCTCTTACTACGCTGTATATCAAAAGCAGAAACTGATGAAGTGCTGAGAGAAACGCATGATGGAGTGTGTGGAGCCCACCAGCCCGGTCCAAAACTCGGGGACCGCATAAGAAGACTAGGATACTACTGGCCGAAGATGATTACAGATGCAATGGCGTACACTAAATGGTGCCATGAATGTCAAGTACCTACCAATTTTATTCATCAACCCCCAGAATACTTGCACAATACTGTTGCTAGTTGGCCATTTGAAGCATGGGGAATGGATATTGTGGGGCCAATAACTCCCCCGTCATGCAGAGGACATCAGTTTATTCTCGCAATAGCCAATTACTTTTCAAGGTGGGCTGAAGCCATGCCCATTAGAGAGGTAAAAACGACAGATGTGATTAAGTTCATTAAGCATCATGTCATTTACTGCTTCGGCATTCCCCGAAGAATCATTCACGATAATGGACCGCAGTTCATCAGCTAAGGGTTCTCAAGATTATGTGATAAGTTCAGAATCAAGGACATTACTTCAACACCATACAATCCCGCGGCAAATGGATTGGCTGAGGCCTTTAATAAGACTATTATTAAACTCTTTCGGAAGTTCGTCTCTTCCAACAAACGGGACTGGGATGAAAAGCTAGGAGAGTGTTTGTGGGCTTATCGCACCACCGTTCGCACCCCAACAAAAGTTATCCCGCTCTCCTTGGTCTACGGGAGTGAAGCCATCCTGCCTCTTGAAGTCCAGATACCATCATTAAGAGTGGCCCTAGCCACAAAGATGACGACAGAAGAACACCATCAACAAATATTGCGAGAATTAGAAGCGCTGGATGAAAAGCATCTCCGGGCTCAGCAACAAATTGAGTTGTATCAAGCCCGAATCTCGCAAGCGTTCAATAAGAATGTTAAACCAAGGACCTTTAAACAAGGAGACTTGGTTCTGGCTATTAAAAGGCCAATGATTCTAACCCACAAGACTAAGGGTAAATTTGAACCCAAGTGGGAAGGATCGTTCATTGTGGAGACGGTGTACTCTAGTGGAGCTTATCGCTTAATGAACCAGAATGGTGATAGAATGATGATGCCGATTAATGGCAAATTTTTGAAGAAATACTATGCCTAAAGAACCAGAATGGTGATAGAGTGACTATGACATCTGGTTCATAATCCCTAGAAAGTATAACCATCCACTTGTTCAAGTTACGCATATGAGCACTTGAACTTCTCCATCCAACTAAGGCATGTGCAAGTAGGCGCCTCTGCCGAAATCTGATGATCATGACCTAATCATTTTGGCATGTGCAAGTTCAAGTTACGCATAAGAGCCTTGAACTGCCTCCATCAAACTAAGACATGTGCAATTAAGAGCCTCTAACTAAGTTAATGATCCTGACCCGATCATCCTGGTGTAAGTAGTTAAACACTTTGACCAAACTATCACTTTGCTCTAATGAAGAGCTTAGCCGTGTTCAAAAAATTTTGATCCGGTTATTCTGGTGTTTATCTAACTTACGCAAATGAGCCTTAGATTATTTTACCAAGACTATGAGCTATTATTGGTTGAGAAAGGAAAATTTGTAGCCAACCGGTAAAAGAATCAAAAGAATTATCTTTATTCATAAATCAAAAGAATAAAGTTACAAAAGAATGAAAAAATTCAAAAAAGTATTGAGTCCTTTTACAAAGAATAATGAATAAATAAAAAAGGGGAGTTATGGTTCTCCAAAAAGCTTCAACTTATTTGTTGTCTCATCAATAACTCGACGACGAGTCTCCTCCATGGAGTGTTGAGCTTGCCGGCGTAAATCATCATCATTTATTGCAAGTTGCTGGGTCAACCGCTGACGAGATTCTTCAATACCACGGCCTCTTATTATGCCCTCCTGTTCGAGCTGCCCTTGTTGAAGGACCAACTCTTCCCGTCTCCTGATGGATTCCCCTAGCCGAGACTCGCTGGCTTCTAAAATAGCTTGGGCCTTAGCGATAGTCTCTCGAGCTCTTAGGATGGCAGCCTGGCTCCCCTCAATCTCAAAGTCCACCATCTCCAGCCCCCTAAGAATTGACTACTGGCCGGCCTGTAGCTCCGCTAATTCCTGCGACCATCCTTCCTCCTATCGTCTCAACTCCTCTTGACGAGCTGTTAACTCTGTCCGTAGCCGTGCCAACTCTATTTCAGTGATCGCTTCCACATCCGCTTGACGAACTGTGTTTAGCGTGTTCACCTGCTCTTCTAAAGCTTCAAGGCGGGCTCGGTAAGGAGCTGCTCGGTCGCGACCCCCGATCCTTTCAATATTGTGCAAATAACTGAACAACATTGGACGTCCAAAATTAAGGAAATCTCTTCCGTCCAGGATCATCCTGATACATCTCCTTAGTAGCCATATAAAATCATTGACACTGTGATTGAAAAACTCCTCAAGAGGATTAGCAGTGTCTAAATTTAAAGCAGGCAACGCTAGGGAAGATGTCGTCGGTGGAGGAGTAGCTTCTGTTGGAGAAGAAGGAGCCCGTCCCTGTACCAGATTCATAACATGCGGGGCCAGTAAAGCCAATATGGACTTGGCAGAACTGGGAACCCGAGGAGCAGTATCATTAGTACAAGTCATTCGAGCAGCACCACCAGTAGGGGTAGATGATGGAGTGTCTTCACCCGAAGCTCCCCCTGTGGCAGAAATGGCTTCAAATGAGAACTTCAAATTTTCTTCGTCTCCTATTGGCAGAAGACTTGGAGTGGGAGGAGTCACCGGTGCCTCAACAGCCATTATCGTTGACGGTTTCAAAATTGCTGGCTGAGGAGCAGAGGGCACACCAACAACCACTGGAAAGGCTTCTTCAGAGCAGACCATTGGTGTCGGAGATGGCAAACTTGGAGATAGGGGAGCCTCTCTTGCTGCAGCCGCGACGACGACCTCTATCCTATCATCACTCCCAAGTTCGTCAACTGAAGGAGCGGAAGTAGGAATAAAGCGAGGGGTTGGTGTGAAATAATCCATGCTGAACTCCTCCGCCGAACTACCAAGACCACCCACCGAGCCGGTGGTGCCAGAGTAGTCGACCAGCTCTTCGGACTCCACCCTGGTAGTTGAGTGCATAGGAGAGTGGAGTTGGCTACCTGCATCTCAGAAAGCAAACAAGAAGTGTTACATAAAATATAGAAAAAATGTACAAAAGATAGAGTATAAAAATCTGAAAGAACCATACTAGGGGATACAAGTCCTGTCGCTGGACTTGAAGGAGGAGCCGTCGTCGTATCCAAGAGCACACCTGTTTCGTCACTTAACGGTTGCGTTGCAGCATGCTCACCAGTATCTTCAGTTTATAGGCGAGCCGGAGCATCAGGAGTATTAGGGGCTTCACTGGTCATATTCTCCTCTGCTGACCCAGATGGCAGAGTTGAGGCCAGCAGGTCCCTGGCAAACTGGACAGCTGCCTCTTGGGGGACTACCAGAGTTCCCGGGGCCAATTTCTTCTTCTTCTTGGCAGGCCCTTCTCTCGGGGCTCCGCGGCGTTTGACGGTCAGACTCCGGGAACGAGTGACTACGGGTTGGGCAGCAACTCCAATATCAGCGTCATCATCATCACCATCATCGTCATCATCATCAGAGTCACCAACATCTGATGGATCGGCCGCCGCACCAAGGAATTCGTCCATTCCTTTTACCCTTACTCTTTTAGCACCCTTACGGCTAGAGTAAAAGGCTTCTATTTTTTTACAACAACTCCGGTTGATGGAGAAGTTAGGCACGTCAGCGTTGGCAACACTGTACACGTGCAGAAGCTTAGCGTCATGCTCAGTTCCGGTGACTTCTGTGGCAAGACAAATTCAGCCCCGGTTCTACCAGCTACAAAGTAGAACCAGCCGCGGGCGCCCTCATACAAGTTCCCCTCATAGGCCAGCTTCTTGTTTGGGTTACCCACATAGAGTTGAGAGTACCCAAACTGACGAGCGAAGCGGCTCGGAGTGTATGGTTCGATATAACACATGGTGTCTTGACGATACACCAAGTGTCCGGGTCGAATATTGAGGAGCCACCAGAATGCCCCTGAGGATAAGACAATGAAGTTGTTTTTTCCCGAGATATCCTTGAATTTCGACCCGTATTCTCCACCGGGGAAGTCGGGGAAGTACCGGAAGATTTTATAATTTTGGTGTTGGCGGAGTGTCTTCTGGATTTGAGACATATAATGACTCTTCCATGAGGAGCGCTCGTATAACTCCACAAGGAAGGGCTTGTCACCTGAGCGATGTTCTGCCACACTCGTCAAAGAGGGGCAATGCATGACAAGCCACGCCATTAAATAAGTGTAAGGCATCTCCACCCTGGGGTTTGGAGTCTTCGCCTTGGCAGTCTCCTTTGACTTGCCTTTTCCTTTCCCTTCCCCTTGTCGGCGGGAATAAAACCATTATAGAGTGCTCGTAGTCCGCTCTGTAGGTTGCACACTATGGCGGGAAGGAGTCCAAAAGGTCGGCCGTATGCAAGTAGAACTGCTGGGTATACCACGTTTATTGCGATTGCCTCTTTTGGCAATGACGGCACGACGCATCTTTTTAACCACAGCATCAGGAACCCAGCAATAAGACCTCTATTGGATATTGGGAACTGAGCTTGGTAGTGGAAATTCTTGAAAATGGTGCCAGGGTTGAATCTCCTTCGTTGGATTCAGCAGTATAGAATACGGCACGAGTCTTGGCGACGCGGCGATCGATCTCCTTGACGTCAACGGGAGCATATCCGTGAACTGTTGCTGAACTTTCTTTGGAGTTCAGCTTTGCAAAAAGGTAATCGGCCCACTTCTTATGTCCGATACCCTGATTACGCACACCTGCCATGTCGGCACAGATGCGGTAATGGCACATCATCTCCCAGTAAGTGGTATAGATGTGCTCATCCCTCGCCTTCAGCATATTTAGCTCTTCGGCAGTAGGGATGTATTCTTCATAGGGGACTTCACCCATGGATAACCCGGACACCTCAAACATCTCGTGGAGAGCAAGTCCCAGCTCACCCACTGGTGTAAAGAAAGTGTCAGTCTCGGGGTTATACATCTCCAAGAGACTGAAGAAATGGTAGGAGCTCTGGGGAATCCCAAATTGAACATTTCTGATGGCTTTGTATAAGCCAATCTCCTTCAGAACTGGTTCATGGGAGTCTATCATGTATTGAACGAGGCGGGCCACCACATATTGCCAGAAGAATAAACCCAGCCAGGCATCCTAAAGTCGGTGGCTGGGTATTGGCCTCCCTGCGCCATGAACTCACTTAGAAAAGTTCGCGCGCGGATTGGGACCTTTCCTATTGGGTGCTCCTTGGTGATTATTCCCGGAAGCAACCCAGTGATGCATCTTGTGGGGCCATTTTGGTAAGCCCCATGTGCGCCCAACTTACCCGTAGGGACGCAGTCATACTCCTGGCTCAGCCCTCACTCTAATTCACGATGCATGGCTAGCTTTTGAAGATAGACCAGAGGATAGCTTGTTGGCAGTGAAAATTTCTTAGTAAATAGGATTTTCCACAATAGAACGCGGAGCTAACTCAGTAGCTCCGCATTTGGCTATTTTAGCCTCGCGTTTGAGTAAAACGCGGAGCTAATCAATAGCTCCGCATTCTGGTTCTTTAGCTCCGCGTCTTGATGAGATTAACTCCGCGTGAGCAGATAACCAGAATCTCAAATTGATTGAGATTATGATTTGGGCTTATCCAAATACCCAAATTAAGTCCGATCAGAACTCTAAATCAAGAGATTTAAATCAAAACTAAGATATTTGATTGGAATCCTTGATAAATACAAATTCTATTTAAATAGAAACTCTCATATCATCCTAAAGTTATAAATACCCTCTTAAGGAAGCCTTAGGGGATCTTTTTCTGAAAATCATCTTTTTCGAGCATCTTGGAGAATTCGAGTTACGCATAGAGCCTTGAATTCGTGAAGAGCAGAGAAGATCAAGACTCTACAGTCGGCCGCCATCTTCAAGAGAAGAGTTGATCGTCAGATCGTTCAAAGGAACTATTTCGATAGATCCCATCGCCACATAGATCCCACATCTCATTGTAAAAGAGAGCGATAGATTATAAATCCTCTCGTTTGTTCTTTTTCTTTTGTTCATTTTCGTTGTAATTTAAGTTAATTCAATGGAAGGAAGGCAAAGAATTTCTGCTGCGAACAAACTGGCGACCACAGTGGGAGAAGTCTCTTTCACCAAAGAAGAGATCGTGGCGCAATCTGACGTCGAGAGGATCGGATCCGACGTAGATATGCTAGTCGTTGAAATCGACCAGCAGAAGTATGAGGAGTATCTCTCCTCTGAATCAGGTAACCTGAACGAAACGCGACGCTATCGTCGCGTGCGCTCCAATACCCGAGGATCGGATAAACGGGTATCCACCGATAAACGGGGACCCTTGGAGACCGCGGCCATAGAGCTGTTGTTTGGATAGGAAATCCTAGCAGAGGATGGCCTCTCTACTGCCGAAGAAGGCATGGGAACTGGATTGACCAGAACCCAACTCCGAAATAGAAATCGGAGAGCTAGGCGAAAGGCCCTCAAAGCCTGCATTGAACGTGAGGCTAACTTCATAGAACGCGAGGCTATGGTCCCTCGCAAACTGGCTCGCGTTAATAGCGAGACCAGTCATTATCGCGTTAAACGCGAAGCTGCAATTTATGTTGATCGCAAGGACAAGCCAGCGTGTGATTCTCCACGCGAGGCTATTACTGGGCTTAGCGATAAACGCGAAGCCAATAAGATTTGCGTTAATCGCAAAATTTCTGACACTCGCAATAAATGCGAGGATAAAAATTCCTTAAAGCCAGCGTGTGATACTCCACGCGAGGCTATTACTGGGCTTAGCGATAAACGCGAAGCCAGTATAACTTGCGATAAATGCAAGATTTCTGACACTCGCGATAAACGCGAGGATAAAGTTTCCTTACAGCCAGCATGTGATTCTCCACACGAGGCTAATACTGAGCTTAGCGATAAACGCGAAGCCAGTAATACTTGCGATAAACACAAGGTTCCCCAGCTCCGCGTAAATCGCGAAGATGATTGGCAAATTGTTGTTAATCGTAAAAATCGCGCTAGACGCGAAGTTGTGACTTGCGTTAATCGCAAAAGTAAGCCAGCGTGCAAGAATTTTCTTCCACACGGGGCTAAGATTCCAGAAGATAAACTTCCGAAGGAACGCCAAGCCAGCGTAAAAAGCGAGGCTAGCGTAGAAAAACGCGGAGCTATTTCTCAGTCCCGCGACACAAAAAGCGAAGCTAATTCTCAGTTCCGCATTTTAAAGCGCGAAGCTAATTCTCAGCTCCGCGCAGATCAACCCGAATACAAAATCAGGGCTGATCGTCACATCAATGGACCAGTACTGAACTCCAGTGATTCCAAGAAGCTTCAACAGGCTCCTGGACCCTCTAAACAGTTGAATGGGTCCCACAGTTCCATGACTAAAGTCACTGACCTCAGGGAGTATTTAACCAAGAAGAGAAGTATAGAACTAGTTCAATCTGAACCTGTTTGTCATTACCAGCAGCTTATGACAGCGGTATCCGCTGTAATGGATAATTGTTGCTGCAGCAAGAACAGGGTATCGGTGTTCGACCAATTAACTAAGTCGGACAAAAATCCTGCTAAGAAAACAAAAGCTACTCCCCGAGAAGAATGGAGAATTATAACTTCTAACATGATCGGCAAGGGTAAGAAAGTCATAGAGAGAAATGATAACTCAGAATCAAGTGATGAAGAACCTAATCACTTCACCCGACTTAAGTCAGGCGCCATCCCGGCCCGAAATTATAAGAAACTCGTGAAAGGTTCTTATGATGACGATAACGATAATTCGGCCATAGCCTCTCCTCGTTCTTCGGCATCATCTAAATTGAAGTCAGCATCATATACGATGAACAGATATGACGATATCGACCAAACATTTGAAGCCCAAGAACAAATGATTCGGGAGCAACAAAAGATGATCTAAGATCTTAAAATAATGCTCTCAAAAGTGGTCGAAAATACCCAAAAAATTGCTGAGGATAACGCCAAAAAGGGAAAAGAAACTCCTTTCAATAAAATGAACGAAGAAGATAAAGAAGAAAAAGCCCACTCGACGCATGAGGACGAGGATAAATATTCTTTTCATGATCCACATGAAGAGAAAATTGAGAAGTTACAATGTCAACTCGAAGCACTAATGCACAAGAAGGAGTTGAAAGAATTAGGGGTATCAAGACCATATCCGCCTGAATGGGATTTGGCACCATACCCTGAGAAATACAAACCACTCAAATTGGAGCCATATGATGGGAAAGGATCTCCCAGTCAACATATTTATTACTTCTTGTCCCAAGCAGGGCATTTAATGGGCAATGACCCAGTAATGACTAAGATATTCGCAAGTACCTTGCGAGGGCCTGCCTTCACTTGGTTTATGCAGCTGCCCCCACGTACTATTAATACCTAGCTTGATGTTGAGAAACTATTTCTCGCACGTTTGTTTGAGGATGATACCGAAATTATGGTTCATTCCCTCCTTGCAACTAAACAAGGGGAACAAGAAATAGTAAAAGACTTCATAGAAAGGTTCCGGGAGAAGTCCGTGCATTGCAAATAAGGAATGGTCCAGGAAACTCTAGTGGAGACATGTCGACATAATCTTAAGACTAACATGCTCTTAAAAATGGAGGCCGTAGAGTCTTAAGACTTGGAGGGATTTGCTCAAATAAGGAGAGCAAGCTGAAGACTTGATCCACAGGGTTGAAGAATCTCGTGGAGCCCAAAATTCCAGAAACAATAGGCCGTACACCCAAAATAATAATAAGAATAAAGGACAAGCGGCAATGGCATCAGAGGTCGCTCCACAGAAGACAAATCCTCCAAGCCCAAAGCCCCAAAATCAAAAGGGCACGAGACAAAATAGGCCTCAGCAAGAGAGGACCTATACCTTCAAGACAGAGCAAATGCCTACACTCTTCCATCTGCTCCTGTGGAAGGGAATGTTGAAACTCCTAGAAAATAGAAAATCAGAAGACGTGGGTAAAACCAACGACCCCAACTATTGTCTCTACCACAGAAATGTCGGACACCCTACCAGAGATTGTTACCCTCTGAAGAACAGAATCCAAGCACTGATAGAAGTTGGAGTTCTGACGCTAAAAGAGGAATAAAAGAAGGTCACTACCAATATGGCAACCCTAGTGGTTGGAACCCATGAGTTCCCCGTAGGGGTGACCCTAATACCAAAGGGGAAGTTAGTTATGAAAAACCATGACCCGCATAAAAAGGCTCAAGAAGGACTTGTCCCTGTAATAACTCAAAAGGGGGAAATCATGTGGGTCCACCCTGATTTACTACAGGATGAACAGTGGACTACCGCAGGGGGTCAAAAGAAAAAGCAGACTAGCAATACTATTTTTGCCAAAATAAAAGATGAATACATAATTGCAGGGGCATTTACAGACTCTGAAGAGAAGCCCGAAACTATGACCACCCATCAGAATAGGGCAGGCCCTTCCGGCACTCGATCTGGTAAAACATATCTCAAAGACTACACCAGAGTAGACCCAAAAGATATATACGGGGAACTCGCAAAGCCTGCAAAACAGAAAGGGTTTCGTTTTCAGAAAAATCCTGGAAAAAATGAAGGAGTCAAGGACGCTACCTTCAAATTTGATTTAATAGCTCAGCTGGCAAATATTCCAGCTCAAGTCATGCTTTACGAGTTGTTACGATTGTCGAAATCAACTCGCGAGGCATTGAGAGAGGCCTTGGCGGACTCTGAGTCATTCCTAGCTCAGATCGTCGAGCCAGCTGACCAAGAACAGGACTCTTGCCCCCGCTGTCATCAAGTGAGGAGGCAGGTCCCACGGATTACTTTCTCTCCAGAAGACATGCAGGTAAGAAATATAAAGCACAACAGGCCTTTATATTTCACCGGATATGTCGGATCCACGAAAGTTGATCGCATCCAGATTGATCCAGGGTCTGCACTAAGCATCATTCCCAGAATGTTGATGCAGCTATTGGGAATTTCTCCCCATCACCTGACACCAACTAATACTACAATATATGGTTTTAATGCCAACGATAGCTGTCCCCTTGGAAAGATCCGACTCCGGTGTCAAATCGGGGATTTGAGGACGGAGGTCACATGCTACGTCATTGACGCAGACACTTCCTACAACATTTACTGGGACGGCCTTGGATCCACGCCTATATGATAGTCCCGTCGACTCTCACCAGTGTATGAAATACTGTGATGAATAAGGAGAAGTCCGGATACTAGTTGCAGATAGGTAACCATTTAAAGGGCTGGAAAACTACTTCACGGATGCTATGCTCTACAATCCAGCTCACGAAGTCTCCGACAGCAATCTCAACAAGCCTCAAAAGTTTGACGAGAGCGACAACGAGGCGGATATGGAGTACGAGCCTCTCGAAGAGAACGATGGGGGTGATTATGAAATCAATCCTCACATGAATTTTAATTTGAATTTAGATAATAACGTAGTTGATGTAATAGAGGATGAGTGGATTATCAATGAAAACATAAAGTTAGTCTACAAGCCTGCTGTAGCTACAGAGTCTGAACCTTCTTGTACTTCCACCGAAGTGGATGGCCTATCCGAACTTGAAGTTCTGGCGGCATACCATTTGCCACTAAAGTCATCCCTCCTCTCTCAATCAAAAATAACTAAGGGACAAGGTCACTTCTTTGAAGTGCCTCCTCAACAGGGGTCTCAAAAGCTGATCATCTTTGGCAAAGTAATTACGTCACCTCGACAAAGACAAAGAAGTGAAAGTGATGAACAAACATCACCTCAATTTCACTTATATGAACAGAAATCACGACAAATGATGGAAAAGATGGGTTATAATTTTACCCAGAAACCGGGACTAAACTTTGGAAAATGGCGACGAAATCTCATGCCCTCGTTTAGACCGAGAGGAAAGAGCCCAGACTATTATCAAAAGACTCGCAGGGGGTTGGGCTATGTATCTACTCCTCCCTCACCACCATGCAAATACAAAGAAGGATCTTCGTCCGATGAGGATCTAAACCCGATTGATCAGGACTCGGTTTAAGTATTGGCGCCTGGTTTCAATCTCTGACAGCCAATATGGTTTCAGCCGCACCAGAAAGCGACGAGGAACCAATTGATGTTCAAGACGATTCCTGGGCTAAACACATGGACACTCTTTGGGATGTCCGCTTTGAACAGCGTGACCCACCCACAGAGGATAAACTATTACAGGTCAATAAGCGACACGCTAACTCCCTTAGAAAAGGAGGAACTTATATCTCTTATCAAGGAGTATATAGATGTGTTCGCATGGAGCTATGAATACATGCCCGGTCTTGATCCTCAGATTGCCACACACCGGCTAAATATCAAAGAAGATGCCAAACCAGTTAAACAACAACAGAGGCGTTTTCGACCGGAATTGATGGAGGCAATAGTTGCTGAGGTCAATAAACTTATAAAATCCGGATTCATCCGTGAAGAACAACATCCTGATTGGGTGGCTAACATAGTACCGGTTCGTAAGAAGAACGGTAAAATCTGGATATGCATCGATTTTCGAGATCTAAATACCGCATGCCCTAAGGATGAATTTCCACTCCCCATCATCGATGTGATGATTGACAATACTTGAGGTTAGGAGAGGATGTCCTTTATGGATGGTTTCTCAGGCTATAACCAGATTAAAATGCACCCAGATGATGAAAAGTACAAGGCTTTCAGAACGCCGCTGGGGGTATACTGTTATACAGTAATGCCTTTTGGATTAAAGAACGCCGGTGCCACCTACCAACTTGCGATGAGCATCATATTCAAGGAACACCTGCGCAAAACGGTAGAGTGTTATGTGGATGACTTAGTGGTCAAAAGCAAAAACAAAGAAGATCATCTGCATGACTTAAGGACAATCTTCGATCTTATGCGAAAACATCATCTGAAGATGAATCCCACTAAGTTTTTTATGGGAGTGTCCAACCGAAAATTCCTTGGGTTCATAATAACCTCAAAAGGAATTTTCCTTTACCCTAAAAAGGGGAAAGCGATTAGTGAAATGCCACCGCCCCGCAATCTTAAGGAATTAAGGGGGTTACAAGGAAAATTGGCCTATATCCGGTGCTTCATCTCTAATCTATCAGGGCGATGCCAGCCGTTCTCCAGACTCATGAAAAGGGGGTTTCTTTCATATGCGATGAGGCATGTCAATAGGCATTTGACGATCTCAAAGAATACCTTACCAAACCTCCTGTTCTTATGGAACCGGTCCCTGGGCAGCCGTTCCTAATATATATAAGGGCCATGGATAATGCTTTAGGAGCATTACTTGCTCAGGATAATGAGCACGACCATGAACACGCCCTCTATTACTTAAGCAGAACAATGATCGGGGCCGAACAGCGGTATACCCCGATTGAAAGAAAATGTTTAGCCCTAGTGTTCGCTGTTCAGAAAATGTGACACTATCTTTCAGGGCAAACAATTCATGTCATATCACGGGTCAATCCCTTGAAAATCCTGATGACAAAATCGGGATCCTTAAACGGCCAATTAGCAAAATGGGAATTGCTACTATCGCATATGATATACACTTTGTTCCTCAAAAGGCCATGAAGGGACATGCGATCGCCGATTTCCTAGCAGATCATCCAATCTGGTCCAATTCCATATAGACGTCAGAGGTCAGCACAGTTAGCAAAAAATAAGCATGGCAGATGTTCTTTGATGGTGCTGCCAGACGGTCTGCTGCTGGAGCAGGGGTTGTGCTGATATCCCCACATAAACACATACTGCCTAACGGCTACTCATTAACAGAGCCGTATGCAAACAATGTGGCGGAATATAATGCGCTCATTATTGGTTTAAAAATGGCTCTGCAACTGGGGGTGAACCATCTAGAGGCATATGGAGACTCTAAACTCATTGTCAATCAGATGACACGAGAGTATGAAGTCAGACATGAAGCCCTCATCCCCTATCATCAGCTAGCCATTGAGCTAGCAGGGTATTTTGAACAGTTTTATATATATCATATATCTCGGAATGAGAATGTCTATGCAGATACTCTTGCCGCACTAGCTGCAACATTAGCAGTCCCGCCAGGTGAAGCTAAAAGCATCACTATTGTAGCAGAGAACTCCTCCATCCAGATACGGTATTCCAAACCAAAGAGGTGTGCCAGACATGCTTAACTCTGGAACCTCGTGATTGGCGATTTCCATTTATAGATTATGCCTCATATGGGATACTGCCAGAGGATCCAAAGGAAGCCGCCTCGATAAAGAGGAAGACCCCGAGATTTTACTATGATCGAACACTTCAAACTTTATATAGAAAGTCAAGTGATGGTCTCCTGCTACGCTGCATATCGAAAGCAGAAGCAGATGAAGTGCTGAAAGAAACACATGATGGAGTATCTGGAGCTCATCGGCCCGGTCCAAAACTTGGAGACCGCATAAGAAGGCTAGGATACTACTGGCCAAAGATGATTACAGAGGCAATGGCATACGCTAAACGGTGCCATACATGTCAGGTACATGCTAACGTCATCCATCAACCCCCAGAATATCTACACAGTACTGTTGCTAGATGGCCATTTGAAGCATGGGGAATGGATATTGTGGGGCCAATAACTCCCCCGTCATCCAGAGGACATCGGTTTATTCTTGCAATAACCGATTATTTTTCAAGATGGGCCGAAGCCGTGCCCATGAGAGAGGTGAAAATGACAGATGTGATTAAGTTCATTAAGCATCATGTCATTTACCGTTTTGGCATCCCTCGGAGGATCATTCATGATAATGGACCGCAATTCATCAGCCAGGGGTTTTTGCGATTCTGCGATAAGTTCAGAATCAAGGACATTGCTTCAACGTCATATAACCCCGCGGCAAATGGGTTGGCCGAAACCTTCAAAAAGACGATTATTAAACTCCTTCAGAAGTTCGTCTCTTCCAACAAACGGGACTGGGATGAAAAGCTAGGGGAGTGTTTGTGGGCTTATCGCACCACCGTTCGCACCCCAACAAAAACTATCCCGTTTCCCTTGGTTTATGGAAGTGAGGCCGTCTTGCCTCTTGAAATCCAGATTCCATCATTAAGAGTGGCCTTAACCACAAAGATGATGACAGAAGAGCGCCATCAATAAAGATTGCGAGAACTAGAAGCGTTGGATGAAAAGCGTCTCAGGGCTCAACAACAAATTGAGTTGTATCAAGCCCGAATCTCGTAAACGTTCAATAAGAGTGTTAAACCAAGGACCTTTAAGTAAGGAGACTTGGTTTTGACTATTAAAAGGCCAATGATTCTAACCCACAAGACTAAGGGTAAATTTGAACCCAAGTGGGAAGGACCGTTTATTGTGGAGACGATATACTCTAGTGGAGCCTATCGCTTAATGAATCAGAATGGCGATAGGATGATGATGCCGATCAACGGCAAATTTCTGAAGAAATACTATGCTTAATGAACCAGAATCGTGACAGAGTGACTGTCACATCTGGTTCATTTCCCTAGAAGTATAACCATCCGCTTGCTCAAGTTACGCATATGAGCACTTGAACTTCTTTATTAAACTAACGCATGTGCAATTAGGTGCCTCTGTCTAAGTTAATGATCCTGATTTGATCATCTTGGAGTGAACAGTTCAAGTTACGCAAATGAGCACTTGAGCTTCTTTATCAAACTAAGGCATGTGCAATTAGGCACCTCTGCCGAAATCTGATAATCATCACTAGACTATTTTGGCATGAGCAGTTCAAGTTATGCATCAGAGCCTTGAAGTGCCTCCATTAAAATTAACCCATGTGCAATTAGGCGTCTCTGTCTAAGTTAATGATCCTGACCCGATCATCTCAAAATGAATTGTTCAAGTTACGCATATGAGCACTTGAGTTTCTCTTATTTAACTAAGGCATGTGCAGTTAGGCGCTTCTGTCTAAGTTAATGATCCTAACCCGATCACCCTGGTGTAAGTAGTTAAACGCTTTCACCAAACTATCATTTAGCTCTTTTCAAAGGGCTTTACCGAGATTAATAATTGTAACCCGGTCGGTATTAGCAGTCTAAGTTACGCAGATGAGCCTTGGATTGTTTTACCAAAACAATGAACTATTTTGATGACAAGTTATTTGTTGTGCAAGCAAACTTTTGAAGTCAACAGATAAAAGAATCAAAGGAGTTATCTTTATTCATAGATTAAAAGAATGAAGTTACAAAAGAATCCAAAGAATCATTAAGTTCTTTCTTCTATTACAAGTTCTTTTTGCAAAAAAAAGAATAAAAAATAAAGAATAAAGAATAAAATAAAAAGAAGTTATGGATCTCCCAAAAGCTTCAACTTATTCGTCGTCTCATCAATGACTCGACGGCGAGACTCCTCCACAGAGTGTTGAGCTTACCGACGCAGGTCGTCGTCATTTATTATGAGTTGCTGGGTCAACCGCTGACGAGACTCTTCGATAGCGCGGCTCCTTATTATGCCCTCCTGCTCGAGCTGTCCTTGTTGAAGGATCAGCTTTTCCCATTTCTTAACGGATTCCCCTAGCCGAGACTCGCTGGCTTCTAGAATAGCCCGAGCCTTAGCGATAGTCTCCCTGGCTCTAAGAATGGCGACCTGGCTCCCCTCAATTTCGAAGTCCACCATCTCCAACCCTCTAAGAATGGACTCCTGATTGGCTCGTAGTTCTGCCAACTCCCGTGACCATCCTTCTTCCTGTCGCCTCAATTCCTCTTGACGAGCTGCTAACTCTGCTCGTAGCCGCGTCAACTCTATTTCAGTGATCGCTTCCACATCCGCTTGACGAACTGTGTTTAGCGTGTTCACCTGCTCTTCTAAAGCTTCAAGGCGGGCCCGGTAGGGAGCTGCTCGGTCACGTCTCCCAATCCTTTCGATGTTATCTAGATAGCTGGACAACATTGGACGTCCAAGATTAAGGAAATCTCTTCCGTCCAGGATCATCCCAATACATCTCCCTAGCAACCGCATAAAGTCATTAACACTATGGTTGAAGAATTCTTCAAGAGGGTCCACAGTGTCTGTATTTAAAGCAGGCAGCGGTAAGGAAGATGTCGCTGGGAGAGGAGTGGCGTTCGTTGGAGTCGAGGAAGAAGAAGCCCATCCCTGTACCAGATTAATAACATGCGGGGCCAGTAAAGCCAATATAGACTTGGCAGAACTGGGAACCCGAGGAGAAGATCACTAGTACAGATCACTCGGGCAGCACCACTAGCAGGGGTAGAAGATGGAGTGTCTTCACCCGAATCTCCTCCTGTGGCAGAAGTGGCTTCGAATGAAAACTTCAGATTTTCTTCGTCTCCCGTTGGCAGAAGACTTGGAGGTGGAGGAGTCGCAGGTGTCTCAACAGCCATAATGGTAGAAGGTGTTAATACCACCGGCTGAGGAACAGAGGGCACACCAACAATCACTGGAAAGGTCTCTTCAGAGCAGACCTTTGGTGTTGGAGACAGCAGACTTGGGGATGGGGTAGCCTCTCTTGCTGCGGCCGCGACAACGACCTCTGTCCTATCATCACTCCCGAGTTCATCAATTGGGGGAACTGAAGTAGGAACAGAGAGAGGAGCTGATGTGAAAATATCCACGTCAAACTCCCCCGCCGAACTACCTAGACCACCCACCGAGCCGGTGGTGCCAGAGTAGTCGACCAGCTCCTCGGACTCCACCCTAGTAGTTGAATGCATGGGAGAGTGGAATTGACTACCTGCATCTCAGAAAAGCAAACAAGGAGTGTTACATATAATATAGAAAAAGGAACATAAGATGGAATATAAAATTTAAAAGAACCATACCAGGGGATACAAGTCCTGTAGTTGGACTTGAAGGAGGAGCCGTCGTTGTCTCTAAAAGTACACCCGTCTCGCCACCCAAGGGTTGCGTCGTAGTGTACTCTGCCGATTTTTGAGTCGGCAGGCAAACCGCAGCATCAGGAGCTTGGGGAGCTTCACAGGGCAAACTCTCCTCTGCCGGTCTAGATGGCAGAGCTGAGGCCAGCAAGTCTGAAGCAAACTTGACCGCCGCCTCTTGAGGGACTAATAGGGTCTCCGGGGCCAGTTTCTTCTTCTTCGCCAGTTCGCCCATTACAGATCCGCGATGCTTGATGGCCGGACTCCGGGAGCGGGAACCAAGTCTTGAGGAATACCACCAGCATTGTCGTCATCATCATTACCATTATCGTCATCTCCATCAGAGTTGCCAACATCTGATGGATCGACCGCCGCACCAAGGAATTCATCCATCCCTTTTACCCTCACTTTTTTAGCCCCTTTGCGGCTAGAGTAGAAGGCCTCTATCTCCTTGCAGCAACTGTGGTTGATAGAGAAATGGGGCACATCAGCATTGGCAATGTTGTACCAGGTGCAGAAGCTTAATACCATGCTTAGCTCTGGCGATTTCAGGGGTAGCATAAATTCTGCTCTGGTTCCTCCAGCAACAAAATGGAGCCAGCCTTGTGCCCCTGCGTACATATTCCCCTCATACGCCAGCCCTTTATTTGGATTTCCTACATAAAGCTGCGTATATCCAAATTGACGGGCAAATCTACTCGGGATATACGGCTCTATGTAGCACATGGTGTCTTGCCTGTACACCAAGTGTCCGGAACGAATGTTCAGCAACCACAGAAGGCCCCTGAAGATAAGTTGGTGAACTTGTTTGCTCCCAAAATATCTTTAAACTTAGATCCATACTCTCCCCCAGGAAAGTCTGGGAAGCAGCGGAAGATCTCGTAGTTTTGATGATAATGGAGTGTTCTGCCGATTTGAGACATATAATTGCTCTCCATACGGAGCGCTCGTACTTCTCTACGAAGAACGGCTTGTCAATCGGGCAGTAATCCGCAGCACTCATCAGCGACGGGCAGTGCATGACTAGCCACGCCATTAAATATGTATGGGGCATCTCTACCCTTGGGTGCGGTGTTTTCACCGTAGCAGCTTCTTTGACCGCTTTACCCTTTCCAGCTTTGCCTTTGTTCTTCTCTGCTGGCATAAAGCTATTGCAGAGGGCCCGGAGCGGCTTTGAAGGTTGGCAACCATTACTGGTAATAGCCCGAACGGTCGCCCATAAGCCAATAAAACGGCAGGATAGACGACGTTCTTTGCAATGGCCTCCTTGGGAAGTGAAGGAACAACACATATCTTTAACCAAAGCATCAGAAAACCTGCAAGCAGACCTCTATCTGAAATTGGGAACTGTGCCTGGTAATGGAAGCTTTGAAAAATGGTATCAGGACTGAATCCTCCTTTATTGGAGTCACTCGTATAAGTTGTAGCTTCCAGTTTGGAGATACACTCCTTTATTTCTTCAACACTTACAGGTGGGCGTCCTTGAACCATTGGGAGACTCTCCTTCAAATTAATGAAGAGATAGTCAGCCCACTTCTTGTAGCCAACTCCCTGGTTCCTCACCTCTGCCAAGTCGGCGCAAATGTGATAGTGGCACATCATTTCCCAATAGGTTTGGAAGATGTGCTCATCACCCGCTTTTAGCATCTTCAATTCTTCAGCAGTGGGGATATATTCCTCATAAGGGACTTCACCCATTGATAACCCGACACTTCGAACATCTTGTGGAGAGCGAATCCCAGCTCAATCACTGGTGTAAAGAAGGTGCCGGTTTCGGGGTATACATCTCCAGTAGGCTGAACAAGTGGTATGAACTTTGAGGCAAGCCAAACTGGACGTTTCTAATGGCTTTGTACAAGCCAATTTCCTTCAGGGTTTGTTCATGGGTGTCCAGTATGTGTTTGACAAGCCTGAACCACCACATGTTGCCCGAGAAATGGACCCATCCGGGCATTATGAAATCTTTGGCGGGGTACTGTCCACCCTTGGCCAAGAATTCGCTAAGGAAGGTCTTAGCATGAATTGGGACTTCACCAACTGGGTGCTCTTTTGTAACTCTGCCTGGGAGGAGCCCCGTAATACATCTAGGGGGACCGTCTTGAAAAGCCCCATTCGCGCCGAACTTACCGATCGTAACACCATCATACTCACGAGTTAGTTCAAATTCTAACTCGCGGTGGGAAGATAGCCTCTGAAGATACACCAAGGGGTAGCTACGCTCCATGTCAGGCAAAAACATGAGCAGATCCCCGGCCTGATACAGCCACTTGCTCTCTTCTTCAAAGAGAATCTCATCCGAGTGCTCCAACACATCTCCGAAGAGGAATGCGGGCTTCTCCAGTATCTCTCGGTTCGTTGCCTCAAAAGGAGCGTCAGTGATAATCTCCCTCGCAGTCGCAGGGCTATATCTTATCAGTTTCTCCCTGCGCTCTCTAAGACCTGGCTTGAAGGTGGGAAGGTCATGAGTAAAACGAAATTGAGTTGTTGAATCTGCACCACCAACGAAGCCGAAGTGATACCCTTGAGAGATTGGATCCACTGAATAGCCAACTGCAAAAGAAAAATCAAGGATTAGGAAAGTTTCTGCAAACCAGAAAATTTTTCTAAGTATAAAAATGCGGAGCTAGAAGTAACTCCGCGCGAAGCTAAAGTTCAATAGCTTCGCGTTTAAACACGCGAAGCTAAGTTCGATAACTTCGCGTTTACAAACGCGAAGCTAAGGATGATAACTTCGTGTTTACAAACGCGAAGCTCAAATTGTAACCTCGTGTAAAGACGCGACAGTTAGAAAAAATAACTTTGCATTTAGAACGCAAAGATAACGCGATAGCTTCGCATGGAGGAAGACCAGAGATCTTCTCCTTCTTATCCAAGCCATTTGGTCGGAGTACGACGATCTCGCCGGTGAAAGGAATGATTGGCCAGTTAAACCGAGCCAAATCACTCTAAAAATGTTCTAAAAAGCCCCAAAAATGAGGTTCTTACCTCCGATGGGCGCAGCGTGGACTGGCTCACCGCTGCGGCCACTTCCGCCGCCGCTGCCACAGCTACTCGCGCCGGCCGCCGACGGCGAAGGTGCGCGAGAAGAAGCACGGGTCTTGGGTGCCATTGCTTGCGAAATCTCGAAGAAAATCAAAGGAAATCGATGAAAATTTGATCGAGTCGTCTGGGTCGCCTGGATCGCCTGAACTCTCTTGGATTCTTGAATTCTTTGAATGAAGTGAAGGAAGAAGAAGAAGCGACTCTATTTAAATGAGAAAACCCGCCCCTTGGCATTCGGCGCGATATTCGGTGCAGTTGCTTACTGAAACGCGAAGCTATTAGCTTCGCGTGGTAACAAAACACGAAGATAAACTTGGTATTTTAACTCCACGTTTTCAGTTTGAAGATCCAAAGTATTTCAAAATTTGCTAAATTTTAAGCCATTTTGAAAACTTAGAATGGGGTCCTGTTGGCAGTGAAAATTTCTAAGTAAATAGGATTTTCCACAACAGAACGCGGAGCTAACTCAGTAGCTCTGCATTTGGCTATTTTAGCCTCGCGTTTGAGTAAAACGTGGAGCTAATCAATAGCTCCGCGTTCTGGTTCTTTAGCTCTGCGTCTTGATGAGATTAACTCCGCGTGAGCAGATAACCAGAATCTCAAATTGATTGAGATTATGATTTGGGCTTATCCAAATACCCAAATTAAGTCCGATCAGAAGTCTAAATCAAAAGATTTAAATCAAAACTAAGATATTTGATTAGAATCCTTGATAAATACAAATTCTATTTAAATAGAAACTCTCATATCATCCTAAGGCTTTAAATACCCTCTTAAGGAAGCCTTAGAGGATCTTTTTCTGAAAATCATCTTTTTCGAGCATATTGGAGAATTCGAGTTATGCATAGAGCCTTGAATTCGTGAAGAGCAAAGAAGATCAAGATTCTACAGTCGGCCGCCATCTTCAAGAGAAGAGTTCGTCGTTAGATCGTCCAAAGGAACTGCTTCGATAAATCCCATCGCCACATAGACCACATCTCATTGTAAAAGAGAGCGATAGATTATAAATCCTCTCATTTGTTCTTTTTCTTTTGTTCACTTTCGTTGTAATTTAAGTTTATTCAATAGAAGGAAAGCAAAGAATTTCTGCTGCGAATATAGCTGCGCTCCATGCTGGGTAGGAACATCAGCAGGTCGCCAGACTGGTAGAGCCACATGCACTCCTCTTCAAAGAGGATCTGGTCTGAATGCCCCATTGCATCTCCAAAGAGAAATGCAGGCTTCTCCAACACTTCTCGGTTGGAAGCCTCGAAGACAGCATCAGTTATGGTCTCCCGTGCAGTAGCAGAATGATACCTAATTAGTTTCTCCCTGCGCTCCCTTAGGCTCGGCTTGAATGCAGGAAGGACGGTTGTAAAACGAAACTGGGCCGTCAGATCTGCACCCCCAGCAAAACCAAAATAATGCCTATGGGGGAGAGCATCCACCGAATACCCCACTGCAAAAGAAGAATTAAGAGTTAGAAAAAGATTTGAGAAATCTAAAAAAATCTTCCAAGTGTAAAAACACGAAGCTAAAAATAGCTCCGCGCAAAGCTAAAAATTAGTTCGCGCGAAGCTAAAAATTAGTCCGCACGAAGCTAAAAAATAACTCCGCGCGAAGCTAAAATTAGTTCGTGCGAAGCTAAGGAGATAGCCTCGCATTTATAAACGTGAAGCTAAAGTTCATAGCCTCGCGTTAAAACGCGACAGCTAGCCCCGCGTTGCAAACGCAAGGATAAAACGATAGCTTCGCATAGATGAAGGCCAGAGGCCTTTCTTCTTTTCCAAGTAGTACGGCCAGAAAACAGCAATCTCGTCGATAAAGAAGCGATTGGCCGGTTAAAACCAAGCCAAATCACCCCAAGAACGTTCTAAAAAAGTCCAAAAGTTAAGATTTTTACCTCCAATAGGCGCGGCGAAGACTGTGTCGTCGTTATGGCCGCTGCCTCGGCTGCTGCCGCCACTGCTAGCGCCGGCCGCCGATGATGAGGAAGCGCGAGAAGAGGTCGCGATCTTCTTGGGTGCCATTGAGTTCGAGATCTTGTAAGAAATCGACGAAAATGGGTGAAAATCTGGTCGGGTGCTAGGGTTTAGATAGCCGAAGTTCTTGATTTCACGAGTTCTCAAAAGAATGAGGAAGAAGAAGAGAACACTCTATTTAAATGAGAAAACCCACCCCTTGGTATTCGGCGTGAGAATCGGAGCAATTACTGAGCAGTTACCCATTGAAATGCGAAGCTATTAGCTTTGCGCAAGTATACAAAATGCGAAAATAACTTGGTATTCTAACTCCGCATTTCAGTTTGAACATCCAAAGTATTTCAAAATTTGCTAAGTTCTAAGCCATTTTGAAAACTTTGGAGGGGGTTCTGTTGACAGTGAAAATTTTCAAGTAAAATAGGGTTTTCAACAACAGAACGCGGAGCTAACTTTGTAGCTCCGCGTTTGGCTATTTTTAGCCCCGCGTATGAGTAAACGCGGAGCTAATCAATAGCTCCGCGTTCTGGTTTCTTAGCTCTGCGTTTTGATGCGATTAGCTCCGCGTGAGCAGATAACCAGAATCATAAATTGATTGAGATTAAGATTTGGGCTTATCCGAATACCCAAATAAAGTCTAATCAGAACTCTAAATCAAGATATTTAAATCAAAACTAAGATATTTGATTGGAAACCTTGATAAATACAAATTCTATTCAGATAGAAACTCTCATATGGACCTAAGGCTATAAATACCCTCTTGAGAAAACCTTAGGGGATCTTTATGAAGTTTTTGTGAAATTCGAGTTACACGTGAGAGCCTTGAATGAATCAAGACCAGAGAAGATCATCCAAAGTCGGTCGGCATCTTCTTCATCAAGAGCAAGAAGACCATCGACGTCAGATCGTCCAAAAAAACTATTAGTTAGATCCCATCTCCACATAGATCCCACTTTTTATTGTAAAAGAGAGCGATAATTATAAATCCTCTCGTTTGTTCTTTTTCTTGTTCACTTTCATTGTAATCCAAGTTGTATTCAATGGAAGGAAAGCAAATTTCTGCTGCGAACACTACCTATTATTGTGTCTTCTTTAGAAAGACCAATTCAATTGGTGCAAGAGGAATCTACTGTCCATATTCCTCCAGTAATCCAAGTTATGAGTGATGATGATGATGATAGTGATGTCATTCGCTCCTCTACTCCTCCATCAGACCATGGTTAATATACATTTCTAATAGCAGAAAAGAGAACTGAGGTATATGGATCTGGAGAATCTAGTTTCCAACCTCAAGGTCTATTCTAAACTTGACTCATTTATATCATCTTTTATTTCTTTTATCATCATTTAATCATTTCTCTCTTTTTCTTTAGAAATGTTTCCTTCTACTCCAACTTCGGAATATGTACCTAAAGGTGATACTTCATTTGTTGATACTGAAGTTCAACCAGAAATAGCATTTGAAACTGCTGCAACTACTGACTCTATTGAAATCACTGAGATTGCTGAAGTTAAGTTTGTTGAGCCTGCTGCTACTATTGAAGTTGAAGTTGTGGCTACTGATGCTATTGAAGCTATTGTCCCAGTTGGAATTACCTTAATAACTGAAGTCAGAACTGATAAAACTACTGAGACTACTGCTCCTGCTGATGTCACTGTTGTTGGAGCTACTGAAGTTGGAACTTCTGAGATTACTGTTCTTTTATCTCATAACATAGTACATGTCACATCTACTCTAGGGATTGTCTCCAATGTAACTATTTCTTCTTCACTGCCATTAGCAAGTTGTGTAGAAATTGATGCACTGGAAGATGACCTGTTCCAGCATCCTATTAGAGTCTTTTTTGATTTTCATTGCTATATCAATAAGATTCTGAAAGGGAATTCTTTCTTCTCAGTTGCCAGTGTTCTCAATATTTATTTGGCTGGCATAGTAAGTGTTGGTGGAGAAGAAAAAACCAATCCTTATAAACTTATGGTTGCCCAACTCCATAATTATACTGACCCTTTATTGAAAATTCATAGTGCTGATAAGTTAGAAATGTTGGAAACCACTTTTCAAAAGCTGATGGAAGAACAACTCAAGCTCCAGAAAGAAATCAAAGAAAAAGTTGATGCTTGTAAAGCCTGTGTTGACAAGAATCAATCAGACAAACAGTCTCTATGTATTCAAATAGAGAATGTTCAATTATTGAAGGCCATGATCCAGATATTGTGAGAACTCAGGAAACCATTGCTAAGGCTCATGCTTTCCTTGAAAAAAAATTCTAAGGAGCGAGAGGATTCAGAGAAGAATCTTGCTGATTTGTCTATACAGCTTGATAATGTGAACAAAGTTCTCTCGACTGCTCAAGCTGAATTAGAGGTATTAGAATCTAAACCAGCAAGTAATACAATTGTCAATGAAGAGGAGTTACGTAGACAAGCTGTTGTTCAAGCTTATAAAGTCATTCAGCTGGAAATAATCGATGTAGATGAAAAAATCAAGGCTCTCATAAATCACTGAATTGTAAAACTCTTCTTTTTATGTTGATAATGCAAACTAAGATTAATCTCATGGATGCAATCTTTCCTTCTAATTTTGTCCAATATAAACTTGGAACAAGTTTTTATTTATCATCTCATTGAAACTTTGAGCCTAACTCTATGTAAATCTTATCTTGACTTTGATGAATTGGCATATCAGACATGACTTTATGCTCAAAAATGCGTATCTACATCTGAATCGCGAGTTCGCATATAAGTGTAACTCTGCGTTAAAATCCACAGGTTTACTTATAAGTGTAACGCTGCGTTAAAATCCGTGGATTTATATATAAATGTAACCCCGCGTTAAAATCCGCAGGTTTACATATATAGAATGACTTTTCATTAACTTGATTGACTTTTTGGTGTAAATAACTAAGCACTGCATGCATCTATTAATGATAGGATTTTAATTAAAAATCTCAGCTGAAGATCTCATTTCCTTTGGGCAGATACCGAAATGTCCCATGCAATAATAATAAATCTTATTGAGATTCTAGTCAAAGATCTCAACCGAAAATTTCGCCTATAAAATATCTTGGCCGAAGATTTAGATCATGAAATCCTCTATATAAAACACCCAGCCTTTCTTCCAAAAAGCTATCCTGACTTGAGAATTCTTCTCTAATTTTATAAAGTTCTTCTCCAAAGCCAATGGAGCTCTGTTCTTCTTCCTTTTCCTTGATCAAGGCAACATATTGGGGTTGGCATATCACAAGGCCTCCAGATAATATTACCATATTTGTGCCTGGTCTTCTACTAGGTTTGTTGGAGAAAGAATATCCCATTGAAAAGATCCTTATAACCGTAATCATTTTATGGTAAGTTTTCTCATTACGAACATAAACTAGGTATTTTCTTTTATGTTTCTTAATGAGATTTTGGATCTATTACAGGATATAACCGTAGTCATTTTCCTTAATAATGACCTACACCCGTCTGGTTCTTAAAATTTTTCAATATTTTTGGAGAACCATAAAATCTCATGTATTTTTCATGGGATAAAATATTTTGGGTGTGTGGCATTGTTTATTTCCTGCCTAGCATCTTTAAAGTAAGGATGGTAAATAGTTGTCGGCAACCCCCAATTTCAGTAGTTTCGTAAGTTGTATACTTGGAAACATGTATTTGGTACGCCCAGTTTTGAACTAATCAAGTCACTGGAAACATTGATCATAGCTGAGCAAACAAACTTGAATGTTTTCAACCATCGGAAGGAGGAGGCTATTGAAATAAACTTTTGTCTTTACTTATAAAGTCATCCTATTTGGGATAATAGATGTTGACGAAAAAAATTTAATGTTCTCTTGGCTCAATGATTTGTACTTATTTCCATTCATTGTATGTTATCAAGGAACTCTTTGTAATATTGATTTGGTAATGAATAAAATTTTTTATTTCAAGAATTTTGTTATCATTCATTCAGAGATAACTGTTAACTTGATGAATGATTTTGATTTTGATCATCAGAGATAATTATTAACTAGATGAACATTTTGACTTTCCAAAATATTATTCAGAGGTAATTATTAACTTGACAATATAAAGTCATTATTCAGGCACCCAAAATAGATTTTGCTACGAATGAATATGTTTCTTTAATCAGGATAGAAGTAACTATTAAATTTCCTAAATAAGTTAAAATCTGCTATTCAGTGACTTATAGTATAACAGCTTCTGAATTGCCAGAGGTGATTTTTAACTTAGTAAATTTGGAGAGAAAAAAAAGAGTGCGACTTTACAAAATTCGCGCTTTTGGCAAAGGTAATTTTTAACTTAGCAAATTTGGAGGAAAAAGAAAAGAGCGCGACTATAGAAAATTTGCACTTTTGCCAGATGTAATTTTTAACTTAGTAAATTTGGAGGAAAAAAATTTTGTTAACTAGAGATAATTTTTAACTTGATAAATTTAGAGAAAAAAAAGAATGCGACTTTACAAAATTTGCGCTTTTTAGGAAACTCCAATTCCATAATCGCGAATCTCAAACAAGAACGAGTTCGCGAGATTTTTAGCATTTCAATTGAAAGCTAAGAATAATATTTTTTCAGAAATTTTTCATTAATTGACATCATTATTTTATCACCATTCGGTTTTACCAAACAATATGCACACTAGAATAGACTGTATCAATGATGAAAGATCTTTCCTACTTTGGTTGGAACTTTTCTTTAGATTTTTAATTGGTTATGATTGGTCTTCTTACTGAAAGAACCAAATCTCTTTTCTTGAAAGTTCTCTATCTAATCTTTTTATTAAAAGTTTTGGAGATTCGCGCTTGATAAAGTTTAATGTTTTGTTGAGTTTCCAAACGCTTATCATCAAGAACTTCTAACTCCAGAAGTCTTTGTCGATATCTTTTTTCTTGTATCATTTTGGTTGCTACTACGACCCTTAAAGATAAAACTTGAATTTCCAAAGGTAATACTGTTTCAGACCCGTAGACCAAAGAAAATGGTGTAGCATTTGTAGGAGTTCTGATAGTAGTTCAATAAGCTCAAAGACATTCTCCAAGGTTTTCATCCCAATCTCGTTGGTTGGATGAAATAAACTTTTTAAGAAGCTTCACAATAATTTTATTGAAAACCTCTGCCAAACCATTGGCTACTGGATAGTATGAAGATGAAGTTACACTTTCAATTCGATACTTATTACAAAACCTAGAGAATGACTGACTCTCAAACTGAGGTCCGTTGTTATGAATGATTCTTCTAGGTACTCCAAAGTGATGAATGATTCTTCTAGGTACTCCAAAACAGTATATAACATGATATTTGATGAATTTAATCACATCTGAAGATTTTACTTCAGATAAAGCAACAACTGCAATCCACTTTAAGAAATAATAGGTTATAACCAATAAAAATCGCTGGCCCTCCATTGAAGGCGGGAAGATTGATCCAATAATGTTCATTCCCCAATTTTCAAATGGCCATGATGTAGCCATTGGGTGGAAATACTCCGGGCTTGATGTATGAAGTCCGCATGTATCTGACAGGCTCTATATTTCTTAGCATAAATAACTGCATCTGTCATCATTTTAGGCCAGTAATAACCCATTCTTTGGAGTCTATCCCTGAGTTTTGGTCATGGTTGATGTGCTCCATAAATGCCGTTATGAGCTTCTTCAAGTGTTTATTGAACTTCTTTATTAGAAAGATAATGAATTAAAATCCCATCATAAGATTTTCTATATAATGTCTATAGTTCGGCATTATAATAGAATCGAATAGCTTTTCTTCAATTGTTGTTGCTTCTTTAGGATTTTCTGGTAATATTCCATAAAGAACATAATCTACGGGAAATTGCTAGTCTCTTGGTTCAATATTAGACTCAAGAACATATACTTCATCTGCTTCTAATTTCTTATCTAAATTCAGTTCCACCTCAAGCTCATACTTTGGGCAAAATAATTCTTTACTTCCCACTGTTATACGTTTGTTAGCGTTTCTGGGTAATGCTAAAGTAGTAGCCAAGGAAGCTAGTGCATCTGCATAATCATTCTAGTGACGCGGTACATGACTGATATAGAAACCATTAAAACTATCAGCCATTTTAATTACTTCTTGGTAATATGGCAATAGATCTTCATTTCTAATTCTATATTCTCCTCTAACTTGGTTTATAACAAGTTGGGAATCTTCGTATGCTTCTAAATACTTCACCCCAGCTATTTGGCTATTTTTAAACCAACTATTAAGGCATTATATTCAGCAACATTATAAGAGCATGAACTTGTCAATGAGTATGCTCTATGAATAATATAGTTATAGGGAGAAACAAAAACAACTCCCACTCCTGCTACCATCTTTCCTTGAAAATCCATTCTAGAAGCGCCGTCAAAGAAAAGTTGGCATATATCTTCTATAACAATATTTACTTCAGTAGTTTCTTATTGAATATTTTTCTTTGAAATTATATTTCCTTCGCCTACTTCACAAAGGATATTCTCAGACAATTTTGAAGATACAAGAATCGGATGTTCAGCTAAGAAATCAGCTATAGCTTGTCATTTAATTGATTTTTATGGAATGAAATGCATATCATATTGTGACAGTAGAATGGCCTAATTAGATAATCTGATCATTAATATTCTTAAGAGATTAACTCTTGATATAACGTGGATTGTTTGTCCCACTAAATAGTATCGCATTTTCTGTATTGCAAACACTAAAACTAGACATTCTTTTTCCACTGGATTACATCGATGTTCAGCTCTAATCATCATTCTACTGAGATAATAAATGACTTGTTCATGCCCTAATTCATTTTTTTGCGCCAATAAAGCTTCAAGGAATGATCCATAACTCTCACATATAACATGAAAGGTATTCCTGAGACTGGATCTATAAGAACAAGTGATTTAGTGAGATATTCCTTGATTTCTTCAAATGCTTTCTAGCATGCATCATCCCAAATGAATGATACTCTTTTCATCATCAACCATGTTAAAGGTTGGCATTTGCTAGATAAATTTGATATAAATCTGCAAATGTATGTCAGCCTACCCTGCAATTCTCTCAATTCTTTGAGATTTTTGGGTGGCAGCATATCTTGGATTGCTTTAATTTTGTCTAGATCAAAATGAATTCCTTGAGATGTGAGCCAAGAAATTTTCCACTAGAAACTCCCAGAAAAGATTTAGTAGGATCATCTTAAGTTGGCGTTTCCGTATGAGATCAAATATGGTTCTCAAATCACAAAGATGATCATTTTTATTCTTACTTTTAATTGCCAGATCATCTACATAACATTCTACTGTCTTTCATAGATGTTCTTGGAATATCATATTCATGGTGTGTTGATATGTAGCACCAGTATTTTTCAAACCAAATGGTATGACTGTATAACAATATACTCCAAGTGGCATTATGAAAGATGAATACTTTTTATCATTAGGATACATTTTAATTTGGTTATATCCTGAATATCCATCCATAAATGACATCCTTTCATAGCTGCAAGTATTGTCAATCATGACATCTGTAATAGGTAAAGGAAATTCATCATTCAGGCATGCTTCATTCAAATCTCTGAAATCAATGCAGACCCTGATCTTTCCATTCTTTTTAGTTACAAGGACTATATTTGTGACCCAATCTGGATGTTATTCTTCGCGAATGAAGTCTGATTCAATTAACTTTTTAATTTCAGTTTCAATTGGCTCCACAATTTTAGGATGAGATCTTCGTTATTGTTGTTTTACTGACTTTGCATCTTGCAGAATATTTAATTTATGAACCGCAATTTTTGGGTCGAGTCCTAGCATATCTTCATAATTCGAGGCGAAAACATCAATGTACTCTCGAATGAGAGAGATCATTTCTTCGTTTTCTTCCGAAGATAAATTTTCACTTATAAATATAGGTTTAGGGTTAGTTTCGTCACCCATATTTATTTGGATCACTTTATCTTCAGTTAGAGGTTCTCTTTGTTCAAATTGGATTTCCCACTTCATATTGAGGTGTTTTGCCGAATGATCATTTTTGATTGGTGATAATTCATTATCATTTTCTTCTTTGTCTGTAGAGACCATATTGATAGAGACTTCTTAAAAAATAGTACCAATTCTTACATCTGAATTCCAACATGATGATTCTAACGAATGAGTTTGCTGCTTTTCTTCAGATTTCATATCCGAAAGATATTTAGGAATGGTAATATATCCTAACCCCTGCCAGTTTTATCATAATAATCGGACATTTTTCCTTTCGGAACAAAAAATTGAAGAATTGTCTTCCTCCCTTTTTCAAAATTTAACCCCCTGCCTTTGGTTAGATTATATCCCATTTTTCTCATTAACTTATAAAAATTTTCATTTATAATGGAAGAACTCGGGTTTTTTCTGTTCTTCCTCAGAATCTAAATGTTTTCCTTTACTCTTGTTATTTACTTTTTCAAATATCATAGGTTTTTTATTTTTATTTTTAGAAGGAACTTCAAAACAGCTTTATTTGCATCTCCATCGTCATCATTTTGTATATAAAAGGATGATTGAATGGGTGCTTGAAATGAAGCTAAAGAATATATTTTATGTAGGTGATTACTAACCACATCAGTACTAGTACTTGAGGGTTCAGAATCAATACCAGAAGATAAGCAAACTCTATATCTTCATTAATTATCTACTCACCATCAGAATTGGCGATGCCATTTATATCAAGGCCTTCAATGCTTATTACAATGGGATCTATTTCCCAGATTTCATTATCGGATTCTAAATTTTCGGATCTTAATTCAGTATCAGCTTCATTGCCGCTATCAAATTCTTCTGGAGCAGGTTATTTAGCTACATCAAATGTGTCTTGGTATAGCAACGCGTCAGTAAAGTAGTTTTCTACTCCTTTAAAGGATTGTTTTTCTGCCACCAGGGTATTCACATTCCCATCTTTGTCTATATATTTCATGCATTGATGAAGTGTAGAAGGGAGGATGAGGTTGATATGAATTCACGGTCTTTTGAGTAGAATATTATAAGACGTGTCAGTATCTATTATGTAGCATGCAATTTCTGTCTTCAAATCTCCAATCCGACATTTTAATTTTATCTTGCCTAGTGGTCTGCTACCACTAGCATTGAACCCAAAAACGGTAGTGTTTGTTGATGCCAATCTGCTCATTGAGACTCCAAGATATCACAACATCCGTCTTGGCATTATACTTAGGGCGGATTCAGGATCAATTTGGATTCCGTTGATCTCTGATGACCCTATGTATCCTTTGTAATACAATGAACGATGATACTTATTATTTTTCACTTGCATATCTTCTGGAGAGAAGGTTATGCAAGAAATCTTTTTAGAAATTTGATGGCATACTGTGTAGAGTTCTTCTTCTTCAAATGTCTCTGGAATTTGAGCCAAGAACACTTCAGAATTTTGTAGAGCTTCTCTTAAAACTTCTCTAGTTTGCCTAGAGAGCTTTAGAAGCTCATACAAAGTAATTCTTGTAGGAATATTGGCCAATTGCGCCAATACATCAAATTTGAAAGGTTTCTTAGAGCTTTCTGCAGATTCTTTATCTTTACTTTTAAGAGTTTTGTCAAATTTAACCTCTTTTGGCTTATTCTTTTCTGGAGATAACTGTGGCTCTACTACTTGATCATAATTTTCAAGTATTCTTTATCTGAACGAGTCCCAGAAGGCTTTGGTTGATCCGTGTTAACTGCTAAAGAATCCTTTGGCTCTTCTTCTTCTTAGTCTGATAGAGAGAATTTCTATATCATCCTTAGGAATTGCAGTAGTGACGTTAGAAGTAAAAATCTTCCCTTTTGATTTTTTCTTTGATGAATTTGAAATTCATTGCTCGTCTTTAAGGAGATCCGGATGTACCCACATTATCTCTCCTTTTGAGTTTTCAAAAAGATGTAATCCTTTCTTTTGTTGCTAACGAGAATCATAATTCACAATCCTCATCGTATTTTTGCGAATGAACTGAACTCCATCTTGAACAATCGACTCTATCCATTCTGAAGCTTTTCCAAATCTGACAGTTACCAAATTTGCGGTACTCTTTTCTGATCTTCTCGTAATTTGATGATCTTAGCATCCACCAGAACCTAAATTTTATCTTTAAGGATATAACAATTTTGAATGGGATAATTAATGATCCTATGATATACACAATAATTAGGATCATTAAATTTTTCAATTTCTTCAGGTCGCTTAGATTTTGGTAGCTTTAGTATATTCTTAATCATGAGTAGATTAAAGATAGTATTAGTATGCTCATCTTTAAAAGAATATTGCTTCTGAGGGAATCACAGTTGTGAAGGATTCTTTGGAAAAGACTTTGCAGAATTTGGTGTATCAGTCGCTATTGTATATTTTCCTTTGTGTTCCTTAGGTCAAGAAGACTGGTATGATCTAGAATTATTATTTTGCCTTGGTTTCTCTCTTTTTACTTCTTTTTCAAGTCTTTGTGTAATTTTTCAGCTTCTTCAACTTGTAGTGAAAGATCTTTCCATGTAGAAGACTTTATAGTCCCCATTCTAGTAAGAACTTTGGTAGAGAGATTGTATCGGCAAGTTTCTACCTGTGTTTTCTCTGGCATCCCATGCGGACATCTCAGAGAATCATTTCTAAATCTCTTTATAAAATCTCGAGTTGATTCTCTTTTCTTTTGCTTTGTAGCCAGGAGTGTTGACATTGAAACTTCCATATCATCTTCATAAAACCTTGTTAAAAAGGTTTTTTTCAATGTCATTCCACGAATTGATGGTTCCCGATTTCAACCTTCAGAACCATTCGAATGCTAGACCTGTTAAGATATTAACAAAAACTCGTGTAATGATCGGATAATTTCCTATTAAATATCCCGTCTGTGACTTAAAATAGTAAAGATGCTGATTTGGCGATCCTTTACCATCGAATGATTTGAACTTCAATAGTTTATAATTCTCTAAAAATGGTATACTTTCTCATTCTACCGGATATGGTCTTACAATCCCTACCTCTTGCAAATTATTTTTATGCATGAGAGTATCAAGTTGATTTTGAAAATTCTCCATCCAAGCAGTGTTTGCATTTCTTTCTTGATTCGGATCTCTTTCTTGATGATGGGAGTGTACAAAGTGATTATCTTCTTCTTCAAGACAATCCTTATTATTTTCAATCTCATCCCTAAGAGGAACGCGAGATGATTCTTCTGTATTCTTTCCTTTGTCATTTCTTGGATTATATAGAGCTTTAGAAGAAGATTCTCTTTTATCATTTCTTCTTGCTTTTTTCAAGTCCAACAAGACATAAAACATATCTCTGATTTCATTGATAGTGTTTTGTTGTTATTGGATAGTTTTATCTTGTTCATCAATCCTCCTCATGAACTCTTCTGGAGTATTTTGTGCCATATATACAGATACGGAGTCTTTAAATAATGAGTCCGATGTCTGAGACTCGGCCATAACTGAATTTACTGTGTCTTCTTCATCAGAAGAGACCTCAGCCATTTGTCTGTAGTTTAATGGCGATGTTACTCCTTTCCAGAGTCGGTTGTTCTGAAAAATACCCCGCATCTCAGAGAAATCTTTTCTAGGAAATTTCTTTGTTTTCTTTTTATTTCCGAAACTTATCATATTAGATGATTTTTCGGAGTATTCAGAAAATTCCTGCTTGTTACGTTGTCTCCTTTTTTATGGTTGAGACGAAGATGTCGTAAGTCGGTTGAAAACTGATTGTTTAGCAAGGGCCACCACACATTGGTAATGCGATTGATTTGATAAATTACTGCAAGCGCACAGTGTCGGTGTAGCGCTGTACAGGTCGTCCCACAGGGATCTAGGGTGTTTTTGCGATTCTTACTCTTTCCTTAGTCTAGCGGATTAACAAAGGATTCTAGGTTGAAGTTGGATTAATCTAAATAGCCTAGGATCTAGAATCCACTAGTTTCCAACCATGTATTTACTTCTACTAACTTCTTCTTTCATAAAAATTTGATCTTTTTAGTTTAATCTTTATTTAAAGTGCCCTAAGTATGAGCTATCAAGTGATGTGCAAGTATAACTCATCAAAGATACTACTTCTCATAAAAACAAACTAAATCTTTAGATAATTCAATGAAAAAGATAAAATCAATAACCCCAAACCCTAACTAAGCATAGGCTATCAAGAAACCTAATTCAAGTATAACCTATCAAAGTCTTAATCTTCGAGTTCTTGTATTTTAATCCTTTTAGAGAAAAATCATGTCTTTATTTATTTTTATTCAAGAAGAAAGATATTAGAAAGCAATTACATGGTGGATCCTAACTTCATCTACATCCTAGAGCTAAACTAATTAGCTACTCATGATTCTAGAAAGCAATTAAATATAATCTAGAAAGCAAATAAATCTATACTAGAAAGCAATTAAATCTATCTAGAAAGCAAATAAAGATCTCAAAACAATGGCTTACCTCTGGAGCACGGTATTGTGGCCGCCACCCCTTCAGCAAAACCTTAATTTTATTAATGAAATACGAGTACAAACTAAATCCTAATCTACATTAACTACTGCATAAAACCTAGAATACAAGGATACGGCCAATATATAGGCTTCGGAAATCAAACCCTAATTATAACAGAACTATAAAGCCACAAAATTACATCAAAGCCAGGAAAGAAAATTCAGCATGTGGGGCCCACAGTTGACCGCAAAATGGCTGCTAAAACCGCTAAATAGCGGTTTTATTTCGAGTAACTCAATTGAAATTTCTTCCACGTCCGTCTCGTGTCTTGCTCATTATATTTCCTTGACTGTATTTGACTTTGCATCTCTGTAACATCGTAGTCTCGTAATTTTTCTCACTTTAAAAGCTTTTCGTACTCTGATTTCCTACTCCAACATTGATTTCTTGCCATCTCCTTGTATGAATCGAATTACCTGAAAAAGGCACTAAAAATACCCGAGTAGCATTTATTTATATACAAAAATAGATAAAGTATGAGAGGAAAAATACAATATATGATATTCATCACACCCCCACACCTATCTTTTGCTAGTTCTCGAGCAAAACCTAAATCTAAAAAGAAAAATAAAAATCCTAACTCACTTTCGCAGGAATCGCGATTGCACTTAGCACGTGCAATAAGCTTTTAAACCCTTAGGTTACCCTAGTGGACGAGTGTTGTCTCGTGAGGGTTTACAGTGAATATACCCACAAAATTCAAGAAGAAAATAGATTAAGGAATAAAGAAAAGAAAAATAAGGATAACCGAAAATCAAGAAAAATAGAAATTTTATACAAAGGAAAGAAAAATCTTTTTTTTTATGATATTTTCATCAATTAATCTCACTAATATACAAACTCAAGAAAGCATTTAGATTATCAATTTTCAAATCGAGCGTCATATCAGATACACTTATCATTTTAATCAAAAATTTAAATCCTATCTTTCAATACCTACTAACAGATAATTCATTGGCTCCTATATAACTACGTGCACGTGTGATAGTTTATTTCGGCCTTAGACTCAAACTCTAACTCATGATTCATCTCCTCTCTCATAACAAATTTTTTCCCTTTTTTTTTTTCTTTTTTTTTTTAAGAATATTTCACCTTTCATGCGAATATTCACGCTTGCTTAGGCGCAACATATCCGATTACTTGGTTCATACTCTTTTCGTTTTTCTTTTTCTTTTTTTTTTTAGAATATTTCACCTTTCATGCGAATATTTACACTTACTTAGGCACAAAGTACCCGATTACTCAGATCATACTCTTTTTTTCACTCTTGAGGCTATTGCCTTAATACCAGGCGCACCCCATTATTTTATCACTCTCGAGGCTATTGCCTTAGGCTCACCCCATTATTTTATTCTCACTTTTTTTTTCTTTTTTCTTTTCTTTTTTTCTCTTTTTTTTTGTTTAGAGAGAGAAAACTTACTCAATCGTTATTATCTTTGTCCTTAATCTAATAAACTATTGTGAAGTGAAAAATAGATGTATATTTGCCTCAAAACTACTGTTAGCAATATTTATTTTTTAGATTTTGATCTTTTTCATAAAATTCAAAGTGTATCATCCAATCTACTCTCCTATCCAATTTCAAATATAAATTTGTTCCTTTATCTGTAAGTACTTTGATCTATTGATAAAAATACATAAGTTTTTTTTAATTTATTTTTCTTTTCAGTTTTTTTTTTAATTTTTTCAGTTAGTTACCCTAAAAACTAACCAAAGTGTAAAATAAAGAAACCCAAAAATCTAAAAAAAAAAATCATAAAAACAAAAATAAAATCCTAAAAATCCTAAAAAATAAAAATCTCTTAATCTACTCCCCCACACTTAAACTTGTGTATGCCCTCATACACAAACTAAGGGTGGTAAAATAAAAAAAAGAAAACTATTATACAAATATTATACACTTATTAGAAAATTCAAACGGTTACGACCTCTTGATCGCTTTCCACTCTCATAATGTGTCCTTTTATGTTTTGATATGGATGAACTTAGCCTTTTTGTCAGTTTTGCATTTAATCTCTCCATCTTATTTTTGATTTTTCTCAATTTTTTTCTACTTTTCTTTTTTTTATTCAATAATAAAATTTTGAGGTTGGAAAGCGTACCTTTACCATCGTTCGTATTCCATCCACGAGCATCTTTCATATTTGTAAGTATTTTGGTTTTATCAACGTGTGAAATAACATACTCACTTTGGTATTGTGGAATCATTAGCTCAATTTTGGAGGGCTCTTTTAAGTTATCAGGTACCATGATCTCTTCTTTTTGATGTTCCTTCCTTTCCTCAATTGTTAGGGGCTTGTCATGCAAATTTTCTTCAAACCTGTCATCAAAATTCTCAAAAGAAAATGCCATACTAGTAGACTTATCATTAGTCAAGTTATTATGAATGGATAAAAATTCTTCTTCACAAATTTCTTCACAATTTCCATTAAAAGAATCAAATGATAATGTGTCACTAGCAAGCAAAATATTTTCTTTATCACTGGTTTCTTCATAATTATTGCCACAATGGTCTAAAATAGGTTGATCACAATGTTGAATTATAGACTCATCATGCACAAAACTATTTAATTCATTTTGAATCATATCTACTTCAGAAGATGACTGGAGTGATTGCTCGTTTGAGTCAGATACGTTCAAACTATTAGATGGTTGATCTATAAAAAGTTTAGCTTGAGAAATCGCTTTGAGAAGATCTTCCATACAAGATTCAATTTTAGAGGATGATTTTTGAGATGATGATTTTAGCAAAACTTCCATATCTTCCTCTATTCTACATTTTCGTTCCTCAGACTCATGATCGTAATTTTCCTTATTTTTCTCAAATGATTGCATCTCGAGATCATGAGTGAAATTTGAAGAATGATATGATGGATCCATGTACATATTTGATGACAGATATGAAGTGGTTGGAGGTAGATTCTCATGACATACATATATCGCTTCTAATCTTTTTAATTTTTCATCTAACATGTTCAATTGAATATCTTGTTCATGATTGAATGTAGAACATGAAGATAAATAGCCCATAAAGAAAGGATCAGATGGAGGATTCTCTTAATATGGCTCTTGATTATATGCAAAATTAGAATTATTCATCCATTCATAATTGTAATTTTGTGTATAAGAAGCGCTCGTAGGTTCATTATATGTATTGTGAATTTGATTATGACCTAGTCCTAGCGAACTTCCTATCCATGGACACTGATAATAATTATGGTATGGATCACGACAATGATTGCAACCAGTTTGATTTTGAAACATTTTTTTTTTATTTTTTTTTTGTTTGTTTTGAAGAAGGCGGAGAGGGAAAGAGATGGAAAAGAAAAAATAAAAACAATTGAAATATGATTTTTATAATTTTTTGTTATTTTTTTTGTAGAATTAAGAACGATAAATACAGAAATACACAAAATTTGAGGGAGAAACGGAAAGATATTTCCGCTAAATAGCGGTATTTACCGCTATTTAGCGGCCAAATCTGAAAGGTTACCTCTCGGATTTTTGCAGTGCACTTCCACAACGCTTTCTTTCACTTTGTATATCCTGTATCTAAAGTTCCAGATCTATACACACTCAACACACACTGTTAAGCCGTAAAACGTTAGAAAAAGCAAGAAAAACACCGTCGATCCCCGGTAACGGCGCCAAAAACTTGATGTGATAAATTACTGCAAGCACACAGTATCGGTGTAGCGCTGTACAGGTCGTCCCACAGGGATCTAGGGTGTTTTTGCGATTCTTACTCTTTCCTTAGTCTAGCGGATTAACAAAGGATTCTAGGTTGAAGTTGGATTAATCTAAATAGCCTAGGATCTAGAATCCACTAGTTTCCAACCATGTATTTACTTCTACTAACTTCTTCTTTCATAAAAATTTGATCTTTTTAGTTTAATCTTTATTTAAAGTGCCCTAAGTATGAGCTATCAAGTGGTGTGCAAGTATAACTCATCAAAGATACTACTTCTCATAAAAACAAACTAAATCTTTAGATAATTCAATGAAAAAGATAAAATCAATAACCCCAAACCCTAACTAAGTATAGGCTATCAAGAAACCTAATTCAAGTATAACCTATCAAAGTCTTAATCTTCGAGTTCTTGTATTTTAATCCTTTTAGAGAAAAATCATGTCTTTATTTATTTTTATTCAAGAAGAAAGATATTAGAAAGTAATTACATGGTGGATCCTAACTTCATCTACATCCTAGAGCTAAACTAATTAGCTACTCATGATTCTAGAAAGCAATTAAATATAATCTAGAAAGCAAATAAATCTATACTAGAAAGCAATTAAATCTATCTAGAAAGCAAATAAAGATCTCAAAACAATGGCTTACCTCTGGAGCACGGTATTGTGGCCGCCACCCCTTCAGCAAAATCTTAATTTTATTAATGAAATACGAGTACAAACTAAATCCTAATCTACATTAACTACTGCATAAAACCTAGAATACAAGGATACGGCCAATATATAGGCTTCAGAAATAAAACCCTAATTATAGCAGAAATATAAAGCCACAAAATTACATCGAAGCCAAGGAAGAAAATTCAGTATGTGGGGCCCACAGTTGACCACTAAATGGCGGGTAAAACCGCTAAATAGCGGTTTTATTTCGAGTAACTCAATTTAAATTTCTTCCACGTCCGTATCGTATCTTTTTCATTATATTTCTGTGACTTTATTTGACTTTACATCTCTTTAACATCGTAGTCTCGTAGTTTTTCTCACTTTAGAAACTTTTCGTACTCTGATTTCCTACTCCAACATTAATTTCTTGCCATCTCCTTGTATGAATCGAATTACCTGAAAAAGGCACTAAAAATACCCGAGTAGCATTTATTTTATACAAAAATAGATAAAGTATGAGAGAAAAAATACAATATATGATATTCGTCAGCGATAACACTGCATTGATCAATTGCTCACAATGACAATGAGATTTTTCTCTCTTTTCATTGAGAAATTCCCTAAGGTCTCTTGTATCAGAGCTCATTGTTTTGCTAGTGGAGGTGTCATTGCCTCCAAATGATATCTTCAGGATGGGAGTTTCTATCCCTTTGAAAATTTCAGGAGCAAATTTTACTTTAGAAATAGTAGTTGATGGATGAACTTCTAAAACATGAGCTTTAACGGCTGGTTCTTCTTTAGAAGTATGATTTTGAAAATCGTACTTTTGAAAACCGCACTTTTTTGTTGGTACGCGAATTTGTGGTTCGCATCTATTTGTAAAAATGTGATCTGGAACTCACGTTTATCTCCCGAGGCATGAGGGTGGGGCCCTCATCTAGTTTGTGGAACGTGAATGTAAACTCCGCATTTATAATTATAAATAAATTTAGTGGGTGCATGGTGTTTTTTTATAAGAAACACGAGTAAACCCATCTGCATCTTGATTTTTCTTTTTGTCATCTGGAACCACCACTTCGCTTTTCGGTCTCCATACTTGAATTGTATGTCCTAGCGACTATGGCTCAATAGCCTCTTGTTACTTCATGGCTCTGCGGAAAGCGCGAGCCCTGCTTCTTCGTAAGTTCCTTCTCATCGTGTGGGTGAGAGAAACTTTGTTTTCTGAGTCATCTTCTTAACAATCAGAAAATGATCATTTCCTCGTGTTATTATGGGGATCTTGATCCATCTTCTCGAGGAGATCCTCATAGGTCTTGGTTAGATCAAACCCTGAGTCTTGTGCTAGTGAACAACATGATTTTCTTTTGAGACCAGATTGGTCTGAGCAGTCTTTTGATTGAACTCCTGTCTTCGAAACCTCTTTAGAGACTGAGTTGTTAGAAATCTTATGGTATTTCTGTAATGAATTAGGGCTTTTGGAGCCAAAAGAGAGGATTCTTCATATTTCTCCTGATCGAACTCAATGATGAGTGTTACGACCTGCCAATTGGAATATTATCAGATTGAGTTACAACCTTATCATCAGTGATGATAGATTTTTCTAGTGGAGCCGTTAATTTTTTGTTAGCGATAAACTTGTAAATGATTCTTTATTGAGATTTTTCAATGAAAGATTATAATTATGAACGGTTTTATATTTATAGAAAATGAGAAAAATCTAATTCCCTCTTTATTTAAAACTAAGCTCAAGAGTAGCTATGGAGAACGATTCTACTCTCTGTTCGATTCTACTCTCTGTTGACACTCTATATAAAATTTTGGTTGGCAAAGATTTTGAGTTTTTGATAGTACCAGCACTTAAGTAAAAATAGATTTTTTTAATACTGATCTCTAGATGCCTTTTTCCGCCTAAACTTCTACTATTTATAGAGTTTTAGAGACTTTTGAATTAATGTAACTGTTCAACTATTGGCCTCCTTGATCTGATAATTAATTTCTTGCTTTTTGGTCTGGTAGATTTGTATTAAATCTTCAGAATTTGTAATCGATATTTTTAATACTCTGGGTCGTAACTGAAAGGCAAAACGCGAATCTCAATTTTTAGATTCGCATTTTCTTTAAACCACAATCAGAATGCGAATCTCAAACATGGTTCTTTCAGACTACAACTAGGATGCGAATCTCAAATTTTAGATATGCAGTTCTTTCAGACTGCAACTAGGATGTGAATCTCAAACTTTAAATTCACAGTTCTTTCAGACTACAACTGGAATGCAAATCTCAAACTTTAGATTCGTAGTTCTTTAAGACTGCAACTGGAATGCGAATCTCAAATTTTACATTCATAGTTCTTTCAGACTGCAACTGAAATGAGAATCCCCAATTTTAGATTCGCAGTTTTAGTGTGATTACAACTGGAACGCAGATCTTAAACTTTAGATTTGCGGTTTTGTTGTGATGGCATGTTCATTGTTTGCATAATATACTTGGGCGCGATAATGAGACTCTGCAGGGCCCACTCTTTATTAGGTCTGCGAATCTAGAGAAAAAGATTCACACTTCAGCTTCATTCGTGAATCAAAGATCTCGGCTTCTTCTTTATAGAAAATGAAGTACAACTCTGTAAAAACGACGTCTTATTTTTTTTGTAGTTTATATATGCGGATCTCTCTTTTATGAAAGATGATCCCAATAAAAGAAAATTTCACCAACACACACTGCCGTGGCAGCGAAGGGATAACACACTTTTTGAGTCAAATAAAGATAAGCTACAAATGTTGTTGTAGGGCATAACTCACGGGCTGCCCAACTATGATAACTCAGGAGTACTGTCTCGATAGAAAGATTACCTTCAGGCTCCCTTACGATACGATCATCGACCTTAAACTTGGATATCCTTGAAGTGATATCATCCACGCCAGTAGGTCGTTGAAAACCGATAACTCCTTTCCCATCTAAGTTTGTGAAGAAATAATCAGCTAATTTCTTGTGCTATATTGCACTTTCCTTCGCATCAGTCAAGTCCGAACAGATACGAAAATGACAAGTTAAATTGCATAAAGTAGGGTACAAAGAACTGACCCATGAGGCTAGAATCTCAAGCTCTTCATTTTCAGGAAAATACTCATCATATGGGACATCTCCAATTAGAAGCCTCGAAATCTGCCACATCTTGTGAAGAGCAAATCTCATTTCTCCATTAGGGGTGAAGAAAGTACTAGTTGTAGGGTTATACAATTCTAAAATTGCAAACAGTTGAGCTGGATTGGTAGTAATGCCATATTGAGTGACCTTTACTGCTTTAAATAATCCAATGTCTACCAACTCCCTCTCAAATTTGTCTAGTATGAATCCTGTTAGTAGGACCCACCAGTCCTTATTTCCCGTATGAATCCAACCCGGAGCCCTAAAGGTCTCAGCCGGATATTCACCCTTATTCTGTACAAAATCATTCTTGAAGGTTCTGGTCATGCTAAAACTCTCGCCTACAGGAACATTCTGAAATATTATTCTTGAAAGAAGACGGGTCACATGAGCAGAAGGTCCATTTTGTACAAATCCAAATGTGACAAAATTCAAATTCACCACTGTAAGGGATTCTTGAGTGGGAGTGAAATGCCATTCCATTTGTCTTTTCTCGGTAGATGGTCGAAAGTAACTCAAAGGGTAGTATCTTTCTATGTCTAGAAGCGTAAAGTAAGTCCCCTCTAATCGATAAATCTAAGGACAGGAAGGAGGAAGTAAGGAATCTTTAGTGTTTATAGCGTCTCTGAATATGAAATATGGTTTGGGGAGCCCACTTCTATCCCTACCCAAGAATAAGGCACTAGTGACTAACTCTCTCATGGTCTTGACACTACTGTTACGGATTAAATAAGTCCTCTCATCATCATCATAATAGTATAAAGAAGCGGGATGTTGACAAGGAAAGTCTGCGTAACCCCTAATGGCCACAGTAGAGCCAGCCATGTGGTGGACAGTGATGGGATATCTAGTGTAGAAGAATGTAAAATAATAATAATAACAAAAGAGATGAGTCACTAAAAAAAAATATTATCACTACTGAATGAATGGGGAAAAGTACATTGCTACGAGAAGCCAAGTTAGCTCTGCCAGACGAAAGGCAAAGTTAACTCTGCCGGACAGAGTTACAAACTCCGCTGGACAAGAGTGCAAACTAGCTTCGCCGAAGGAAAGTGTTTTCTCTACCATGTAGAGACGATTCCTCTGCTTTAGCAGAGAAAACCTTAACGATGTTTCTCAATCAAGGATTCTATGTCAAAGGTAACACTGTGATTCCGAAGACTAAATTGCTAGAAAGATTCATCATCAAAATAAAAAAAACCTAGACTATGTATGTATCATCTTCGTTGTTATCAAAAGACATCCAAAAGGCAATTTTGAGATAAACCCAGAAGAAAAAAGTGTGCAATGATCTAATTCTCCTTTACCTTCAAGAAACACAAAAGAGGAAAGTGTACGAAGATCAAGGCCCCTTGATGTTAAACATCATTCTAACGAGCAAGAAAATAAATTGACATATTCATTAACGCCGGTGGGAAGAAGTTTACCGGCCATGGGAGGAGGAGTTGTCAACAAGGAGGGACTGCTCGTCCCCGCTGCATATGCATCCACCAACTGCATTACTCGTTTGGGTGCCATAGATCTAAAAATCACTAAGAAAGAAAAAGGAAGATTTTTAAAGAGGGAAGATTTCTGAAGAGGGAACAAGAGCCCAAATCTTAAAAACAATGACTAAGATGAAAAGACAGTAAAGTGATTTCCTGCCTTTACCTGAAACAGTTTTTCACCCTTATCCGAAATATTTAAAGAAGACATCATTAGCCGTGCGGTAATCGAAGCATTGTAACAAGATGTTTAGCTCTGCCGGAACAACTTCACATTTTAGCCTTGTCAGAAGCATTCCAAATAGCTAAGCCAAAGCAAGGTCATGCTAATTCCACTAGAAGCATTCAGTCAAGACAGATATGACATATAAAGTATTCGACGATCATAAAAGAAGAAAAAGAGATTCAAAGTATTTCAAGATTTAAGTACAATTTATCTTGAAAACTTTGAAGGCTATTGTACTTGGTGGGGTTTGTTAAATTCATATGCTAAGAGCTAACAAAGTGGCTTATTGGTCCCACCGAAAGGATAATCCCGCCAAAAGCATGTTAGTCCACCAAAATAAGATTAGCCTGACCAGCAAGTTGGCCATGTTAGAAACTAAGTTCACTCCGCCAATGAATTACTTTTGCCGAAAGCTAAAAGAGAATTAACTCCGCTTGATCAGGTTAGCTAGCTTTGTCGGAAGTTAAAAGAGAATTAACTCTACCAAACTAGGTTAGTCAGGTTCGTTGAAAGCTAAAAGAAAATTAACTTCGTCAGACCAAGTTAGCTCCGTCGAAAAAGAAAGTTATCTTCGTTAGAAGCAACCAAGCAACTTATCGATTAACCTCGCCAAAGGGGATTCAAGTACATTCAATCGTGGATAAGTAACTATTACGATCTCTGCAAATTGAAGGAATGGTTATGGCACCCTCGAACTATAGAAATGATACTAGGCCTCCAAATAAAGGCATTGAAAAATCCACAGAGAAAAGGGAATTCAAGTTCTTCAAGTTCTCGATGGATCGTCAACAAAAGTAAAGAAGGACCGCTCTAATCATACTTCTACTGTCACACTCCCCAAAATCAAGAATTAAAAAATTATAATCTTGCTTTGATTGTAAAGACAGTAAATCTCGAGTATTGCAATTCAAATCCCAAATTTTGTTGTGTTTTCAGTTCCCGATGGTTACCTTCAACTTTGATATTATAAAGGAATGAAAATAGTAATCACTTCATACATGATATCAGATGCATTATCAAATATTTTTCAAGATTATAGATACTTCCATTTATCATGAGTTTTATTATATGTATCACACTATGCATGTTGTACATGCACAAAACATATCACTGTCATACATACATAGTAGTCCATTTTAGAACTACTATAATTTTTGCATCTTAATCCTGATTGACCTTAATCTAGTACCATTAGAAGTACGATTCACTAATGTACAATTTATCCAACTACAATAATTATAATTTAGCCATTTACCTAGCTAAAAATAACCTGGAAGATTATTACTTAATATTGTCCCAGATTAGCAGCACAACAGTAGCAAGGCTTGGTAAAATGACCATATTTTTGCTCTAGAAGACTAATTGAGTTCATTCAAGTTTAATTGGGAAGCTAATTTAATTATCTACAATTGTTCTAAATCTTACACTTCAATTTAATTTTTATCCTAATCAAATAAAATCTAAAATTTCCCCTTACTGTTATACCAGGTCTGTGCAGCAGGTCCGTGGTAAAGTAACTATAACTTTTATTTTAGAACTCCAATTAAACTTATTTAAAATTCATTAGAAAGATAATTGAATTTTCTACAACTGTACTAAAATTTAGTTTCTAATTCCATTTTGTGCTAGTCAATAATATCTGAAAGTCTGACATGTCCACTGAGTTGCAGTAATATAAGCACATATATCATGTCCGTGCATATAATGCTTGATTATGATATAAAACATACGTGCACATGTTCAATCACTCTTATTATTATATATATGATGAATTCATACATGTCATAACTCATGTCTTGGCTTACATTCCATTTCCGTGTATATGTCACTTGATACAAGATATGATATACATGCACACATTTAATTAAGCATACTATTACCTGTACATTCTATTCTTACTTGGAAATGATACTTCATGCACGTGAATATGTCTCATAACTCTTGTACTTGTCAGTATTGTTGTTGTACTTACCAGTATTGACATGCGTATTGTTTCATCTTCACCTAGCTTACATGCATACATGTTTAATTACGCATGTTTTTACTTGTACATATTATTCTTACTCGGAAATAATATCTCACGTATGTGAACATATCCTGTAACTCTTGTACCTGCCAGTATCACTCTTTTACTTACCAGTATTGTCATGCGTATCGTTTCATATTTATCTAATTATTGATACATATACCCTTATTACATATGTCATATTATATTTAGCACATACTACATTGTGGATTTGAAAAAATGAATAGTGCAACGAAATACGTATTGTGGAAGTTCTTGTCTTGTTTAGATGTATCTGTCGATTTGTGTACTGCTACTATCGGTTTCTTACTTATTTCTTGCTTGTTTCCATAGCGGGACGTCATCCGGTTCGAATGAGGACGGGTACTTGAGATCATGATTCCGAGTATGCCCGAGATATCATGTACTTGTTTGCCTAGCGGCGGTTATTTGGCTCATGTAGAGACCATATTTGTGGCTGTGATCCCAAATATGCACGGGATATCCATTATTTATTTGCTAGTAAGTATGCCTAGCTGTGTGGAATTTGATTCGTGTATGATCGGTATGACAACGGAGTACGGTATACTTTTAAAACACATGAATACTCTCATAATTCAGTTCCAAGATAATAGAATAGGATTTGTATCCATTTTCATGATCATATTATGTTATATATATCAATTACTTCATAATTCAAGTTTTCTTATGCATACTATGTACCATTAATTTTTGTTATATTTGACATGTTTTATTACTTGATCACATCATACTACATGTATCATGTACTATATGATTCATATTATATTATGTATATCATGTACCACATAATTCTTATTATATTTAGCATACCTTGTTGCTTGATCATATTATATTATATATACTATATACATCATGATTCATGTTATGCTTGGCATAATTTTAGATTCATACGCATATCTCTTTTATACTATTTCTTAATATATGCCCCATATATATCCTTATATGATTTCCATAGAATTGTACGAACTTGGATTTGTATTCTTGTTTGGGTTCTGATCCTTGGGATTATCACCCTAGGTTTACCAACTGAGATAGCTATAGCAGAGAAGGAGGATCCACACCTTGAGGATTCACATTTTCAGGAGTAGGCCGAGCGCTAGTAACTAGCTTCTAGTAGGATTTTTATCTTTTTATGTATTTATCGTTTTGCTTTGTATGTACATATATATCCTACTTTCTAGTTATGTTCGTGGTATCCACACACTTTTGTATATATCCAGTACTTATGTTACTCTGTTCAGATATTATACCTGACTCAACGTAAGCAACCTTTTGATGTACATATTGCTTATCATTTTAATATATATGTTTTTAGATATTTCTATATTTTATGCCTGTAATATTGTGACAGATAAATTCAGACCTGTAGATATATCTTATATTTGTGCACTTCCATATCTCTTGTATGTGATTGTTTGCAAAAGAAAAAATGGTTTCGTGCACTCCGGTATTGAGAGTGTCCGCCAGTGACACCCTACCCATCATTGGGATACACACTCGGACCCATCATTGTGATTTGGAATGTCACAAGAATTTAGAATTTAAATTGTTAGGATAATTAGTTAACTTAAAGGTTTTACAACTAACAAGTTATGCTCTCTAACCAAGGTAAGTAAGAATGCAGTTTAGCTGAGGTGTCAAAAATTGAGTTTCATTCGATTAGGAAATGCACCAAATATTTAACATCTTTGCGAAATAAGCAAACCCTATAAATGGATTCTATATTACATCACAATTGTTATCTACCACTGTGAAATACACCGACCCAGCTTCCAAAATCATAAACCATCGACCAATACCAGCTTCCAAAGCTGCGGGCCCAAACATCTCACTTGGGTCTCACCTTCCAGGCTCGCAGCCCAAAAACTGCCTGTCTGCTGTTTTATTCCAAACACCTGATAAAAAGCCAAAAGAATGTCCCTTGGCAGCCAAGTCATACTCTATATTACCCAACAAGGCAGTTTATAACGTACAATCCACATTTTAAATCCTGCAGAACCCACACACGCTCTGTTCTACCCAAAAAGAATCCTTGTACGCATCCCAAAGCCCAGCATCAAAAAAAGGTTAAAAAAAAAAAAAACTAAACAAAAGAAAAAACCACCAACGATATCGTGCCCCACCTCCGGCTTTATATAAAACTTCCCACACCCCCCACTCTTCAAAAACGCTCGAATCTCCGAAGAAAAATTTCCGAAAATGGAAACTTTGATCCGATCTCTCCCTATCTTCGTCCTCCTCCTGCTCCCGATCCTCTCCCTTCAAGCCTCCGCCGCCTCCTCGTTCTCCTCGTCGGGCGTGATTCGCGTCGGCCTCAAGAAGAAGCCCCTCGATCGGCCGATCCAAGCCCTAGGCCCGAAAAAATACGGATTCGGATCGAATTTTGGTGGCAATGCCGCCTCCGATGAGGACATAATCTCGCTGAATAATTACATGAACGCGCAGTACTTTGGGGAGATCGCAGTCGGATCGCCGCCGCAGCCCTTCACCGTGATTTTTGACACCGGGAGCTCCAATCTGTGGGTCCCCTCGTCCAAGTGCTATTTCTCGGTGAGGCTATGTTTTTTAAGGTGCATTGTTGGTTACATTTGTATAGTATCGAGAGTGGTTCTTATTATGTTTCTTTTTTGTTATTTGTTGTAGATTGCTTGTTATTTCCATTCCAAGTACAGTTCGAGCAAATCGAGCACATATCAAGAAAACGGTAATATATCGATGCATGTGTGATTTTGTATGTTATTTATGATCAATTCGTATGGTTAAATTACGACAATATTTGCAAATCTTTTTTAACTGTTTGGCAAAGGTAAAATGGCAGGTCTAATGTTGAAAGTGACCTGTGCTCGCTGAACTCAAACAACTACTATTAAATCGAGTTGCTATTATTATGAGGCTGTTTTTTTAATGGAAACATGCTATTGTTCGGTGGTCCCACTTGTTGAGTCAAATCAATATGTTTTAAGAAGAATAGCTTTTTCTTTTCCCTTATAAGCCATATGAGGTGTCACTGGGGATGATATAGACTTCTGAATTATAAGGTGACAGTCTAATGCTGTTATATCAGATAGCTTTATAACTATGACTTGTGCTCATAGGATTGTTAGCCATACAAACTACTGAGATTAGCGCAGTGACGTTACAGATGATAATTTAAAATTTTTGCTCTTTAGGCCAAAGATGATATTAAGATGATTATTTTAAATTTGCACTCTTTGGTAAAGGTAAAGGAGCGCCGAAAGTGACCTTATATCCATCAAACACGGGAACTCTACTTGGAGAACTGATGGAAAAATCATTCTTCTGAAATCACCTGTTTCAATACTCTAACATGGAAACTTCATCATGTTATCAGACATGATCAGATACTCATTATTTGCATATTTTAGAATTTGTACTATCTTCCCGTGTCCACGTCAGTGTGGCTATTTCAGTGTTATAGTTTAAAGGTCTCAGATTTTAAGCTGGCCAATGTGACCGTGCTACAAGCTGGTAAAAGACCAAATAAGGGCTTCATAATGTTTTAAAACCCATATTAATTGGACGAGTACTCGTCCGAGTACTGGGGCTCACTCAAAAAACAAGCCGAGTACAAAGAAATCGATCGAAAACTTGGACCTAATGAGTGCCCAACCAACTTGGTTGAGTACTCGTCAGAGTTCTGATTTTCAGACTTAATATGTTAAAAAGTCGCTCATATTGTCTCTGCTGATTTTTTTTTTTTTTTTGCAATTTCTTTGTTCTTTTTATAAATCTTTAATCTTTTTTTTATATAAATCATAATTTTTTCTACAATTTATTTTTTGAATTATATGATCTATAAAAGAGGCGGAATGTTTGATTTTTAATTTGAATTAGAAATCTATTTTGCTAATTTTTGTTTGTAATCTTTTTTATTGATCCAATAATTTCTTATCTGCAATTTTTTTTTTTTTGCAATTTGAATTAGAAAATTACAAGATATGTAGAGAAATGAGATGGAGATGGAATTATTTTTTCATAAAAATTATAAATTTGATTATTTGATAAATAGCTCTAAGATCATATTAGAAATGTATGAAACTTGTTTTATAATATTTATAATATTTTGATATTCAGGATTAAAATAAAATATTTTCTATGACAATTTTTTAGTATACATATATATTGAAATATTAATATTCTGAGTTTTAAATGAGTACTCTGTTAGTTCTCCGAGTACTCGTTACGGACCGAGCTAATAATTAAACTGAGTTTTAGGATACTGGAGCTTCAGGATAGTAGTTGAGGTACCAACAACACTAGATGTGGGATCACATAGATGCTTAAGCTGTCAAGTTTTTCTACCTGGAAACCAATAGAAATTTCTTGTCTTGTTTGATTGGGCCACATTGAAAATAAAAAAAAAATCTGTAGATTTGTTTTTCTTATTACATTATGTGATTAGTTAGTAACATAGATGAAAGATGCTATAGGCATAGTAGCATGTCACCAAAGAGTCTGCTATGACCACAGCTGCTGCCAAAGTGTCTGCATATATTCATAGAACTCTCGAAATGACCGATCTTTCTTGACTAGCAATTCGATCAGCGTAAGTGGGCATGTCCATTCAGATGCTTAAGATGAAGTCATCCAACATGAGAAGAAAGTATACCTACCAGCTGCATGTGGATATCCAACTATACCCCTTCAGAGACAATCTCTTAAGAATGTAATCTGTTTGACCCATTAGTAACTCTTTTGCATCTGAAGAATCTGATGGGGATGTGAACTTTTGTTTCCAATGAAAAGAGATATTTGAGCATCAAAATATGTGAAAGTTAATTGACTATTCTCTAAATATACTTCCTGTCAACTTTATACAAGTTGAGGGATCATCTGATTTGTGACAGTATCAGTTCTGTCGAATGAAATAAGAGTATCTTTTTTAGTGAAGAGGACAGATTCATACATGGATAAACTTAAAAATCAGCGTATAGAACTTTAGTAGATCTTAAGAAATTAAAAAACACTGTGTTATATCCTGAAATCGAGACCTCAGTCATCTTGCCCTGATGGCTTCACAATTGAAGTATTAGCTTCAGTCTAAAGAAAAGAAGATATAATCTTGCTCTAATACCAGGACAGTTTTTGATGGGATGAGAACTTCCATTTATTATTAGGACATAAAGGTCCTTAAGTAGCTCGTAATGGATCTGAAGAGTATCTAATTTTAGAATGTTCTGAAGGCTATAAACTAAAGTTTATATGGATACATGTGATCCTTTATAAGTTCCAACCAAGAGAAGCTTGGTTGGTGAGAATGGCAATGATGACATCACTTCAAGGAAATGAAGGGTTCAAAAAGGAGGAATTTCCTCTTCATAAGTGACATTTTTTCTTTCTTGTTTTTTGGTCTTTTTAGAAAAATCTATTAACAAAAGGCCTGAGGCTGGCATAAGTGTGATTCATACTCTAAGCCTCTTGCACAACTGCAATTAGGCCTTATGCCACTCTGATAGAATGAAATCTCAATGACAAGGTGACTGGAATTAATACTTTGGAAATTCCAATAGTCACCGTTTCAGCGACTTATGAGGATTGCATGAAATATGGGGTGTTTTTATGTGTCCTTAGGTAAGGTGCATTTGGCATTCATGCTTTAGTGATTGGAGGCTACAAAACCTATATTATTAAAAAAATCAAAAAAGTTTGGTTTCTTTTCCTGATTTGATAGGATTGTACAAGATCTTGATTGGAAGATTATGTTCATGGTTGTTTCCTGCAAAAATGCAAGATGTCTATTTTTGACCTTTAACAGGAACTTTTTGTTTTCCATGTCATATCTTGTGTCTGGTGGATTTCCTGTCCATGTGAACTTCTTTTATTTATTAACTTTATCAATTGAAAAATAATAATTCTTAAAACCTATTGTGGTTTTATCGTTAAGTTTGCTTTTGTATTGAATTATTTGAACAGGCAAATCTGCTGCCATTCAATATGGAACTGGATCGATCTCAGGTTTCCTTAGCCAGGATCATGTCAAAGTTGGTGACTTGGTTGTCAAGGATCAGGTGTGGAACTTTAGAAGAAACTTATTTTTTTACATATAGCCCCTTGAGTTCATTCCTCATAAACCTTGTCATAGGTTTTCATTGAAGCCACTAAGGAGCCAGGCCTAACTTTCCTGATGGCAAAATTTGATGGCATTCTCGGACTTGGATTCAAAGAAATATCTATTGATGATGTGGTGCCTGTTTGGTATGCTGCTTGTTCTTGAATGTAGATACTTCTGATAACTGATGGGTAGCTATTATTCCTTTATGACGTAAGAATAAAAAAGTTCGCCTAGAAATGAAAGGGTTGCCTTCCTCCCAAAGCTGGTAAAAAATTGAATCCAAAGCAAAAGGGAATGCACCTTTTCAGTTAGAAGCATAAATTATAAATTATATTAAAGAAACAAAATGACAACATAAGTGATGGGATTGCCTCATCAATATGTAAAATTGTAGGTTAGGAAAGCCTTCAGTTGCTGGCAGTTGATTTAGGGCTTAAGATTTTGAGGCCTAGTTGATGGCAAATTTTTTGTCAATTTCAGAACATGTAAGGTTGGCAGGTCACAAGGTTGTAAAATGTAGGGACCGCTTAAAGTGTCAAATCTAATAAATAAAAATAAAAAGTAATAAAGGATAAAAAAAATACATAAAAATATTGAGGTAAGCAAGAAAAATGGTATGTTTAGATTATTCGTGCATTTGTAGAGTAACATCTTTATACTCCCTCCTCCTTTCCCCTTTTTTTGTCTTCTTTTGGAGGCCTTTTTCTATTCGAAATAATTGATGCCTTGAGGCTAGGGATGGTAATGGACGTGTCAACGGGCCAAATTTTGGCCCGTCCTATACAAAATTTTGAATTAAAAATGAAATTTTTATTTTTCTAATTCAAAATTTTGTATAGGGAGGTCAAAAAATTGGACCGTGGGCGCGTCCATTACCATCCCTACTTAAGGCTCCCAAGTACAGTTATTGTTATATTCGCTATTTGTGTTTAATTATTAGAGTAATTATAGATGACAGAGTTCTAACTTTTGTCATTATTATTTTTTATTAGGGCCATAAAGGAAAGATTGTTAATATTTGGTTTTTTAGCATGAATTATGGACTAAACCACACCCCCTCCCCCCTCGCCCAACCCACCCACCGACCCACCCACCCCACCACCACCTCCCTCCTGCATAACTAGTGAGAGTTTAATGGAACTATAAATAGAATACAGCGTTGTTTAAAATAGCGATAATGGTAATGTAACGTTTTGCCTCTATTAAGTTATGTTGCATATAGCGTAAACGCATAATGTAGGTTATGTAATTTTCTATTTATTTAATAAAAATAAATATAAAACTATATAAAATAATCTTTATAAATTGAAAAATAAATTAAAAATTCTAAAAAGAATATATAACCATTTTGTAATACATAATCTATTCTAATTTTGTATTAAATTTTACAATAATTTTTACATTTATTTTCATAAATTATATTAACTCCGCAACTATAATTCCAATCATCATCTAAACAAAAAAAAAAATTACAATTTTTTATTTCAATACCAGTTATTATCATTATTGTAATTTATATTCTCAAATATTCAAGTTATCTTATTTGTAATTGTTGATTTCAGTTCAGTTAAAAATTCAATATATTTTAACAACCGGATAAGAACTACAACAAGCGAATAAGGAAACAATCGTTAATTAGCAAGTTAGTAATTCCATAAGCAATCAAATAAGCTAAATCAAGTAACAAAATTTCAGTAATTCGCTAATAATCAAAATAATAAGAAATAGGTATTACTAAAAAAAAGTAAATAACGTAACATAACGTAATTTAATATAACGTTATATACATAAAATAATATAAAAAACGTACTGTTATGGTGCACTGAGTTATTTTCAGTTGTTACTTAGCGCTGGAGTTCCGTTAAGTTACGTAACGCAATATAACGGGTTTCATAACGCGTTATTTTCAACATTGGAATACAGTGCGTAATAAGTGCATAAAGCAGTACGTTAAATACATATAATAAGAGCTGCTCCCCTCACAAAAAAAGAGACCGAAGGGGCTTGTATCAAACAACAAATAGAGGGTGCAGCCAAGTGCTTTGAGTGATCACCCTATTGTCTCATCATAGCCATCCCTGGCATCATAGATGGAAGCCTTGGGATCCAGCTGACCATCATTGTCTACTGGCCTCTGACCAAGCCTAGCGAAGACGATGATCCTCTCCTCTTAAGAAGATAGTTCGTTATAAATTTTATGACATAGGGCAAAGTGAGATAGAAAAATCATTAAAATCCTAATGTTCCTCTCGCTCCACATCCCCAATTTTCAACTGCAATGGCCATCCTATAACCTCATTAACACCCTTGGTCTTTACCTTCGTTGGTTCCAGAAATTGTTAACTGACCTTAGATATCCAGGCTTTGAAGATAATTGTGCGTGCCATCTTGACTCCCAGTCTAATCACACTAAATTAAGATGAGCTGAATAGATTTTGTGTCTCTATAAGTGTTGTGGCACACATTAGTGCCCTACCAAGTGTCAATCTCTTTTCATCATGTTATCCCATGTTAAGATAGCATGCTTAAAGATCAACAACATGAACGTGCCTACCTTTAAGGGAACTTTAAATTTCCAGAGCTATTTCGCCCTCACGTTGGAATTTTCGAGGTGCTGAGAAACATATACAGAGATATGACTGAGAACCTCTTGTCTATTGACCAACACTATTTTATATTATCTGTCATATCCCACTTAGGCTCAAATCCCTGGACGTACATAGTCAATATAGTATTGTGGGCCCTTAGTACAGGTCTTCCAGTTTTGAATATGGGACACCACCAGCTTCTTTGCCATTGAGAGGTTACTCTAGCATCCTGGTCTCTAGCAAGCTCGAATAAATCAAGATTGTTAATTTTTCTTTTGGAGTAACTCTAGAAAATATAAAAACCTCAAAATATCAAATAAAAGGGAATTGAGGGAGTAACATGTTTTGGAAAGTCCAGGTACTTTTTAGTCTTAACATCTCCATAATTATTATAACAAAACATAAAAATATCAATTAGATCAAATGCAATCATAAACTTTACATGCATTAGTTATTCTATTACCTTGAGTCACATGCTCTTCTTGAAACTCCAAAAAATCAACTTAGTATTTTAGTCATTGGGAAATAGAACTGTGGATAATTGTTATGTTCTTATTTACTTATGATGATAAAGCCTTGATATAGTCTTAGTCTCCACTTCCTTCTTTTTGCTTTTCATTCAGAAGAATTTCTGTGTTGGGGCTTATGTTCATCTTAAAATTTCGCAAATCTTTCAAATAACCTAGTGATAATAAATTGAGAAAAATATTTCTGAAAAAGAACACTAGCTACGTGGAAGTATGTGTTATTCAATAAATATCAATTTAAGCACCAATTATTAAAAATAATTAATCGATCAAAATACAAAATAAATCTCAAAACATCATGCAAATTAATATGAAAATTTTTAACATGTAAAACCAAACGGGAAAAAACTACAGAAGAACTGTACTATGATCTCAAGTCAATTACAATGATTTGACTATAGCAGCTAGACTGCCACGACTGACCAACAAAGTAAGATCTAACTTGTTAACTAAATAGCCACAGACAGAGTTCTATACTCAAACTATTTCAAATCTAGCACCGACTCAGCATTCAAGATACAAATCTACAAATATTAATTTATAAAATATTTGTAACAAGTAGAAATTAACCCAACTATATCAGTAGTCTTCTGTTGGTTGGAGATGTTAATAGATATTGATCTTCAATAACCATGAACCAAGCTCCTTCTTCAATAAAAATCTATTTTATTATTGAGAAGCTATCTTTTCTCTTTCCCTCTTTTATTGTTTTCTCCACTTCTTCCCATGCTTCTCCGTTGAAAATGACGGTATATAAATATGATTTACACCCTCCAAATAACCCTCAAACTCTTTTTTAATCATATCCGTGGAAATTAAATCTAAGGATGCAAAAGAAATCATATTCTGTCTTAAAATTGATAAGAAAATCATCCCAAAAACACCTTCTCTCATGTTGCTCCATTGGGTTGCCCAAAGCCACCTTCAACGGCCCTTACAACTATCCAAAGCCGCTTTAACAACTCTTTATTGTGAGATCTCAGTGTTGGCTGTCGACAGCCCCTTCAACGGCCACTTCAATAATCTTTCAGTGGAATGGTTGTAACTTTTTATTCCGAAATCCGATTTGGGTTATATAGGCACCGTTAGAAAGAAAACTCAAAACTTTAAACTTTTTCATGCACAAATTTTTCCAGTCTACCCGTATCATGTCCAAAACATAACTTGAAGTTGATGTTTCTGCACAGCCTTCATCAATTCTTATTGCTGCTTATTCCAAATTCTGAGCGATCATAACTTTCTTATCCAAACTCCTATTTAGCTAACCTTGGTATCATTATGAAGGTCATTTGGAGATCTATAATTTTGTAGTAGCACATTCCTAAGATTTTTGCTGTATTATTGTCAAATCAACGTATCCATCATACCCATCATGTTGATCTTTATCAACCTTGAGTTTGGTTTATGCTCAAATATTTAGACTAGACCTTCATGAGTTTTGGCACGATTTGCCACACGTGTAGAATAAAAAATCCTAATAATCTCGTCCTTGTCAATTTTGTAACAGAACTTTCTATTCAGCATATGACTCCAGATATCCTGCATACCAAAAACAATAAAACTCTAAGTGAATATATCCTCAAAATTTATCAAAAATAAAAAGAAAATGCATACATACACACACATACAGTACAAGCACATCATGAGATTAATACCACTCTCCCTGCATATATACTCCCCTTGAAACCAATGTAGCTTAGCATATACTACTCCCCCTTTTGTCAGAAATTGATAAACACATAAAGATATAAATATCCACTTTAGAATATACAAGGGAGTCACACATAGAGTTAGCATATGGCAATCAAAGCTCAAGTAATCACATTAAATGCATATATTTACACATAAGTGTGAAGAAACTCTAAATTATGCTAACGTCTCATGTGTTAGAAATTTTTAAAATAAGTGAGACAAATAAATAATAGACATGTCATATTTCACAAAGTTGTTTGCATTATGTATCAAGTTTCAGAATATGATCATAACTTTTAAATAGTTCTCCCTCTTAATGTGATATTCAACTCTTCTTATCTTCGATGAGCTTATACCTCCATATAGTTTTTTCAGTGCTTCATCTCATCTTAGATAAGTTTATACCCTCTATTTTTGTAATGGTGACTTTTACCCTCATGAGAAATAACTATAATTATAAATTTCAGAACACGTTACTCTCAATATTAGTAGTCATTTCCCACAACTAGGAACATTTTCCTTGAAATATTTTATCAATTGTTCATCAAATAGGAGTAACAAGTACGATCATATTTGAAATTGAATATATAAAATACACTCAGTTCTTTACTCTTTATATCAAGTATGGAAGTTATCTATATATGAATATAAATAAGTCCAACAATAATATCCATCATAACATAATAAATAACCCTCAACACAAATAGACAATAAAACATTAGGGTGTCATACTTACAGCCATATTAAAAAAATATGCATGAATTATATGTTGTAGACTGTATGGTCTTATATGATTACTCATTTTTGCAAACCCCTATTGTATTCCTAATATGAGTAGATCTTTAAGTGTAAATTGCAATTTTGACTTTTCTATCCAAACTTGTTTTTTTCATAGTTTTAAAGAATTGAGGATAATCATTCAATTTAGACGGTTCTATCCACATTTTTCTTGTCTTTAAAAATTTTGGGGATTGAGGGTTTAAGATATCAAAACAATTAGGGTGAGTGTATCCAATTCAACTGTAATGGTAACGTGTAGGCACAAATTTATATGTACACATTTTTTGGATCATAATTATACCTGATAATTGATTGCTTTGGTATTAAAGCTCTTACCTTCAAAGGTGTGATTATTTTCATATGGCACGTTTATTTTGCCCTTGGCAACTGCATTGCTTAAAGAAGATTTCACCTTTTTAGTATAAGTGGCTTTTACTAATGATTTCTTTGGAACAACCTTTTATGTGCTAGTAGCTGACGTTGATATTGGCACTTATTTGACAAATCCAACTCCTCGATGTTTGTTTCCCATCATTTGTGCTCCAAGAATCTTCTCAAGTTTAGACTTTCTTGCAATCATACGTTGGGGAGACAATTAGGTTTATGCAAATCAGATTTAAGAGTACTTGTCCAACTTGGTGTTGGAATCAATGAGATCCTTATTTCTCTGAGACTGAATCTCTCTCGCTCATCAATTTTTTCTTATCTTCGTCTAGAAATATGATCATAGATATATGGAATTCAATTTGTACACCTCAAGCTCTTCAATCCTCTTACGTTCAGATGCCAGCTTGGATTCTGCTTATTCTTGATCCTTCATTAGCTTTTTGATATTTTTTGTCAACTTTGCATTTAGTTTCTTGAAAGTAATATTTCAGAGAGTTTCATTATATGCTTCTTGAAGATCTTTATTATTATTTGAATCGTGACCATCATCAATATCTATATTTTCTGAAACTGACTCATAGAAAGAATTAACAGAACCAATTGAAGTAGTAAAAGTAATAAAATTATTTGAATCATCATTAAATTCCACATCGTAGAAATCATTTGAATCATCTCATGAATCTGCATAGCTTTACCCTTCTTTTTTCGGTTAGCATACTTATGAGTTTAATGGCCATAGTAAGAACAATTGTAATATTGAACTCCAATTGGCTTCTCATTTGGATTTTTTTTCATCACCTTTAGTTTCTGTTTTTATAGTGAGTTTTGGTTTTGGGAAAAAAAAACATTCTTGTTAGAGGTGGTTCAATCATTAGCTAATTTTTTCTTTAAGAAATGCTATTTGTACGTTTGACAAAGTCTGCAACTACCTCATAGTCAATTCAGAATCAATGTCTGTATCAATACTTTTAGTTTTGGTACTTAATACAAGCCCTTAGACTTCTTTTTTTTTTGTGGTGGTTTGCCTCGTAAGTTTGCAGATTCCCTACCACATCCTTACTTTTTCTATAGCATTTACTTTTGGTTGAAATTTTTTTGGAAGAGATCTAAGAATTCTACTCGCGACTTTATAGTCAGACATCTTCTCTTCCAGAGTAGATGATATGTTAATATGTTAACTATTTCATTTAGTTTACCATAAAAGTCATTGAGAGACTCATCATCTTCTATTGTTAGGTTCTCAAATCTTTTTTTTTTTAACTTTTGAATCTTAGGCACTTTGACTGTGGTTGTTCCCCATGTGTGGTTTTTAATGTCTCACACTTCTTTCGCACTCTCATAGATATTTATTTTCCTAAACTCAGTTGCCTTCATCCCATTGAAGGTCGCATATAGGGTTTTGAAGTTCCACTGAGCCAGTTCTTGTTCAGTGGGGGCGTTTAATCCCTTTCAAATTTTAATTTATTATTTTCATTTACTGAGGGTTCCCAACTGTTACTGACATATAACCATGCCTTCATACCTAAGGACACTATGAATGCTTTCATTTTAGCTTTCTAATAGGAATAATTATGTTTTTCCAACAATGGTGTATAGGTGGTCCTCTAGAAATCTCCATCAAAGTAACTAAACCTTACTCAAAATAGAGTAGACCCGTTCTGTTACAAATTCAAAAAGCAGACTAGCTACCATAAAAGTATGTTATTCGATAGATATCAATTTAAATACCAATTATTAAAGATAATTAATCAATCAAAATACAGAATAAATCTTAAATCATCATGCAAATTAACATGAAAATTTTTTATATGGAAAACCCAAATGGGGAAATATCACAGAAGAACTGTACTATGATTTCAAGTCAATTACAAAAATTTAACTATAACAGCTAGACAGTCATACTGAACAATAGTCTAAGATCGAATGCGTCAGTTAGATAACCACAGACAGAGTTCTATACTCAAAGTATTTCAAATCTAGTGACGACTTAATACTCAAGATGCAGATACAAATATTGAATTATAAAAGAATTATAAATATATAGAAATTACCACAACCATAGATCAAGTGCTTATCTGTTGGTTGGAGGTGTTGATGGACATTGATCTCCAATAACCACAAACCAAGCTTTTTCTTCTTCAATAAAAATCTCTATTTTATTAATGAGAAGCTATCTTTTCTTCTTCTCTCCACCTTTTCTCATGCTTCTTCGTTGAAGATGACAGCATATAAATAGGATAAATAAACCCTCATACTCTCTTTTAATTGTATTCGTGGAAATTAAATCCAATGATCCTATAAGAAATCATATTCTAACTTAAATTATATAAGAAAATCATCCCAAAAAACACCTTTACTCACGTTGCTAAGTTGGGCTGACCAAAAGCCGCTTCAACAGCCCTTGTCGCTGTCCAAAACCGCTTCAACAGCCACGGTGAGATCTCAGGTTGTTGACAACCCCTTCAATAGCCACTTCAATAATGCTTCAGTAAAAATACCTGTAACTTTTGATCTTGAATTCCGATTTGGGTGATCCAGGGGCTGTTGAAAAGAAAACTCAAAGCTCTACAAATTTTTCCAGTTCTACCGGCATCATGTTCAAAATAGAGCTTAAAGTTGATGTTGCTGCACAACCTTCATCAAATATTTGGACCGATATTCATGGGTTTTGTCATGTATATGTAGGATAAAAAATCTCAACACTTTCTATAAGTTTTTGGCACGATTATGCTCAAATACAGCATTCAGTGTCGTCTAAGAAGTCAAACTGTACCTAAGAGGTTGCTCCGGTTCCTGTTCATGTAACTTGTGAGCAACTCTGAATGAAGCTGGCAGAGTTCCGATTTTAGAGGACCAGCAATATGGCCATCAAAGAGAAGTAGAAGCTTGGCAAAAATTAGTAGTCATAGTTGCAATCAAATAGAATTTCTTGGTTACCATGCCTGAATCAGCTTTAAAATTTAGCGACAGGTTTTTTTTGTGTTGTAAAGAAGATTCAAGATTGCCCATGTTTTACATGTACTTTATCTGCTGTTCCAACAGGTATAACATGATTAGCCAAAAACTTGTTCATAAACCTGTTTTTTCTTTCTGGTTAAACCGAAAAGATGGAGAAGGACAGGGAGGTGAGCTTGTATTTGGAGGGTCTGACCCAAATCACTTTAAGGGCGAACATACATATGTTCCTGTAACTCAGAAAGGTTACTGGCAGGTGATTACTCAATTTTTTTTTTCATTGAGACAAATTCATTCTTTTCTATCTTACTAACCACTTACTCTTGTTACTTTTTCAGTTCAATATGGGGGAGGTACTAATAGGAGGCCAAAAGACTGGTAAGTATTGTGAATCTTCATGTTTCCTTCTCTTTTCTCTAGCATTGGTCATCATGTTGGTGTAGATTTTTTTTTGACATATCCTGACTATGAAGGCCATAATTTGCAGGATTCTGTAGTGGAGGTTGCGCAGCAATTGCAGATTCTGGAACTTCACTGATTGCTGGCCCAACTGTATGTATAAAAGCCTGGTGTTTATTCATTCATCACTCTTACCTTTCTTTTATTTCTCCAGACAATCTTACGCCAGCTCTTCTTGCAAGAACTAGTACTTAGATCCATGTTATTGTCTTTTATATTTCTCATAAGATTTCTGTTCCACAATTATATTGATTCATTTCTTTTTCTAGCAGCATCTTTGTATTTAACTGAACTTGGTCTTATCTTCTACTACTCAACCTACCCATCCTTCTAGTTTTCAGGCCAACATTGTTATATTGGCTTTTCATGCAGTCACCATACCTTGTGGTGGAATGCACTCCCTGCTGTAATTTCATATTTTGTTATCAGATAATATTAGGGATGGTAATGGACGCGCCCACGGGCCAAATTTTGGTCCGTTCTATAAAAAATTTTGAATTAAAAATAAAAATTTTATTTTTCTAATTCAAAATTTTGTATAGGGAGGGTCAAAATTTGGCCCATGGGCATGTCTATTACCATCCCTATCGGATATTGAAAGCATTTCTGTTTGTTCTTCGACATCTATCCTAGGCTTATAATGGAATGATGTCCCTTTAAACAAAATATATTTAGAATTACCCTGTTATGAGAATGGCACAGATAATGGACTGGTTAATAGGAATCCCCAAAGGGACCCAAAATAGGAAACCCTATTCAGTGTCTTGGAAACCCTTTAACTATTTCCATTCTAACTAAAGGTAGGACTATGACATGTGTAGCCTAAGTGATATCCTTTCTTCACAGGATGTGGGAGAAGTAATGGATTTTATACTTTGTTTAGAAATTTATTACTTGCATAAATGTATACCATTATGTACCACACATAATACAAATCAAAGAAAAAGAAGACAGGCTAATCGGAATCGACCGACAATGATCCAAACTAAGAAACCCTATTGGATGTTCCCTACAATGGTGGGGCTCCTCCCCCTGCTACAAGGGCTTTCATGTAAGCCTACTGGCCTTCTCCAAAAGAACTCTTCAGCTATGTTAGATATTTTATTCTGCCTAATGTTGGACTAATACCCACTAGAACACTTGATTAAATGTGATACACTTAATCTCAGCATATCCTTTCTTCAGGGTGTAGGAGATGTAATGGACTATATACTCACTATTGTTTACTAAAATTTCATAAGTATATCATTTATCATCAGTTCAAAGAATTTGAGAAAATGCCTGATAATCTTGCATAATACGAACAACTGAGCATTTGCCAGTTCTCTTATGCAGATTTTTTATATAATTTAGATATAATTTAGAGGACTTGCTTGGTTGAATGACAGAACATGTAGATCTAATTTATCAAATATTAACTACTTTCTATTAGAAAAATGAAACTCCTTTGTGGCTATTACATGATCATGTCTGAATAACGAATGTAGCTGTGGAAAGAATCTTGCTGTAGTATAATGAAACATTTCTAAATGCCATCTCAATTATGTTATCAGGACATGATCATATATTTTTTTATTGTTTTGTTAAAAGAATGTAACTTCATTTCAAATCAAGCCATTTTTGCGACATTTTCTTTCTGATGGCTGGTATAATGCTATTAGATCATTGACTTTGCCCACCATCTTTTGTACAGTCAGTCATAACAGAAATTAATCAAAAGATTGGCGCTTCTGGTGTCGTTAGCCAAGAGTGCAAGGCTGTAATTACACAGTATGGGGAACAGATTCTTACTATGTTAGTAGACAAGGTCAGAAGTTCTTGAATTGTTGCTCTATATTATTTCTTTGATTAATCTTCCAGACATCCTTATGCATGTTAAGTACATGATTTCCTTTTCCCCTGTTTATTTTGCAGGAACAACCAGAAAAGGTTTGTTCAAGGATTCATCTGTGTGCCTTTGACGGAACTCGAGGAGTGAGGTTAGACCTTACCTTTACCTTTTTACTTTTTTTTTTCCTTGTGGCAAGTGAAATTGATTGGAAGTTAGTCATTAACAAAAACATCTAATAGTGTGAAGTTTTCTCACATATCCTTTTACTTACCATGTTTCATAATTAACTGTTTACAAATTATTCGTGATATCGCATGGTGTACACAGTATCGGCATTGAGAGTGTAGTAAATGACAACGGGGAGAAATTAACTTTTGGCCAGAGGGATGCTATGTGCTCTTCTTGTGAAATGGCAGTTATATGGATGCAGAACCAGCTTCTCCAGAACAAGACAGAAGACGTGATTCTTAATTATGCAAATGAGGTATAAGTTACTCGCAGCTTCTTGTAGTAACCAAGAATGCAAATTTATCTTTTCTCATGCTTTACGTTGAAACTGTAGCTATGTGAGAAGTTGCCTAATCCCATGGGAGAAACAGCTATTGATTGCAACAGCCTTGCTAGGATGCCTACTGTTTCTTTCACTATTGGTGGCAAAATATTTGACCTGACACCAAAGCAGGTATGCTTGAGTTCCACCTACTCCTTCAGTAGGCTTTTGCATCATTCCAATTCAAGTTTTCAATTGCTGTTTCAATATTTTGGTATTGACTATCTACGACTTAAACTTGCTGTTAGATTGTGAATTTTTTAAGAAATGGCATAATATTTGACCAAATATGTTCAGGGTATTGATCTATAGCATTGAAAGTAGACGTATAAACTTTGTATAACTTTCATACTACTTCTCATGTAGTAATGCCATACGCGTGCGTGCACACACACACACACTCTATATATATATATATAATCTTTGATCTAGTTTGAAACATAGGCAACAGGATAGAGACAAATTCATCCATAGTCTATTAGGCATGTACCTGTGTCTGGGTTTCGAGAATTGCTGTCTAACAACTGGTGTCCACGTCTGTGTATACATGGAAATAAGACGCTTGGGTCCATCTATATATCAGAGACTCCGCTCAACTATCATTTTTTGAGCATTCTATAGTTTGGGATTAACCTAATTAAGGTTTAGTAGTCATTTGCTTTCAGTTCTTCATTCCATATGCACCAGTATGATCACAGTACGTTAACATATCTTTTTTATTTTCTCCTTAATATAGTAAGAAAGATTTATTTAACCATAGATATTTCCACTTCAACTGAAATGTTGTCCAGCACTAGTATGCCATATAATTTAGTTTCCCATCTGAGAGTTAAAACAGCTCCCAGAACCTCTGCTTGTTTCTCTTGCTACTGTCATTAACTGCAGGTTACAGCAGTACTTGGGGATATGTGCAAGAAACATATTGTTTAGTTCTAGGAGATCTGCCCTTCATGATTGTATCAACATTCTTTATTTTATACATTTAATATTACTACCCTTATTTTTCCCCGATATTGTTATTTTTCTTCCATGTGCATTTGAAGTTCCATGCTGGTTATGATTTAGTACCTGTGTGTCAAAGCTCTTGATCTATTCTACTTGCTGATAACTCTTATAATCTAGGTGGCTTAATAGAATACAAACTTGGACCTGGATGATGCACAACGAGTTAACATTTCTGTTTTAGGAATGTTAATTTGTAAACATATTTTTCTTTACGCTTCTAAGCCCTATATTATGCCTCAAAGGCACACTTTGGTGTAAAATCGTATATTTCTTTCTTTTTCTGAAATGCTCATGTCAGTGTAAAGTCATATATTTCTTTCTTTTCCTTTTCCTCATCCTCCCTTCTAGTATGGAAGAAATTCCTGAAAAGCAACCCTGTGCAACCTGTCTTGAACCAATAACCTCTCGCATGGCAAGCAACTACTCTACTAACATTCTCATGAAAATGTGTTCTTCTTACCTATCCCTCTAATTCTCCCTTTTCCTATTAGGAGAACTTGAGATATTTTCTCCTTAGTTGCATGAATTCGAGCTGCATGGTACCTACCTGATAACTTGTGTTCAAAGTTTTGTACAACAAGTTCCTTTCTTTCTCACCGTCGCCCTAGCCTGGACCATGGCAACAGATACTAGAGAGAACGTGTCAGGTTGTAAACCAGTTGTCAAAACCTGTTCAGTATCCTGTTACAGAGAACATTTGTCCACATACCCTTGGGTAAGAATTGCTCTCTGATTAGTGAAAATCATGGAGAGCACTACTGGGAGCAAATGTTTTTTGTTCTTATTCACTCTCCAGCGAATAAGGAACGGTAGGTCAATGAACCATTGTTCCAATTAACACCTCTTCTTTTTGAAGCTTTCTTGAGTTTCGAAACAACTTGGCAGTGTTTGTGCTACTGGGTCTCACAAGCAAATGGATTTGGCCACCTCAGAAACATCTCTTATTCATCTGATCCTTCCTTGTTGATGATAAGATAGGCCATCCATCCTCAGTGCTTGGTAGTCTGAACTATATTACGTTTCTATCTGTTAAATAATTATTTCATGCATAACAGCTCATGGTTATAAATTCTTGAATCCTTTGTTCTTGCTAGATAAATACTTTACAAAAGCTTAAGTTGATGCATTATGGTTAACAATGTAAAAGTAATCTCTTAATATGCCCAATGGGCTCCTGGGCACGAAGAAAGCTGTGACATGTAAACATAATTTCTGGAAAAGCCAAAATAAACCAAGAGTTCATCAAGCAAACAATCATGTTTTATATTTCCAATGATGGTACTTGAACTTAGGGCGTCCTGTGAAACCTGATGATCCGATACTCTTTGACATTTAGTTTTCAAAAGCTTATGGTGATGGTTTTTTGGATAGAGATGTATACCAAGCAAATCTAATGCTTGATAGTTTTTTTTGGTAAAAAGTTTACAACAAGGACAACAGCAATAACTAAACCTTTATTCCGAACTTTAGGGTGGCTACATGAGTCCTTTTCTTCCCTTCTGCTCTGCTAAGATATTTAGGGCCATCTCTTAGTTAAATTAACAACTGTAATATTCTTCTTAGTCGCCTCCTCCATGTATGTTCTTTGTGTTCCTTGTCGCTTGTTATTGAGTAATGTTAAAGCACATAAATTAAGAATTTGTGTGCAAAAAGATATATACTCATGCTCACCAAAATTGATCTTACCCGGGTTTAACATACCAAAGAGGAACACGAAGGGCGGTAAATAACTGAGAGGAAACTCAGGAGATCTTCCAGGAGGTGCTCAACGGGCATGAAATGCACTATATCCCAAAAAAAAAAAAAACAAGGCCCAATTTATCTGTGATGTTTTGTCTTCTAAATGCATCTGACAAGAGATCACCACCTAATTACATAGTAATTACACAGACTTAACACCTAGTTTTTATGGATTATCAAGTAAAACCTTCTCACCTAATTACATAGTAATTACACAGACTTAACACCTAGTTTTTATGGATTATCAAGTAAAACCTTCTCATCTGAGAGTAGTTGTATTAAAAAAGTATGAAGCAAAAGCTTTGTGCAAGGCACAAGATATGTTTATGACCCTATTATACTACAACTTTTGCAAAAGAAACTCCGTTAATCTCTCACTGTTTTCCGGTTCTCGGTGCTGCTTTTCATCACAGTATGTCCTTAAAGTAGGCGAGGGAGTCGCAGCACAGTGCATCAGCGGATTCACAGCCTTGGATGTCCCGCCACCAAGGGGTCCTCTCTGGTATGACAATCTCATTCGCTGCGGCTTCTCTAGTTTTGCTTGTATTTTATTTGGTAAGGTTTTCATATTTACGTGATCTGCAGGATACTGGGCGATGTCTTCATGGGAGTTTATCACACTGAGTTCGACTATGGGAAGTTGAGAGTTGGATTTGCGAAAGCAGCATAATGTGTAATAAAACTTCAAATTTGTGTTGATTTCCCAAACTTTGGTTAATATATATTTCCGTGATGTTCATGTGCTATTTATGTATATATTTTGGATGGATTAAGATGTGCAAGGTTATCTGATTTTTCTCAAAGGAATGAACATAGAAGTAAAAATACTGAACTTCCAAATGCATCGGAAGTCAATTTCATTTTAGGAATATCTAACTTGTCTGTTCTTCTTTTGTGCCCTGAAGCTGAAATAGTATGGACCAATGAACTAAACCATCTTAATTGAGAGCGAGTTATAAGAATATAACAGGAATTTCTGCAGCCCCTCAGGACGACTTGGAATTAAATTACCATTTCTCATTTGTATGCATTAAGAATCTAAGATTTCAGAGATTCAGAGTGGTTCCGGTTAAAATCTGATCAGACCGGTCCTCATGTGTGGGCCTACAGTAAAAGCCCAACATAAGTGAGCGCATCAAGTACAAAATATTAGTAGTGTTTCTCACTTTTAGCTGCAACTCCGGAGTCTAGGTGTTAAGCATACAGAGGTAATCTGAAGCTATAATAATTCTTTGCTACAACTTCTTTTTGATAATTAGTTAACATGCATAAAAACTCTTGGACGTGTAACTTGGAACTATAATTAAATGGTCTAATGTTTTCCCTTTGTGATAATTATTTAACATAAACCTGTGAACATTATGATTTTAAAAGAAATTTATAACTTTTGAAGTATTCAATTTATTTCTTGTGGTTTAGGAATTAGGATGGTGATTGTTGACGGTGAATGTGCACGTCACCACTCTGGAAGGCCACCAGCATTGGGCCAGCCAGTTTCTATGTGGATCATTACTCCAAAAGGGCCTTGGTAGAATGGGCCATCTATAAATTGTGCAAAAAGTTTTCATTATGGCATGCAAATGGGTTACGGAGAAACGAAGAATTATTGGATCAAGTGGCGAGGAAAATTAATGGCTACTAAATAATATTAGTTATGAGTCTATTTCGATCCATTGTTGAGTAGGCAATAAATATGGAAATAACTCTCACCCCTACAAGTCAGCGTACGAAAGATTTTTAGCGATTGAGCTTCGTTGATCGCTCATCATCCATTCTTTTGTGACGTGCAAGTTAAGCACACCTGACATAAACTCTTTATTTGATTTTCTACTCCTACTCACGTATTCTAACTAAAAATTAACCATTTAATTTCTAGAAGAACTAGAGAAGGATCAAACAGTTGCAAAACTCTCTTTTTGTTGCTCTCGTAGAGAATAATATAACTTTCGAAGAAACTGAAAGGACTTCCATTTTTTTTAAATTTTATTTTTGATATTCTTATATTTTTCTTTCCTTTAATTTGATCAGGGAAAAAAAAAAAAAAAAATTGGTAAACTGGCTATATACCATATACAACTTTGTTTTGCTAAGAGCAACCATACAACCCTTGACAGCAAACGTGAGTGAAATTAAACTCTGAAGGTTACCAGATAATATAAAAATAATACACATCCGAGAGTTAGATACACAAAGATCAGATAATATACAACTTTATCTTTAAAGAGTGAAGATGATATATATATATATATATATATATATATATATATATATATATATATATATATATATATATATATATATATATATATATATATATATGGCTGAAGTGATTTGCATTATTCGGAACAAAATCAGGCAACCTTAGAGCTCATAGTGGAGAAATCTTCACAAGTTACTGTCAAGACCGGTTCTCTTCAAGTAGCAAAGACGGATGAAAGAAAATAACATCCAACAAACTTTTAGTTCTAAAAAAGACTTGGATAAAGTAGCAATATGTGATGTTACATCATGTAGATGCTCCTATCTCAACAATGAAAGCTCTATACCACATATTGCTTAAATTAAGTGAGTAGAACTAGTTGCAAAAAACCACCACCAAAAAGTAATCAAAGGACGAAGTCGAACATCTAAATATATAATTTTTTAAACTTTCTCACATAATTATCCAAATTAGCTTGAAGAGTTTGCATCTAATAAATTAGTATATATCTGAATTTCATCTTCAACATATATAGTTAACGCTATCATTAACATGCATGTATGCGTACAAACATATATGTAATGCACACCTTCTCGTTTCTTGTGTCTCTATTCGTGTAAATATTTTCATATTTCTTGTTATACTTGTGTCAATGTTTTCGCATCTGGGATGATTCATTGTACTTATATTATGTTCTCCTCTTGCTTATCGAAAACACCAACTCCCTTTTTCTTATAAAAAAAATGAAGAAAGGGAGAATGTGTTGAATGTAGTAAACTTTGATCATGGAAATTCCAGAAGTATTAAAAAACCTAGAAACTTGAGGAAGTTAAATGTTTAACTTGGCCAGGAAAGAAAAAATATCCAGTTGCTGATGAGCTGTAGAAATGATGACAGTGCAACATGGTGAAGGGAAAGTTTTTTATTGGATGATGATATTATAGGAGGTTAAGCAAATGCATTTCATTGGACAAATGAAATCATAGGCGGTTATGTGATTGTCTGAAAGTTTCTTTTGTTTCTTTATAAATAGATATATTTGTGTATGGTTTGTTTTATCAGGTAGAAAAGAGAGTGCTCTGTTTTGAAATATTGTTCTTGATTAATAAAAGTTTTAGTTGTGGGATTTGTTTTGTTAAAAGAGTAAGATTTTATTGTTATCTATGCATCAGTGGAATCAGAGCAAGGTTGAAGAACACGACAAAATGAGTTTGCTGAAATTTTTTGGTGACATTTTCTGACCAACTTGCAGCTGTTTCTATCATTTTTTGACCGTTTTGAATCCGTCTGTAACCTCCGTTTGGTGAAATTTTGCCTCTGCAGCTGTCAAATTTATAGTTCAAGTTTGATATGGCCTCCTCAAATAGTTTTTTCTAGTCACAGCTGCCAAAATTAATGAAAGAAAATTTTGAGAATTGGAGTATACAAATGAAGGTCCTCCTAGCATCCCAAGATCTATGGGAAATTGTCAATCAAGCCTACACGAAACCTGCCTCTAAGAATGAGGAAGACGCATTGAATGCAGCTGAAAAGGCGGCACCCAAAAAAGTAAGGAAGAAAGATCAGAAGGCACTGTACCTAATATATCAGACACTAGATGAAGGAAATTTTGAAAAAGTCTCCACCATTACAACTACAAAAGAAGAGTGGGAAATACTTCGAAATCCATTTCGAGGTATTGAAAAGACAATGCAAATTCATCTACAGATGTTGAAAACTAAGTTCGAAATATTAGAGATGCATGAAAGTGAGTCGATCTCTAAGTATTTTACTCGAGTCTTGATCATAGTGAATAACATCAAGCGAAATGGAGACAAGATCAAAGATTAGCAGGTAATAGAAAAAAATCCTTCATTCTCTGAATTCAAAATTTGATAATGTAGTCATAGCTATTGAGGAATCCAAAAATCTCAGTACTATGGCTGTTGATGAATTATTAGTGTTTCTGGAGATACATGAGCAACAGATCAATAAAAAAGCCTCATTGAAATCTCTTGATCAAACACTACAATCAAAGCTTTCTCTTCATGAAAATAAAGAAGAAAAATGAGATTCACAACCAAGTCGAGGAAGGGGCCGTTTTCAAAGAGGACGAGGTTTTACTAATAGAGGAAGAGGAGGAAGATTTAACAACAGCAGTAGACATGGAAGTCAATAACAATTTTATCAAAGGGGAAGAGGACAATACAGAGAACAAGGCAGAGGACAAGGAAGAGGAAGAGGAGGTTTCAATCACCAGATTGTTGATGAAAAGAACGTGCAGTGTTATAAATGTCATAAGTATGGTATTATAACAATGAATGCTATGCAAAGACTGCCAAAGTTGAAGTCGGCGAGGATGCCAACCTTTATGAAACAAGTGATCCAAAATCACTAACATTGATGGATCATCATACAACAATGGAAAATGAGGATGTATGGTTCCTAGATACGGGAGCAAGCAATCATATGTGTGGGAGAAAGCATATGTTCATAACGCTTGATGAAACTCCGCAAGGGCATGTGTCCTCTGGCAACCTCTCCAAAGTTCCAGTAAAAGGAAGAGGTAACATTTTAATCAAGCTCAATAATGGTGGTTACAGTTATCTTACTGATGTTTATTATGTGCTGGATATTAAGCACAATCTGTTAAGTCTACGACAACTCTTAGAAAAAGGATATAACATCAGATTGAAAGGCTCCCGCTTGATAATCAGAGATGGTCATGGAAATTCAATCTTCCAGGTACGAATGTCCAAACAATAGAATATTTGCTTTAAACATTCCTCATGTCTCACTGAAATGCTTAAGTACCATTATAAATAATAAGAATTGGTTGTAGCACATGAGACTTGGACATTTGAATTTTGAAGGATTAAGATTATTGTCAAAGAAAAGAATGTTGAGGGGCTACCATATATTGATCATCCAAATGAAGTTTGTGAAAGCTGTGTTCTTGGCAAGCATGCATGAACGAATTTTGCAAGGGAGACAAGTTGGCGAGCGAAAAGGCCACTAGGGCTAGTGCATACAGATATATGTGGTCCGTTGAAACCAGTATCAAACGGACAGAATAGGTACTTCCTAACATTTATTGATGATTATTGTAGGAAGACATGGGCATACTTTCTCAAAAGAAAGTTTGATGTGTTCAATGCATTCAAAGAATTCAAGGCCAGTGTTGAAAGACAAAGTGACTATCGCATAAAGATGTTGCGGTCAGATCAGGGAGGAGAATATACTTCTAATGCGTTTAAATGCTTTTGTGATGTTAATGGCATTAGACAACAGTTCACGCCAGCTTATACTCTCTAATTGAATGACATTGCTAAACGAAAGAACTGCACAATTCTTGATATGGCAAGAAGTATGTGGAAAGACAAGAAATTGCCCAAGGAATTTTAGGCTGAAGCAGTTTCAATGGTAGTATATTTATTGAATCAATGTCCTACTAAGAATGTTTGTGAGGTAACACCTGAAGAGGATTGGAGCACATACAAGCCTAGTGCAAATCACCTTCGAGTGTTTGGTTGTATAGCCTATGTAAAGATCCCAGAAGCAAGGAGAACTAAGCTTGATGACAAAGGGCTAGAGTGCATCTTCATTGGCTATGGCGATAGGACGATGGGGCATAAGTTATACAACCCTATCACAAAAGTAGTTATCATGAGCAGAGATGTAATCTTTAAAGAAGATAAAGCTTGGAACTGGGAGAATGCCAAAGATATCGAGAAAGTTACATTGATGCTGGAAGAAGAAGAAGAAGTATCTCAGCAAAATCAGCTTCCAAGTAATAAGCAAGCAGCCCACAAAGCCCTGCTCGAAACTCACCCACACCATTAAAAGATTCATCACCTACATCAACATCATCTTCTGATGAAAGGCCGAGAAGACTAAGGAGCTTAAGGGGAATTTACGATGCGACTGAACAACAAGATGAACACTTTGAATTGTTCTATTTGTTTACTGATAGTGAGCCACTTTCTTTTGAAGAAGCTGCAACAGATAATAGATGGAGAAAAGAAATTGATGAAGTGATTAACTCCATTGAAAAGATTAACACGTGGAATCTCAGTGAGTTACCAAAAGGGAAAAAGACTACTGGAGTAAAATGGGTGTACAAAATCAAAAGGAATGCACAAGGCGAAGTTTAGAGGTATAAAACAAGGCTAGTTGCAGAAGGTTACTCTCAAAAAGAGAGAATTGACTATGGAGAAATATTTGCCTCTGTTGCACGCATGGTGACAATTCGATTGTTGATTTCACTAGCTGCTCAACACAAATAGAAGATTTACCAGCTTGATGTCAAGACAACATTTCTAAATGGCTATTTTGAAGAAGATGTATATATCGAGCAGCCACCAAGATATGTATGAGATGGCCAAGTAGATAAGGTGTATAAATTGAAGAAACCTCTTTATGGACTTAAGCAAGCTCCCAAGCATGGAATACCCGTATTGACTGTTACTTCAGAAAGAATGGGTTCATGCAATGTTTGTATGAACATGCAGTGTATGTAAAACGAGAATAAGATGGAGGCATACTGCTTGTCTGTATATATGTAGATGATTTGATTTTTATAGGGGCAACAATCTATCCATGTTTGAAGCCTTCAAAGAAAGTATGATGAAAGAATTTGAGATGAGTGATATTGAATTAATGACGCATTTTCTCGGGATTGAAGTTGAGAAACGACAAGATGGGATTTTAATTTCTCAAAGTACCTACGCAGTAAATATTTTGAAGAAATTTGGAATGGAGAAATGTGATCCGGTTACTACTTCAGTTGAATGCGGATTGGAGCTACGGAAAAATGAACATGGTGATGTTGATCCTATATATTTTAAGAGCTTGGTTGGAAGTCTTAGATATCTAACATGCACCAGACCAGATATACTATATGGCGTACGATTGATCAGCAGATATATGGAGACACCAGATCAGTCCCATCTTAATGCAGCAAAAAGAATACTCTGCTATTTGAAAAATATGATCAATGAAGGCTTATTTTATACATCAACTGGAGATTTTAAACTCATTGGTCGTTCAGACAGTGATTGGGGAAGAGACATGGATGAAAGGAAAAGTACAAGTGGGTTCGTATTTTTCATTGGAGAAACAACATTTGCATAGTCATCAAAGAAGCAATCAATTGTCACTTTATCTAGTTGTGAAGCTGAGTACGTTGCCACAAATTCAGCAGTGTGTCATGCTATTTGGTTGCGAGATATGTTGACATATTTGGGATTTCCTCAAGAAAATCCTACTGAGATTTATATTGATAACTAGTCCACAATTGCACTTGCAAAGAATCCAATCCATCACGAAAGAAGCAAATATATAGACACACGTTTTCATTTCATTCGGGAGCACATAAAATTGAAGGAAGTGGAACTATTACCATGCAAGACAAATGATCAAGCAGCTGATATTTTTACAAAGCCACTTAAGCATGACGTGTTTAATAACCAAAAATTTATGTTTGGGATGGTTAAGTTTAAGGGGGGATGTTGAATGTAGTAAACTTTGACCATGGAAATTCCAAAAATATCAAGAAACTCTAGTAGTTTGAGAAAGTTGAAAGTTTAACTTGGCCAGGAAGGAAGAAATATCCAGTTGCTGATGAGCTGTAGAAATGATGGCGGTGCAACATGGTGAAGGAAAAGCTTTTAATTGGATGATGATATTATAGGCGGTTAAACAAATGCATTTTATCGGACACATGAAATCGTAAGCGGTTATGTGATTGTCTGAAAATTTCTTTTGTTTCTCTATAAATAGATGTATTTGCATGTGGTTTGTTTTATCAGGTAGAAAAGAGAGTGCTCTGTTTTGAAATATTGTTCTGGATTAATAAAAGTTACAGTTGTGGGAAATGGGAAGCACTTACTTCAAACTTAATCCATATAGAAATTCAAATGGAAAGACACTACCAAAGTCCTTGTCATAGGGGCATGTTGGAATGATAACTACAACACGTGTAAATATGATCCAACTGATTAACTTCAACAACTTGTGATCATCTCAATGCAGAAAAGGAAGAACCCTAGCTGGCAAGTTCAAACTTAGGGTCTCCCCTTAGCACATAAATTGGCCCACACCTGCCCCAGTTCCACCCCCGGTCCAACTGGAGGCACCACCTACCCAACCTTAGCTAATGAGTTAGGCCCCAAGTTTGAATTGGGGTCGCTTAGCCAAGACAGTTCTACTACGACAAGGCTCTCTCTATCTAGTCTCGAAGCTAAAGAGTGGTCACATTCATGCAATAAATTAAAGTAGGAGAAAGAGACAAAGAAGATAAAAGAAGGGTTTGAAAATCTATGTAATTTGACCTAAAAAAACGTGTTTGCATTTTGTCGCCTTTTTTTATGTGCTCATGAGTCTCATGAGAGCGTGCATGCAGTGGCAAGGCTAAGATGTGCTCTCAAATTTCCTATTTTGGTCATGTGCATGCATGGCTTGATCAGTTGAGTGCGGTCCTTGTACCTAGCTAATTAGGTTAGGTGTGGATGGAATTTGCGTATTGGATTGAAACAACTACTAGCAAGTTTTCTTTAATCATTGAATAAAATCTAGGACTATGTTGAAGAACTTGTCCTTTAGCCAAATTGTGTTCTCTTGATTCTTATTTATTAGTTTTTTTCTTTTGCTTTTTTAAAGACAGATCGTTCTTGAACTTGGGACCTATTAAGCAAGAATATATTTCCTCTACATATCTTCATTGTTCAAATTGGGCTATAGATGCATTAATGATCATATCATTTATGCGCTTTAAACAAAAAGTAAAAGTTTGTATACTTCATGGATTATTTATAAAATATTATTAGGCACTAAATTATATATATTTATAGACTATGTTTAGTCTACTATATTGTAATGAGAACATTGGAAATTTTGATTTACAATTGAGAATGTAGTTTTGTTGTCGAAACGTACACCCCCAAAAAAATTCTCTTTCCTCCCAATAATATTCTGCACATTTTAAAAGAAATTTTTGGTCTTCTTTTTCTATATATTCAACTGTTCCCTAAAAATTTAGTGAGATATTTCTCTTTTTTCTTCATCTTTTCAAAAAAAAAAAATTGTTGACTAAACATGTTAGGTATAACACTTCAACCAATACCTAATGAAATAAGATTTTTATAAAAAAATGTGTACTTACAATTTCTATCAATTTTCCAATGCTGTTCATAACTGGGTCTTCAAATCATTTGGACACGGGAAACTGTCAAACAGTTAAAAGAAGAAAAATTATAGTGATCAAAAAGACGGTCAATGAACGGAAAAACTTTATATTGAAAAATAGGAGAAACATAATCATTTTGTCCTTTCTACATTTATCTAGATATAGTTAAGCCAATAGGAAATATCAATCAATATGTATGCTTAAAATTATATACCTAAATTTTATTGCCTACCATAAATTGTTTTTTAAGGAGGAGTTTAATAAACATCCATTTCTTTTCTTCTCCATTTACTAACTCTTACCTCAGTTTACATCTATGTTTACTTTAATGGTTCATTTTTCTTTCCATTGAGTGGTAACTTTTTTAATTTCTTAATAAAATGATTGCTTTTATATTAATATAAAATTTTATACTTGCTTAATAAAAATATAAGTAAAACCACAATTTTTGTAATCATAAACCATCTAAGAAGTCGATGAATATTGAAGGACCGGAAAATGAAATTATTTGATGAAAAGTAATTTCTTCTGCTTTTTCCTTTACAAGCTCACATCTCTTATTCCGTAGCTAGACATAAATATTAAAGCACAACTTGACTGTCGTTGCCAATTGTCATTATGATGGTTTGCTGATGATTAAATTCAATTCTTTTCATACAAATTATTTTCATCCTTCGACTAGTATTTCTAAGACACCATACCTTTACATTTCCCTCAAAATCTCCAAATTATTTAAAGCCTACTCTCTTGGGCTTAGAAATGAGAATTGACATATCTAAACGTCAATTTTTTAGTCCATTCTATCTAAATTTTGAATTAGAAAAATAGATTTTTTTTTTTTTTTTTTTTTTTTTTTTTTTTTTTTTTTTTTTTTTTTTAGCTCAAATTTTTCAGTAGAACCAGTCAAAATTAATTCTTTAACCCCACCCATTTTCATCTCTACTTGAGCCAAATCGAGACAAAACCCTCGTTCGTGACTCAAGTCAAGCACTTCTCCGTCAAAGTCCAAAACTGAGGCCAAGAAAAGAAAGATCAAAGCCCCTAGTTTTTTTTAATACAAAGGTCACCACCACAAGTGGGCCTCTCTTTGTTGACAACTAGGGTTCATAGATGGAAATTTGGATTAATTTGGACTCTGACCGAAAGGGATGAGAAGGAGAATTGAAACAAAGAGAAAGGGTTCTGAAAAAGGACATGGGAACTGAAAGCATGAGATGGGATCTGCTCCCCACTAACTTCGATGGAAGGGCAAAGACTTGGACGATTAATTAAGTCTTTGATTGATATTTATAATTTGTGTGAAGATGCAGAAAACTCTCTCTGTCAACTTTTGGCGATAAATACTGTTCAGTAGGTTTTTGCAGAAAACCCTAATTAGTTGTATTATATGTTTGCGAAAAAAAAACTCTCTTGCATACTTCGGCACAAAACCCTCTAAAATATAGGACACAAAGACTGCAACTTTCCAGTTAGTCTATAAAAAACGTTAAAAAGCAAATTTTTTTTTTCGAAATTCATCTGCAAAACTAATTAAACATGAGGATTTGGATGTCAAATTTAAGACTTAAGAGTAGAAGGAGATTCTTATTCCGATCGAATCTACTCTACTATCATGATATGCCTTGCTTGTAGGAAGAGGCTTTGACGAGAGAAATTTAATTACAAGTTAAGTAGTGGACATACAGGTCTGAAACATGCAGACTCAAAATGTTTGGTGGCAGAAGAGTTTAGAAAACGTGAGAGAGACTGCATGGAGAATTATAAATTATTACAGTAGTGTTTCAAAGAAAGCAGCTTCTCGTCCGTTTCCTGACTTTGGAGCCAATAAGAGAAGCTTGAGGTGTAGAGATATAGATAGAGAAAGGGATAGTGTGTGTGTGTGTGTGTGTGTGAGAGAGAGAGAGAGAGAGAGAGAGAGAGAGAGAGAGGATGGCCACCAAATTAAAGAGATTGATTAGATTATAATTAAAGACTAGAGATAAAAGAAGAGGTGATTTGTTACACGTACAGCTTATCTAATTATTTTTCTTTTTTTGGTGGTGTTTAATTTGTTAATTAGTTTAGTTCCCATGAGATGCATAGACGAAAGAAACAATACAATCACAATAAGAACACAAGAATTAATAATAAGAACACAAGAATTAATATGGTTCGGCCTACTAAATTCGACCTACATTCACAGGAATAACGAGAGAAATATCCACTATGAGAAAAATATATTACAAGAAGATACCTAAGTATCTCTCTACCTCTCGCATTTCTCATAATAACATAAGTATCTCTCTTAGCCAATTGCTCACATCTCTCGTATCACATACAAGAGATATATAGTATTTATATTATAATCATATTAGAATAACACTATCACCATCTAATTGGTGTTTCAATCCAATTAGAACTCTGGTTTTCTAACTCAAGTCTAACTGGGACTCCTTGTACTCTTTGATAACATTTGGATACTTAACAGAGGCGAGACACAACAAGTGCATGTGGCCCCGGTAGCTAAATCTCAGTTGTTGGAATCATATAATTTGGATGTACCCAAGTAGCCAATGGCACGTGCAACATGGTGCTACTACACATTACACTTGTTTAAGGGAGTGAGTGGGAACTTGATAATTGGAAAGGTTATATATTAAGAGTATTATTTGTTGTGGATGTGAAAGTTAGGACAATAATACTATAATTATTATTTCATCATTTGCTTTCCTTTAGAACAAGATGTATAATATTTGCAATGGAAGAATTTAAAATTTTTCATAGTTTGATATCAGAGTTTCATCAAACTACTGCTTAAAATTGATGCCTAATCTATGCGACTATCAAGAAGGGAAGAAAATAGTATCACAAGACTGGTAGATAGTTAGTAGATATATTATGAAATTAATTCTTAATAAATATGATACCTTAAAGACGCTTTTATTGTCTGTGGTAAAACAATAAAATTCCCCTCGAATATTAAGGTAATAAATCATTAATTCACAATTTTATAGGTTTGAAAATGCAAGTTAGTGAATATGAATTTAAGGAGCCAATATATTTGGAGTTAGAGTCCTCTATGCATTGTACAAAAGACGTCTTTTATGTATTTAATTTTGAATCCAGTTGCAGTTAAAAATTAACAATATGAACAACATGATTTATGCATGTAGCTCGAGATCTGTAAGGTAAACAAAAAAAATGTATTATTGAAATCACATAATCTCCAAAAAGTACGAACCTGCCGACAGAGAAAAACCGATTGCATATCTTATGTCAAATTCGATTGTTGCCCAATAATCCAATTTCAACATACTCTTCAAGACCTACGAGCAAAATAGCAGAGTAGGCATTGAAGAAGTCGCAAAATCTCCAACTAGGTGAGAACTATTTGTCCACAAAATGATACCTTAGTTATTGCAAATATGAAGGCTGTTGGATCCAAGCAATTGATTGATGTTTTGAGTCCATGGTTGTCTTGGCTGTCCCTGGCCCGGACTACCCCTCACACTGGAGGTAGTAATAGATGCGTTTATGAGTCAATTTTCAGTCGTTCAACATAAAATTTTAATTAAAAATAAAAAAAAATATTTTTCTAATTCAAAATTTTATATTGGGAGGGTTAAATTGGTCTAAGACGCATCTATTATCATTCATATTTATACAAGTCTCTTTGACGGTCCTTTGCGGGCGTTGCTTAGCAAGCTTTGTCACTCCATTTATTTTCCAAGTTTGTTTGGTTTCCAAATTTCCAAATCTCACGTGGTCATCATCAAGTTGCATGTCTCAGTCAATGCTCTTTCCATTATATTATCACTTATATTTATTACTAGCTAGCTTGTTTTCAATGGAAGAGTAATGGTATATGTTAAATAATCTTTGTTGATATCATACGATATGTAAATAAATTATTATGTAGATAAGTCTTAAGTCTTGGGAGGTTGCTTTCTGTGGCTCAAAAATCAGGAGGAGGGGGAGGAGGAGGTCTACGAAGTTTCTCTCATCTTCTCACCGCCCACGTTCAAAGTGTCCAACAAGGGAGGCGCGCCCACGCGAGACTGACATAGACTCCACACGCTCGCATTGGATGAGAGATATTAATATGTGCGAGAAGTCAAATTTTTGAAGGTGAGATGTACAAGTGCTGGGGGAATGGACAACTTGGAGGAAGAAGTTAGATAGGCCTTGTTTGAAAATGAGTATGGCTCGATCAGGCAGTATGTTTAGGGTTCGTCACAGATTGGGTAGGTTTTGGATTTTATAGTCCGCATATAAATTAGAGACATATAAATTAGAGTCGTGAATGGATAGATTCACAAGCTAATTCTTGATCCGTTATATTTAAAATTTTTGAATTATAAAGATAAAATTTTTATTTTTAATTCAAAATTATAAATAAAACGAGCAAAAGACGGTCTTTAGATCCGCACATTCTCATCCCTAATATAAATAGGAGAAGATATTAGGTCCAAATATTGATCCGTATACTATGCGAGAGGCATTTGACCAAATTCTAATGCCCATCAATTTTTCGGGTTTGAATACTTGAAAAAGAAACCTCTGTTATTTGTTATTCGAAAGATTTAACTCAGAGACGTAAGCATAACATCAAATCAAATCAAATTAACCCATAATAATATTTAAAACTACGGATCAGAAATTGCACCATGACAAAAAGTCTCTTGTAGTCATTCATTCTTGCAATTGCTAGTTTCCTACAACTGATAACTATAATCTAAAAATTCATCTAACTTGCTTGACATCCATTAATTAAAAACCCTAATCTTAATCACCATACACGACTCACCCACTCACAATATAGATAATAAAATGTTCATCAAGATTATAGGGAAAAACAAAGTTATCAAAATATAAATCTAAGATTTGAAAACGATCAATAAGAATTGATTTCCAAACAAGACTCTTTTAACATATCTTCAAGAAGATCTTCACTTACGACTCTTCTTAATTTTAGATCTCCAAACCTTCAGAAATATACTTCCGTTATTTCGGCACAATTAATTTTATAGCAAAAGGTTATGCAAAAGTTGCTCGATAGAAAACTACAAGATGGATCATTACTAGATGGAAAGTTGCAAGATGGAATACGCGCTGACTTTCCTTATACCAAATTTTTAGCATGTTGAATTCGGATAGGGATCGGTTCTCTTAAATCCAAACCCTTCTCATAATTATAATTGTAACACCCACTTCTGGTTGCATGATTTTTTGGATTTTACAAATATAATTTTGGATTTTCGAATGATTTTCAAATAAAAAGAGAACTTAAAAATAACTTCTTAGCGTAAATTAGATGAGCTTATATTTTGAACCGTTAACCTATTAGAACCTAATCGAAATCCAAACCACTAAATTAAGTTAGTTGAAAATTTAAATTAGATTTAATTACTTGAGTTATTTTAATCGTCTTATCCAATTAGCAAATATAAACTGAATTAGAATCCCCTAGTTATTATCACTATTAGATAAAACCTTATATTTCTTTAATTTAAATACCCAAATAGAAATAAAATCTTTTTACATTTGTTGAACTTTCCATTGTTAAGGATAAATCTGTTTGGCTCTTGGAAATAGGTGAAATAAGAAAGAAAAACAACAGTAACTTCCAAATTTAAAGTTTAGGGAAAAAAAAAAAACCTCTTCAAAAGAGTTCTAGTATTTGTATGTTTATTTAAGAAGTGAATTAGAAAATATTATTTAATTATCTAATAAAATAATAATAATATTTATTTGTTACTAAGACTATAATTGAAAAATAACAATGAGAAATAAATAAAATATTATTATTTTACATAATTCCTTAAACTTCAAGAGCTTTTCCAACCAAAAATTAGGGGAAGAGAAAAGAGACAGTAAGAGTGTCACATAGAATTTACATCATCCGAGTTGAAGTAACTTCTAGTTTTCTTCTTGATTAGACAAACAAATGAGATAGTGGAAGTTATCTTACTTTTACTACTTCTATTTTACTTACAGAAACTAAAATAGAATTTTTTGATTGATATGACTTTCCATTGATTAGGATTTCAGGTTAGATTTAAGTAATTAATTAAATCTAATTAATTTATAATTTTAACTACTTTAAATTGAATTACAACTCCCTAACCAATAGAAATCCATGAAAACACCTTAATCTCTATAAATATACCACAACACCCCCACAGCCTCCCCATTTCCAATGCAGAATAAAAGAAAAGAAAATAAAAGAAGAGAGAAAATAAAAGAGAGGAGAAAAAGAATTCTCTCATGTGGACTTAGACTTTTTGAGGCTTTTACATATCTTGATCCTCTCTATTCAAATTCATATGAGTCCATGACTCACGCATATCATACTTCATATTATTATTTAAGGTTAATTTACTGCGTTATATGTTATTATTATGATTAAATTGGACGTATGATTTTTAGATTGATTATTTTGCTGAAAATCATGTGAAAGATATATGGGTTCTTAGAGTCACTGGTAGAAAATCACCAGTGGCCTTCCGATTAATTGGTGGCTAGGCTTGGGTCAGTACAAGTTAGGTTTGCTACCGGCAGATTTATTAGTGACTAGTTTTAGGTTGTTACAGTAAGGTGAGCACTAGTGGCTCTGCCACTAGTGGATTCATAGATAGGTTTGGACTTCAATTTGCCCTCAGGCATTAATCTTATGTACCCATTTTACAGAAACTTACATAAATTTTTTCACAAAAACTTACATAATTTTTGACCCTATCTTCCAATTGAGCTAATTCAAAACTCATAAAAAGAGAACTCGGAGCTCTTCAAATTCTTCAAACAGAAATTTTTAAGACTAAATTAGGAAATAGCCCTATAAAAGTATCATTTTTTTTTTCAGAAACGTTATGAAGTATTTTATTCTATATAAAGCTAAAATATAAGAAACTCTTGTGTGTTTTTTTTTTTCAGAAAGCTCCATAATCTTTTTATTTATTATATAAGCCCTTATGAGATTTCAAATTTCGTGGAAATCTCTCAACAACATTATCGAAAAATTAATGGATTAATATAAAAACACAATAAATACCCACCCCGACCTTTCTAAGTACCTACTCCTTGATTTAGTATATTTTACTCAAAAATTATTTATTTGAAAATATTGGAGAATGAGTATTTGCTTTGTTTTTAATTTATTTTATTAATTTTTTCATTAACACCATTTGGGGTTTTCAAGAAATTTGAAACTCCATATGATTTTAAATAACATAAAAAGGTTATGGAAATTTTGAGAAAAAAATATGATACTTGATGAAGATTTCTTCTATTTTAGCATTTATATAAACTCCCAAGAGGTTTCAAACTTTATGAAAATATTCAAACGTCACTAGCAAAATAAATCAATTTAAAAATTCAATAAGTACACACTTTTCGACCTTTTTAAATACTTACTTTCTAATTTAGAATATTTTACTAAAAAAATCTATACCTGAATGTCCGAGAGTGGGTATTTGTTGTATTTTTAAATTGACCAGTTAATTTTTCCCTACGTTGCTTAGTAATTTCCATGAAATTTAAAACTATATTGTTTGCTGAAAAATTGAATTTCTCCTTCCATTGCAAAATTATTTGATTACAAAAGAAAATTGAGAATTACAAAAATATCGAGAAATAACAAGAACAGGAATATTAATTTATTCCCTTTTTTATGTGGGTTCGGGTGGCGATAGAGCCTCACTGGTGCACTCCGTTGACCGTCTGACCGGGAAGGGGATGGCTCTACTTCGCTCCTTGATTTCACGAACTCGCCCAAAATCGTCCAAAAATTCCTTTCTCTGGACTCAATTCCTGTCTTTATAGACAGAATCAGCTCGAAATCCGGCTCGAATCCTCCCTGAAAAGTCGGATCACGAGATATCAGGCAAATAAACAACGGAAACAGATGGAAAACAACCCGAAGGTGGCAACCCGCGGGAGCCCTCCCGTGGGTGGGCACCCGCGGGAGGAATTCCCGCGGGGCCCACCCGCGAGGGATTTCCCTAAATTTTTTAATTTATTTATTTCGGTGTCTACATAACCCCCTCCAAAATTTTCGAAATTCTGTATTGAGTCGCACGGAATTTTGAAACACTTTGGATTCTTTACTTTTGGCTATCAGATATTTTAAAGGATTTGCTAGATAGAGATAATTGTTAATATATTTCGCGGTATACGAGCAGAGATATGACGTTAACATGTTTATTCAATTATTCAATAACAAGCAAGGGTATGATTTTAACGTGCTCATTTGAGGTCAAGCAGAGGTATTATGTTAACGTACTCATCAGAGTCCTAATTGTTCAGTGACATCTATTATGACGGATTAGGGAAAGACAGAGGTGACATTAAACGTGTCTTGGAGCTCAACCTATTCAGAGGATCTGGTCGTGATAGGAACAAGCTGACTAAATAGAGGTGAAGGTTAACGTATTTAGCCTTGGAATCGGACTATCAGAGATAACTGTTAATTTGATAGGGAGATGATTTTCGTCAGAGGTAATTTTTAAATTAACAATATCAAAAACAAATTCATCAGAAGCTGTAATATCGGACTTGATGAAGTGTGAGTTTTCTTTTCTGTCAGAGGTGAAACCTTAACATGATAGGAGATTTAATCGGATTTTATCTCATTTGATTTTGAATTATGATGTCAGAGCTATGATTTTAACTTGACAAATATTTTGGAGTGTCACTTGCTCTGCTAGAGAAAAATGTCGAGAAAAGTTTTGTTGTCAGAGGTGAAATTTTAATGTGACAAGAGATTTATCTGATTAGGATTTTTAGCAAACCCCCAACTATCAACGGATTTGATTAGTTTTTACCAACTACCATTTGAGTCGAGCTAGCCATACTATTCCCCTCAGTATGGTGAGTTGTCGAGGGTTTCGTTTGGGTTTAAATGGCAAACTTTTCCTCTTCCCTTTGCCTTAGCAGCTTAGGGCAGTGATATATCCTTATATTCGGATAAGGATACTGTTGTGACAGATTTATCATGAAATTTTTAGCAAACCCCCAGCTATTAATGGATTTGATTAGCCTTTACCAACTACCGTTTGAGTTGGGCTAGCCATGCTATTCCCCTCAGCATGGTGAGTTATCGAGAATTTTGTTTGAGCTTAAATGCCAAACTTTTCCTCTTCTCTTTGCCTTAGCGGCATTGGGCAATTCATACTTTTACCCCTAGCATGAAGGGGTTGACGAGAAACTGGTTCTCTTCCCGTTATCTTGACGGTATTGGGTAGTTCATACTTTTGTACCCCTAGCATGGTGGGGTTGGCGAGAAATTTATTCTCTTCCCGTCGCTTTGACGGCGTTGGGTGGTTCATGCTTTTTTACCCCTAGCATGGTGGGGTTGGCGAGAAATTTATTCTCTCCCCGTTGCCTTGTCGACATTGGGTAATTCATACTTTTTACCCCTAGCATGAAAGGGTTGATGAGAAACTGATTCTCTTCCCGTTGCCTTGACGGCATTGGACAGTTCATGTTTTTTACCCCCAGCATAGTGGGGTTGGCGAGAAACTGGTTCTCTTCCCTTTGCCTTGACGGCGTTGGGTAATTCATACTTTTTATCCCCAGTATGATGCGGTTGGCGAGAAACTGGTTCTCTTCCTTTTGCCTTGACGGCGTTAGACAGTTCATTTTATTTTATTTTATTATATATATATATATATATATATATATATATATATATATATATATATATATATATATATATATATATATATATATATATATATATATATATATATATATATATATATATATATATTTCATCATTCATTTTTTTTTGGCACCCTCACAACCCCCTGCTTCTTTGTGGCCAAAAGGGGTTAACTTTTTTTTTTGTAGGTTATGGGGGTTTACCTCCCTGAGCTCGTCTTTGGAATTGTTGTGAGCCCAAGTGGTACCTTTAGACCACCCACATTAAATATATCTGATTTAGCTCTAACTCATTTTTTGTTCAGTTTTGAGCTGAACTGCTCCAGCGTCAATCAACACTTGAATTTTATCTTTTAAAATAAAACAATTCATTGTAGAGTGACCTACAATCCGATGGTACAGGCAGTAATTTGGATCGTTAGTCTTCCCAACCTCTTCAGGCCTCTTGCTTTTCGGCAACTTAAGTATCTTGCGTTTGTTGAGCAGATTGAACATAGTAGCAGTATGTTCATCTTTAAACGAATACTGCTTTTGAAGCCTAGGTGACTTTACTGTGTTGCTCATAGTTGTCCATGCTTTCTGCTTCGGCGTGCTTTTTACCGCCATTACCATTATATCTTTCCCTTTGGAACGGGTAAAATGGAATGGAGGTTCATTTGTACTGCTTCCGGTTGCAAACTGCTGCTTTCGAGGCTCGAAGTATATCTTCGGCTTGTTCACCCTGCTTAAGCAGATCTTTCCATGATTTGGCTTCAACCAAGCCCATCTTATCTAGAACGTCGGTTAACAAATTGTGCCTGTAAGTTTCCACCAGAGTGTCCTGCGTCATGCCATGTGGGCATCGAACAGAAAGCTCTCGGAATCGCTCAATATAAGTTTTGACCGTCTCGCCTTCCTCTTGCTTTGCCGCTAGCAAGGATAGTATAGAGACTTCAGTATCATTTTCGAAGAATCGGGCTAAGAACTCACGTTCTACATCAGCCCATGATTTAATCGTTCCCTGGGTAGCTGCATGAACCAGGTAAATGCGGGCTCCCGTAAAGTGCTCGCGAATATCTTAGTCAGAGTCGGATCATTCCCCATGAGGTATCATGTCTGCGACAGGAAGTAGAAGATGTGCTGTTGCGGCGAACCTCTACTGTCGAATGACTGAAGGTTCAACGGTTTGTATTTTGCAAGATAAGGTACGATCTCCCATTCTATGGGATAGGGACGGACTACCCCCACCTCTTACAGTTTTTTGCGATGAAGGAGAGCTTGTAGTTGGTTCTCCATCTTCTCTATATTTTCTACGTGAGGGTTGATGATAACCTTCACTTCCTCTTCCTCTCTTGAATGAGGAGGAATTTCTTCATTCTCGTCCTCGCTATCTTCACTTATTTGGACAGGTCATTTTCTTTTCTGCCGATCAGAAATGGACGACGAGAATTGGTTCTTTCTAGTTTGAGCTAACAACTCTATTAAAAGTTGTTTCAATTCTTCTATGGTCTCCTCTTTCTGTTCGAGATGTTTTTCTTGTCTCTCAAGCCTTCCAGAGACTTCTTCTAGGCGAGTGCCCTCTGGTTCGATAGAAACTCGTTTTGACCCTGGAGTGATTTCATTATCTGAAGGGTTGTTTCCGACCACCTTTTTGCCTTTATTAACCATATGCGATGCGGCGGCAGGCAAATCGGTCCCAGAGCACACCTTTCTCACCGTCCGTATTCTTTTGGGTTCGGTAATCCGTTCAAAAACGGACCGTTTTGAGTTGCATTTGCAGCTTGATAGAACAGTTGAGATTAACTGTTCGCATTGGCAATGAGGAATATTTTGTGAGGAGTTCTTCTTCCAATTGAGATACTCTCTTAAGTCTTGAGGTACCTTCTCATCTCTATTTGCATCTCGACGCTTTTTGTGTCGCAAATTCGGTTCATAATACTGGAGAGTTTGCAATATTTTTTCCAGCATCAAATTGTCCTCCAACCCTTCTGCAGATTCTTCTAGAGTGCACACTGGCCTGAGTAGTTGTGTGGACCCCGCACGCCTCTGATAGAGAGATTAAAATATTTGGTGTATGTTGCGTGCTCACCACAGGCGTGCTCGAAGAGACATGAGAGTCGTGTTCATTGAGCGTAACCCATCGTTGCTTCCGTGAAGTGGAATCTGCGGGATGCAACCCGTCGTTGCATCTGCGGGATGCAACCCGCGGTTGCAACTGCGGGTTTGCACCCGCGGTTGCAAGCCGCTAGTGGCAACCCGCGGTTGCAAGTCGCGGGTTGGCACTCGCGGTTGCAAGCTGCGGGTGGCAACCCGCGGTTGCAAGCCGCGGGTTGGCACCCGCGGTTGCAAGCCGCGGGTTTGCACCCGTGGGGTTGCTTCTGCGGGATACAACCCGTGGCTGCATCCGTGGATTTGCTCCGAAATTTTTCACTGTCCTGGAGTTTTCTGCAACGTTTCCTATATGATTGAGGCGTGCTCGTTGAGTTTTACACCTCAGATTTCTCTTTTGGGAGTGGGTTAGAGTTTGGTTTGACTTTTGGCTTGACTCTGGAATGGGCGATAACGTCGTATACTTGACAGACGATGACGTCTTGTTAGTTTCAACGGGCGATGACACCTCGTAAGTTTTCATAGGCGATGATGCCTTTTGATTTTCGGTGGGTGATGACGCCTCACCTTTCTTCATTGTCGCCCGGCGATGACGCCTAAGCTCTGAATTAGAGTAAGAAAGAAATCCTCATATTTTTGCTGGTCGACTTCTACGACCAGCGTTTCAATAACAGATCCGATCGCTACTAAGTCAGACTGCGCCACCATATTCTCTGTTGTGAACAGAGAGGCTCTCACTGTGGTCGTCAGTTCTTGTTTGCTCAAAAATTGAATTTCTCTTTCCATTGCAAAATTATTTGATTACAAAAGAAAATTGAGAATTACAAAAATATCGAGAAATAACAAGAACGGGAATATTAATTTATTCCCTTTTTTATGTGAATTCGGGTGGCGATGGAGCCTATCTGGTGCATTCCGTTGACCGTCTGACCGGTAAAGAGATGGCTCTGCTCCGCTCCTTGATTTCACGAACTCGCCCAAAATTGCCCAAAAAGTCCTTTCTCTGGACTCAATTCCTGTCTTTTATAGACCGAATTAGCTCGAAATCCGGCTCGAATCCTCCCTGAAAAATCGGATCACGAGATATCAGGCAAATAAACAACGGAAACAGACGGAAAACAACCCGCAGGTTGGCACCTGCGGGATCGCTCCCGCAGGAGGCACCCGCGGGATCGCTCCCGCAGGAGGCACCCGCGGGATCCCGCGGGTGTCCCGCGGGATTCTTCCCGCAGGTGGGCACCCGCGGGAGGAATTCCCGCGAGGCCCACCCGCGGGGGATTTCCCTAACAAATTTTTTTTTATTTAGGTGTCTACATATATGAGAGCTTACATAACATATAAAAATTTATGGAAGTTTATGGGAAAACTTTGATAGTTTGTAGGATTTCATCTACTTTAGCTATTTTTTTAAAGTAAGTTTTACTTTTAGGATAGCTAAGAATGGTGATGAATATATATTACATTTTAAAATTTAAGGTCACCAAGTCCCTTCAGCAAGTAATTTGCTTGTATACCATATATATAAATTATCTTTGAAAATTCTAAATTCAAATATTCTCTATCTAGTTTATCACAGTGCAATTAAGACTATCATGTTCCTATAGTTGACCCTGTTCTAATCTTGTTGTCGGTGTCACACCTCTTTCATACCTTCAGCTAATTAGCACCTTGATTTGACTCTAATAACCAGGGATTGCTTGCTAAAAGCACCTGAAAATATAAATTAGTTCTTGATTACCATGAATTAATGGAGTTGAACATAGACCGAGTCTCTAGTTTTAGATGCCTTTTGATGATACCCCAAATTGTTTCCATACCAACAGTTCTTTATTTTTGTTTATTTATTTTTGCTTATATATCCTTCTTACCAATAGTTAATTACTATAGTTAATTAACATAGATAATATAATAAATTACACTAAGATTGACTTTCATCTCCAAGTATTATTAATAACTAATTCTTGTAGTTTTAAAAAAAAAAAAATCTTCAGTTAGAGAACTCTTATTCTAAGAAATGACACAAGTGTACAATTACCAATGAATAGGTTAAGTCAGAGTTTGACCAAGGCGGCCAACTCCGATTGGACTCAGTCAGAATTCAGAGTTCAATTCGAAGACTGCCATAATTCGGTTGGAGTCGAGCACACAAAAGATTTAATGGTCGAAATTGGTTATTTTATCATCGAATAGGTTGGATTTCGACTCTGATTCAAATTTCTTCCGGTCATTGTCGTTTTCGATATTTTAAAGAAGGCCCAGTTCTCACAAGCATCACCAAGAATTATCATGGCTACTCTTTTCTTCTATGCATTAGGAATGAGCACAGACGGATTCAAGTGCTAATTGTTGGCATGTTCTATTCAAAATTTTTGAATTAAAAATAAAAAATTTATTTTTCTGGTTTAAAATTTTGAATAGAACAAGTTAAAGATGGGACCTTAGGTCTGCCCAATCTCATTCCCACTATCCATTGAGCTCCTCCATGTTGATTATTTGAATGTCCATTTATCTTTCAAAAGCTAGTTCAGGTCATTTTTTTCGTATACAAAATTTTGTTTGCAATGCAAACATATTAGATTTTTGATGAATTGAAGCATCTTTGCCTTTTAAAGAGAGAGCTTTGATATGTTTTTGGCTCAAATCGAAGAAAGCTCGAGATTTTCAGGAATTTTGGAAGGAATCTCATTGGAGAGAGATAACGAGATTATTGAAGAAGACAATAAGATATTTGGATAATTTTAGGGATAGGAGAATACTTCGAAAATTTTTGGAAGGAACTGTAAAAGAAGCTAAACTCCGCAACTCTGATTCCGACTCCCTGTCGGAATCCGATCGCTTCTGAACGATTCAGAGTAGGTGGAGTTTGATCATACTTCAACCGAGCAGGACTATTGGAGTCTTCGGTTTCTTTCCCTGCTTGGAGTCAGTTGAATTTCTTCAATCTCTCTAAACGATTGTTCATCCTCTCATATTACCATTTGTACCTAAAATGACTTTGTCTCTTCTACAAACAAGTTAAAATTCATGAATTAAACTATATATAGGTGCTTAATATAGATAGTCTTCAAAAGGAATTAGTAAACTTTTCCTAATAGACCAATTAGGTGAGCCAAAATTCTCTTACCTCACAATAAGAGTGAGGCTTATGAAGAGTAGTAAGAGCAAAAAAACAGCAGTAATCATGAAAATGAGAAGGAGAAACTCTTACCCTATCAGAACGACGATGTGCAATAACTTGACAGGACTCAAAAGCAGAAGGTGGTATAGGCACATCTTAAGGAGAACCATGTAATAATGCTAGATCCACAGGGAGAGTAAGGTCATTGGAAGAGCCCGAGAATAGATCGTCAGAGGAGTTGGTATTATCTACAAAAGAGTTAGTAGACTCGAAAAACAAAGTAATAGCTAGGGGGATCAGTGAAGACAGGGGAATGACTAGAGTGAAGTGAGGGAAAAGAGGAAAGAGTGGTGAAGAACTTATGTTCCCAAAACTCTACATGACGAAAGATACGAAGGAATTTTATGATAGGATCATAACAACGGTATCTTTTTTGTTCAATGCAATAACCAAGAAAGAAGCACAGCCTAGAACGGGGTTCCAAATTCGTTCGTTCATGTGAGGGGAGAAGAACGAAGCAGGCACAACCAAAAACTCGAGGAGAGCTGTAATTAGGAATGATACCATACAACAGTTCAAAAAGAGTTTTGTTGTTAAGAATAGGCGAGGGGACACGATTGATGATTTAGACAGCAGTAAGAGTAGACTCTCTCCAAACACGCTTAGGTAGCGAGGCAGAAATGAAGAGGAATCGGACGGTGTCTAGAATGTTACGGTATTTACGCTTTACTCGACCATTTTGTTGTGATGTATAGGGACAAGAGCAATGGAAGAGAGTGCCATTTTATTGCAAAAACTCAATGAAGGATTTTTTATTATACTCCAGAGCATTATCAGAATGAAAAATCTTAATAGCACGAGAAAATTGGGTAAGTACCATTTAGTGAAAGCGTTTGTAAATTGCAAACAACTCAAAACGCATATGCATAAGATAAATCCATATATAATGTAAAAAATTATCCACAAATATGACAAAGTAGCGAGAGCCCCCCTCGGTAGAAATTGGAGAAGGACCCCAAATATAAGAATGAATAAGATCAAAAGGAGCAGAAAAAAAAGAATCACTAGTATTAAAAGGTAAATGAGTTTATTTTCCAAGTTGACAAGAAAGACAATCAAACTTATCAAAAGTGACAGAGCCAAGGAGACCACTAGAAACTAACTGCTGAATACGAAGTAAAGAAGTATTACCGAGACTAGAATGCCAAACGCTAGAAGTGATAGTAAAGGCAGCCGAAGGTGTAGTGGAAGGAATCTGTAAGTTCACCATTTCAAATATACGTCAAACTTTACGACCTGTCCCAATGACCTGACCCGTCCGAGGATCCTGCATATCAACACCATGAAAAGAAAAGTGAAGCTCAAAACCTAACTCAACAAGTTGGCCAACAGAGAGGAGATTCGACGATAACTTAGGAACTAAATAAGTATTACCGATGGAGATGTTGGAGGTAGAAATAGAACCAATATAGCCAACATGCATCACAAAACTATCGATAGTATAAATAATATGGTTAGGATCTAGAGCAGATTTAGTGGAAAAAATGGTAGGATCAGAACAACAAGCAGAATGTATAAACCAAGAAGAAGTATCATGAATGACAGATAGTGCAGTAGATGAACGGGAAAAAAACCTGATGGACCAAAACCATAATGTCAATAGCAGTGAGAGAAGTCGATTGGGAAGAAGACCTAGGTATATAGGGATCAGTGGAGACAACTGCAGCAGCCTGTTGGAGAAAACCTCGAGAGTCTCAGGTCTTTTTCTACTGCAACTTGAAACAATCAGTAATCAAGTGGCCGCTGTTTTTGCAATACCAACAAAATAATTTCTGGGAAGAGGATTGTGACTGTGGAGCAGAACGTTGGGAGGAAGGTAAAGAGACAACAGGTAAAACAAAATCGGGAGACTGTAGTTTCATAGTAAGACGACGATACTTCTCAGAAATTAATTCAGCAACAGCAAGATTCATGGTAGAAAGCGGCGTATAATGAAGAAGGGATGCCCGAGTGGACTCAAAGTCATCGCGAAGAGCCATCATAAAATGCATGAATTTGCAGTGGTCCTGATACTTGGCAAAGAGCTCGATGTCTGCAGCATAATGAAGTTAGGGTTCGACAGCAGTTAACTAATCCCAAAGAAGAGCGACTTGAAAGTAAAACTCAGTGATGAACTGACCTGGTTCCTGACGCATCTAGTAAATTTTCGTCTTAATCTGAAACTAAAGAGAAGTATCATTGCAGCAATTGCCAATAAATCCTATGCAACTTTAGTATTCTCAAGTCTGAGTAGAAGACTGTTAATTGATGGGATTGATGTGTTAACAATCCACTGTAGAATTTTACTATGAATACTCTCCCAAGCGTCCAAGTGAGTAGCGTAATCAGCAATGGACTCATCTTTAACACGAACAAATTTAGGAGAATTCTCAGAAACATAACGCCACAATTTTCTTCCTTTGACAAAAAGTTTCATATTGGAAGTCTAAAGGCTATAGTTGGTTCCATCCAAAACAATATCAAGTGGACGAATAATATCACGAACAATATCATTTTGGAAGTATGCTAAAATCAACTCCCGATCAACCAAAAAATCAGCGTCCGAAAAAGTCAAACCTGATTGTATAAAAGAATTGACTAGGGCGAGTAGGGCTCACGCGTCGGAGAAGAGAGGTGCGTGAATACCACTTGCAGAGATTTCACACAGTGCGTGGAAGAACTTGTCAAATTCGATAGAGCTGAAATTTTAAATGAAGGAGATCAAAGGGAGACGAACAATTTGAAGGTAGAAAATTGTCGAGATCTGATTTCAAAATGGCCAAAACGAGCACAAAGAGATTCGGGATGTGTGAGGACAAAAAAAAACTCACTTAAGGTGGTTTATGCACTCACGAAAGAAGTTAGAAGAGGTATCAGAATTTCGGTGGCTCTGATACCATGAAGAAGAAAATAGAGCAAAAGCAGAATAAATAAATTTCTCTATATTTTCTTGTCAATAAGCTATCATTTTATAGGTAAAGGAGGTAAGAAAAATAATAATTACAGGATCTGTAATTGATATTAATTACATAAAATCTTCAGTTAGTCTAATCAGAAATTTGTTAATTATCCTAAATTAGTTTAATCAGAGATTTGTCAACTATTCTAATTTAGGAAAATATCTCAATATCTAATAGGAAAGTATCTCAAAATATCTCAGCAATATAACCATATCCCATCATATCTCAATATAGGTACTTCTACTCTAGTATAATTTGCACTAGTAGAGATTTAATGTCATATTTCAATATTGTTGTACCTCTACTCATAGTTTAATGACTTCGTTCTTTTGTACAAAAATATTTGAAATTACCTATCTAGATAGACTTCGAAAGGAATTGCTAAAGTGTCCCTAATAAACCACTAGGTGACTAATTCTCTAGCATGCACAATTTTCTCTTGTTTATTGATTGTTTAGACAATTAAAACTATAAATTTTGGTTATATTCCTCCTAAAAACTAATTATTTCTTTTGGTTACCAAATGCAAGAATCTATGTCATCAAGATTCCTAGTATTCTCGGTAAATGTTAAAATTTTTGAAGTACCGTACTCTTACGTATGTTTGAATTGTACTTCTTTGAGATTAAATCCAATAATTCAATATAATTGTCGGGAATTAGTTAGACTCTTTTATGATAGACATTCAAAATTAATCATTAATTGGGCAAATAGTTACTTGTTAAGTTGCTTGTACACAAAGGTTGTGTATGTAACCATTTAAGCAAATCCAAATTTAACAAAAAAAAAACTATTGTAGATAGTTTACTATAAATAAATGGAGATATAATTCAGATAGCCGAGATATCGAGAATGTTCTTGAATGCTTTCGAGTGATTTAAAGTATGGTCCTTTTTATGGGAATTAGAAACTTAGTTGTTGGTCTAAATTATGGGGCAAAAAAAAATCATCACGTGACAAAAACCAGTCTCCATGTTATCAACTAGCATATGTGCACGACATTAACTTTAGGGTTCCTTTTGAGTATAGAACCTCGAAAAGTTTCCATTTGCCACATTAAATTATAATTTAGAATACTGTATACGTATTGGCAATGAATGAAAAGTTTTCCCGTACAATTTTTCTAGAGTCTTTTAGAATTACTCCAAATATGAATTCCACTGGCCCGACACTATATAACTGGCTTCTGTATCAAAACTGTAATATATTATATAGAAGATTAGTTGAAACTATATTAGCGTATTTCATCGATACATCAAGCGGGCCACCAAACTAATTACAAATCTTTTACGAAATTAGTCTATTCATGGCAAAAATAGTGCTTGCATAAAGCACGCTATAAGTAATAATATACTCTGCCCGATATTGTGGATATTGAGACTAATTAATTATGTACTTGGAAACAAAAATATCCAAGCATACGCAAGTATTTATAAAAGTTATATAAAAATACTAGTATTCAGAGTTTGGTCTTTTTCCTCCTTATCTCTTTAATATTAATCTTTTGTAATAAAGACGGTATATTGGTCTCGAATATGTGACCTTGACTCTCCAAATTAATTTTAATTATGTGTGTAACGCTCCGCATCCCAAAATACGGGTAGCGTTCAGCGACGTATCATATGAATACGCCAAGCCTAAAACACATAAATACATATGTACAACGTATGTATATACAATCAGATAATAGTAAGGAAATAAAACAATAAATTATTTCAAAAAAAATAACGATCAAAACAAGTCTGTAGGAAGATCAAAATGGATTCTTTTACAAAATCGAAAATTTAAGTTTGAATAAAAATGCATAATAATTCCTAAGAACAACAAATACTAGAAAGAGTCTCTCTCATGGCTCTCTTACAGCAAACATACTTATCAAAATTCTTTTAACTCCTTGAGATATGATTGCAGCTGTGTTGAATCTTTCTCTTTGTTAAACAGCAAAAAGTATCTGGACATGCCAAAGCAGGGTCGTTCTACAAGAAGAAAATAATAATACACAGGCATGCGATGTGTATATATATATATGAATAGAACATGAAAGTAAGTAAAATACTAAAAATCATAATAGTATCAATAAAGTGTACATTTTTAGGAAGAAATAGAACATGAGTTAATTGCAGATGTCTTGAGGATGATAACGGTCATGAGGTACATCTGTATCACATATCATGGATAACCTTGTAGCAGGGATATATATATATATATATATATATATATATATATATATATATATATATATATATATATATATATATATATATATATATATATATATATATAGCAAAATAAACATACATGTGAAATATGACATTATATATTATTATTATTGTTATTATTATTTTGTTAATTTATTTGGAACTGTCAGAAGTAGTGTACCACATATTTTACGAGTATTCCGTGCATACCCGGCATGACGGCCATGATTCTTGGTACTGTCCCAGGACATACCGCTAGGTACTAATGAACATGAACTCTGATGAGCCTAAGTTCCAGGCGCGCAGTCCTATTTAATGATGGTAATCCAGTAATCACCCAGACCCCCCATAGTTAGGTTTCTAAGTTCGGTTGTTCAACTTCTAGAATGTAAAACTCTTAAAACATGTGTACAGTTCTTTCTTCAAGTTTTCCCTTAACCCCATGAATTAATTATGTATTTTAAGTATATAAAAGAATTATACTAACAGGCAAACAAAAGGTACATATAGTTGGAGTTAAAAGATTATGGATTCATATAATCACTTATAATTGCATATAATTACAGAGGTACAAGTTTCTTACAGAAAAATTATGAATTTGAGATTTTAAAATATTTGGAAAGCACAATAAATGACATTTAAAGTTTCAAGTCCACTGGTGACATCATCGGTAACATGTTATTAGTAATTTATTAATATAAAAATAAAATCAATTAATAAAATTATAAACTAAGGAAAAATGATCAAATTAACACAACCAATAAAATAGAATAAGCTATACTTTTCTTAAAAAAAAAGTTTTCAAATGTTCCTATTACATATATTAATTTTGTATGAAGTACTTTATTTATTTATTTATTTTTAGTTTTGTTTCCTGTGTTCTCTTCTTCCTTACAAGATGAAGCGAATAATAATAGCATATATGATAAAAACATATACGTGATAATGTGGTAAATAACGTGTACGTAATAAATAAATATAAATATCATATTATATGTATATACTTTAAAAAAAATGTATAGATTGTTTCAAAAGCAATATTTAATGCATGTAGACAGATACAGTCTCTCAAGATCATTATAAATGACATTAATCCGAGATTCATAAAAAAAAAATATATATGTTCAACAGTAGCGAGCATGGGTGCATACTTCCGTATATCCTGTATACATCATAAATACAAAATATATGCGCAAGACATACACAAAGATAGTAAACATGTATGGCCATATTATTGTAAATACAAAATATTAATTTGAATTAATTGTTTCCGAAGTCATAACAAGATTATTTTATCTCTTAGATAGGAAAAACAAGTATTAAAAATACGGTTCCATCAAAAGTGATAGACATATATAAAATATATATAATTTAATTAATAAGTGATAGATATAGATTTTTGAGTCCAATAGGACTTTACACTATATAGTTTATTATGTTGGAACAAATTTTATTATTGGAATTGAAGTCAAAGTGCATATTGTATATTCACTCACTCACAATATAAAAATTTCAACAATATAGAGAATTAATTGTAGAAGATATATGTTGCAAACAAACAAGAGTTTTTGTTGTTCATGAAGAAACCATTTATATAGTAAACTTAATTTCTAAAATGAAATTTTTAATTAAAAAAAAAACAATCTAACTGATAAAGGAATAAAATTAGTTCATGTTACAATTCAAAAATAAGAAGAAAATAAAATAAAATAAAATAAAATAAAAAAAAACTGCATTTTCAAAGTCCAGTGCATTAGTTCTTTGATTTATAGCTAAATTATAAATTTCTTGAAATCCTATCTTAATATAGTAAATAAATTGATAGAAAAACAAAATCCTACCCAACATTTCACAGAAATAGAATTTCTCCAGCCATAACTTATTTATTTATTTTGACAATGAACTCGTAGTCAGCTAATCTAACTAACTTTTTTTTTTTTAACCTTTAAAAGTTTTAGCACCACAAAAATAACATTTTTCTTAGGTCTTATATTCATCTCATAGCCAAGAAAAGTAATAGTTAATAACTAAGTTTTTAATAATTAAATATTTATATACTGTAAAAGAAGATTATAAGGCTTGGAGCTCAAAAACTTTAAGAAAAAAAAAATTCAGTTAGCAAGTTAATAATGATGGGAAAGTGATTGCAGGTAATATAATAAAACCCTAAAATTACTATGTTATAGTCTGTATTTCTTTGTGTAAATGAAAATAATTTCTCACTCTCTTTTTTCATGCAATTATTTTCGTTTTTTTATAATATTTATTTATTTAGTTTTTTTTTTTTATTCTTTGTTCTCTATCTAGCAATTAAACAGAGATTTCCCAAAAATAAATTTTCTACTTAATTGAAATTCATAGAAATGATACAAAAATACTTAGTTTTAATATACTCAATTTACATTCAGCTGCATTTTTTTTATTTAATAAAATATTTGACATAAAAAAATAATTTTTATGGCTGAATATAATAAAGAATATAACAATATGAATATATGGATCTAATCAAATAATAATTAACTAAATTAGAACATATAATATGTATAATAAAAAAAATAAAGAAATAATTTCGTATAAAAAAATCTGAAGAAAGTGAGTTGGGTTATGAACTCAAATAGTTATAAAATATAGAAATAAGAGAAAAGCACTTGCATTTATATGTTATAATTTTTTTTATATATAGTTAAATGGCAAAATAATTAAAATAAAAAAAATAGGATTAGTACTTGCCTCAAAAGATCAATGTTGGAAATTGATTGCGATATCTCTTTTCCCCCTTCTCTTTCCCTTTTCTTTCCTCTCTTTTTTTTTTTTTCTCTTTCTCTTTTCTTCTCTTCTCCTTCTCCTCCTTTTCCTTCGCTTTCTTCATTTTTTTTTGTTCTGCTCATGCTTGCAGCAGAACATAAATTTTTTTTTTCTTGGTTTTTGAATGAGTGGAAAGGGGTTTGATTTTGTTTTTTAATATATATCTTTTATATGTACTTTTATTAATATGAGATCATGTTAGATGTAGTTAAATATTTTTGATCCTATTTAAATGCTATTAAGTTTGTTATTATTCAACAAAATAGTATTTGAGATAAACTCAAATAATAAGTTAGTTAAAGATAAGATTGCTTTAAAAATAATATTAGTTTTTCTTTATTTAGATTAAGTATCTAAAATAAATAAATACAAGAATATTGTTTAGATAAATATGAAAAATTTCTATAGGGAATTTGGGACGTTACAATGTGTGATTTAGACGTCACACTGTACCAGTAAATTGGTCTCCCCTAATTCAGGATTAGAGTCTCAATTAAATGACACTTTGCAAAAAAAACACTTAATAACTTCACTGTTATGTTTTAATCACAGGTGCATGCAAACAGAGCTTACAACCAAAATGTTAATAATGTGGAAGGAATAAAACAAAAAAGGAGAAAAAGATCCGAGAAGCGCGTTGGTAAGTTGAAGAAGCTGTTTGTTACCATTTTTAAACCCGAAACAGTCAACCCTGAAGAAAGAGAAGGGAAACAAAGATCCGATACGATCCGATATTAACGGATCCTCGCGACCCGACCCGACTTGGGCGTGGCCCTCCCTGAGGTTGGTCCCCCATCCAGTCAAAGCGCAAAGGCCGAAGGAGAAAGTCTGTTTGTGTGGGGCCCGCATTTGTCAGAGGAAGGTTTGACGATTTCGCTCACGTGGAATGCGGCGGGCCAATCGGAAGCGGTGGATTCTGATTCAAGCGGTCATATACGGGTTTGACTCCCTCACTACGCCCGAAACCTCGCGGAAACTACGACACCAATCACAATAATACGTTTTCTTCTCTTATGCATTTATTACCTTCACACTCCCACCCCCATTTTACCATAGATAGCAAAATAAACGGGTGCTCCGATAACCCAGTAATCCATCATCCAAATTTAGCCCCTCTCTAAATCCCTCAAAATTTTGACCTGATATTACCATTTTACCTTTTTTTATTCATTCTTTCTCTTCTTTCTCTCTTCTCCTTTTCTTCATTATTGCTCATCTCTTCTCCTTCTCTCTTCCTCCTCTCTTTTCCAAATAAAGAAAAAAGGAGGAAGAGATGAGGAAGAGAGAAGGAGAAGAGAAGAGAAATAATGAAGAAAAAGGAGAAGAGAGAAGGAAGAGAGGAGGAAGAGAAAGAATGAATAAGAAGGGATAAAATGGTAATATCAGGTCAAAATTTTGGGAGATTTGGAAAGAGGACTAAATTGTATTAATTTAGGAAATTTGGGAGACTAAATCCTAAATATGAAGATTTGGAGAACTAAATCATAATATATAAAGAATTGAGGACAAACCAATAAATACCTCTATGGTAAAATACTATTTTTGCAAAGTATATCAAGTTTATTGGGAGTTTTGATAGTACGACCCGACCCGATAACAGCCGTAGCCGTCTTCAACCCCAATCCGCGTGCACCTTCAGACTTATGGTACACCGCCAGTTGTCCACCTGACGCACCGTCTGATGTCACTTCCCCAGTCCCCTCACCGGCCGCAAAACCTAGGGTCTCCTCTCCAAGCCCTTTTTATTGCCAGTCCCTTCTCACAGTTAAAAAACTTCAGCGACTCTCTCTCTCTCTCTCTCTCTCTCTCTCCCTCTCCGTCTCTCTCTCTCTCCTCTCTCTAAAAGAAAATCTATGGACAAAGGCGGAGGAGGCGGTGGACTCAGCCTAGACACATCCCTTCCCTTCTTAATCAAGCGGAAGCAGCCCATGGACTCGACCCACCACTTCGAGATGGACTTCTTCTCGTCAGAGAAGAAGGCCCGCCCTGTTCCTGCTTCCGTCGCTGCCTTTGATTCAAGTCCCGACCTCAAGATTAAGAAAGAGGACCTCACTATCAATGTAAGTCTGCGTGCATCAAATTCAGATTCAAATTCATGCAGTAGTTGCATAGCAATCCTCAGATCCATTCGTTCTCTGTTAATCTCATGCATGCTTCGTTTCCATGTCCCGTCTTCAGACTGGCCTGCACCTCCTGACTGCCAATACGGGCAGCGACCAGTCCACCGTGGATGACGAATCGTCGGACGACAAGGAAGGCAAGAGCGAGGTATATATATATATGTATAATTTGATTGATTAGTTTTTTGATGTAATTTCGCTTGATCGATGCACATAAAATTACGAATCGCTCACGAGATTAAGAAACTCTCAACTTTTGTATCAGCTGGCGGCGATGCAGGCCGAGCTTGCCCGGATGAGCGAGGAGAACCAGCGGCTTAGGGGAGTGCTCAGCCAGGTGACCAACAACTACAATGCTCTGCAGATGCATCTCGTCACGCTGATGCAGCAGCGCAGCAGCGTATCCACCAATATCAGCGAGGTACCAATTTTTAATTTAAAAAATTTCTAGCGTTTTCATCTAGATCGAATTAATAAAATTCGATGTACTGATTGGATTTATGGATCAATTTAGGCTAAGGAGAATAAAATGGACTTGAAGAAGGCCGAGAACGCATCCAGCTCGTTGGTGCCGAGACAGTTCATAGGTCTTGGCCCAGCGAGCACGGGTGCGGAGGCCCACGACGAGCCTTCCGGCTCGTCCACTGAGGTTGGCAGCCCGGACCGGTCATCGTCGCCAACGAATAAAGAGATTGTTCCGTTTGATCAGGAGAGCCCTGAGGGAACCAAATTGCTGAATTCCAAGGGGGCTGAACAGGCCCAAGAGGCCACCATGAGGAAGGCCCGTGTGTCGGTTCGGGCTCGATCTGAAGCGCCCATGGTTAGTACAATAGATCATACTTCAAATTCTGACCGTTCTAATTTGTCCATCATGGGAAAAATTGTCGTGCTGAATTGTGCCGATTTATTCAATTTTTTGAGATAACTGATGGTTGCCAATGGAGGAAGTACGGGCAGAAGATGGCAAAGGGCAACCCGTGTCCGCGGGCATACTATCGGTGCACTATGGCCAACGGCTGTCCAGTTCGCAAACAAGTAAGAAACTACGAACTAGTTCTCTCTCAATTTATTCAATTGCATCAAGTGCGAAAGAATTTAGACTAATTCTACCATCTGATTTGAGAACAGGTACAAAGATGTGCGGATGATCGGACGATACTGATCACGACATACGAGGGAAATCACAACCATCCACTGCCTCCCGCCGCCATGGCGATGGCATCCACGACCTCAGCTGCAGCGTCGATGCTCCTGTCGGGGTCGATGTCGAGTGCCGATGGGCTAATGAACTCCAACTTCTTGACTCGGACCATACTCCCTTGCTCAACGAGCATGGCTACAATCTCAGCGTCCGCACCTTTCCCTACCGTTACATTGGACTTGACCCACACTCCCAACCCTCTCCAGTTCCAGAGGCCGCCAGCTGCCTCTCAATTCCAGCTTAACTTCCCGAACCCCGCCGCTGCCACAGTCGTGCCTGGATTTGGCATGCCGCAGCAACCCCCATCTCTGCCGCAGGTGTTCGGCCAGACCCTCCACAACAATCAATCCAAATTCTCAGGGTTGCAAACGTCACAGGAGGCTGACGGTGTGCAGTTCGTGCACCCGAAGCCACCAGCGGGCTCCCCACTGTCGCTAGCTGACACCGTCAGTGCTGCAACCGCAGCAATTACCGCCGATCCTAACTTTACGGCAGCATTGGCGGCCGCAATCACGTCTATCATAGGCGGTGGCAGTCCGAACATAGGCGGAGGCAGTCCGAACAACAACAACAGTAGCGGTGGCAGCAATAAGCAACAAACCTAGCTAGTAATTCAAGTTCTCATACTAGATAAGCAAGTACAGCTCAGATTATTATTATTTTTTGGTTTTTATTTTTTGGTTTTGTTGAGATAATAGAACATAAAACATGTTTATTATAATTTTCTTTTTGTTTTCTTGAATTTTCTTTTTATCATTTTTCTGGGTTTTCTTTTTGGTTCAAGTGTTTGTAAAAGATGATAGAATGGTAAAAGATGATATAATAAAAGAAAAGAAAGAAAGAGAAATTTGGTCTGTAGTCATACAAGTCATGGGTTGGTTTGTTTGTTTTCAATTAAAAGTCTATTTTCTTTGTCTTGGAATTTGATCGGTTGCTTCTAGGGTTGGATCTCTTCTTATTGGTTTCTTCTGTCGTTGTTGTCATTCGTCTCCCGTTGTCGTCATTAAATCCTTTGCTTAGCATTGGTGTCAGCACAGCGAGATTGCGAGGCATGCAGACTTTTGGACTTGCGTTCATACGTTGATCATCGGAATGCTTCTACAGCAGATGATGGAGGGATCCTGATCCAAGACTCGATGCCAGGCTGAGCTCTTGTTTGGTGTGGATGTGGAGAGCTCGGCCTTCTTCAGAGCTAAGAAATTGTGTTTGTTGGGGGACTTATATTCCGACTCTTGTATTGCCTAGTATTTTCTCTTTGTTTCGATCATCTGTGTAGCTATTTATCTTCTCTCCTGAGTAAGGCAAGTATTCCAATAGACTAATTATATTATGTTTAGTTAAGCTCTTTTAATACGCGCGCGCACCACACCCACCCCCCATCTCCCCCTCCCCCCCCCCACCCCAAAAGGGTGGGTGTAAGGCTTGTGCAGAGAGGAAAAGGAAAACTTTGCTTAGAGTTGCTAAGGGGTCAAGGAAAACGTCCATGCACGTGAGGAATGCGGAAGAAGGGATGAAATGGTTTGACCGAATTGGCTCGCACTCAAACCCTATACTAGTCTGTCCTCCATAATTTTGTGTGTGTGGCTTGACTCGTGTGGCTTGACTCGTGTAGGCCTGGCAACCTTGCCGTGACCGACACGGCTCGGGTACGGCCCGTGTCAAGTACGGACGTGTTGTGCTTAGCACGACACGTATGCTCTGACATAGGTCTGTGCATGGCACGCCCGCACAGCTCATCAGGCACATGTCGGCTTAGGATTTTCCTTTTATTTTTTTTTTTAAATTATAATTTTAGTTAGTAAGTTAGTTTAGTTAGTTAACTTAATTTAGTAAGTTTAGTTAGTTCTAATAAGTAAAACAGATTGTGAAAATGAAAATTTATTTTATAGAATCTCATTACATTAACAAAATAACTTTATAAATCTATTTGAAAATCATACTAATCCTGAAGAGAGCGGAGAGGACCCACCTGTTACGCTCAACTTATTCTTAATATTTTTTCCAAGAAAATTATGAGTTTTAAAAAAATTACAATTATAGAATTCGAAGTAAAAAAAATTACAATTGTAAAAAGAAAAAAATAAAGACTTAATAGTGTAGAACCCTTCAACTTTCATTCTTCATCGGGTGAGTTATCTTACTCCAATTCGTTAGATCTTCCTTTATCTCGTTGTTCAGTATCGAACCAGTCATTCAAGTAAGCACACATTTCTAATGTGTTTACTGCCATTGAGCTCCTCCTCTCTGCTAGCACTTTACCACCAGTACTAAAAGTAAACTCCAATACTACTGTGAACACCGAATTGGTAAGCAGATCATGAGCCATGTTGGAAAGTACATGATATATTTTCCCTTTGATTTCAATCAGGTCAAAATATCAAAATCTTCATATCAGTTAGGTGAATAATTATCTGCGTTGGCCCTTTCTAAATAGTAATGAAGTTCATTGAAAGAAATACTAGATTGCCTAGTTTTTTTCAGTGGAATACAAATGATATTATTGGTTTTTTACTTTCTTGAATAGTGGGTTGTTTTTGTATTTTGTGATTTATCACTATACATATCTTCATATGTATGGTACATAATATCTAAACATGTTTTATTATCATTAACTAATTTTTAAACATTATTTGTACAACATATATTTGTATGAACTAAGTCTATTAAAATTTTCATTCCATCTAATTTACAACGTGGATCTATATAACGGTTACAAAATATAGTAAATATCGAAAAATTCTAAAGTATTTATTAAATTTAATTTCCATGAGCTTTAAAATATCTTAAAGAATTGGGTTATTCCTATTTTCATTAAAAACTGAACTAATTTCAGTAAAATAAGATGCAATGTGCGTAGTTAGGTAGTAAGTACCCGAAAGTACTCTAATTGTATCTTCAAATTTACTTAAAAAATTACAAGTGCAATTCAAATGATTACATTCATTAAAATACAAACTACAAGATGGTAATTTTATTTTATTAAATATATTTACTATATCTTTATATTTAATTGTCTTATCTAATATTTTAAATATAGAATTCTATCTTGTTCTTACATCTTGGAGTAAACTTTTTGATGAGATTTTAAAATTAATATATATTTATTTAGGGGTTTTTACATATCTGTCCCTTAAATCTTTAAAAATTAGAATTTAGTCCCCCAAATCTTTATATCTATAATTTAGTTCTCCAAATCTTTTAAGTTACCACAATTTAGTCCCCTAGCCATATTTTTTGTCCGAATTTCCCGTTATACCTTTGAGTTACTTCATTTTAGCTCTTCCTTCTCTCTTCCTCTTCTTATTGGGTTTCCCTCTCCATTCTTCTCCTCTCTCTCTCTCTCTTCTCTCTTCTTATTTGATTCTCCTGAGTTACTTCACTTTAGAGATTAACTGGAAGGGATGAGAGAGAGAGAGAGGAGAAGAATGGAGAGAGGAACCCAATAAGAAAAGGAAGAGAGGAGAAAGAGGAAAGGGAGAACTAAAGTGAAGTAACTCAGGGGTATAACGGGAATTTTAGGCCAAAAATATGGCTGAGGGACTAAATTGTGGTAACTTAAAGGATTTAGGGGACTAAATTATAAATATGAAGATTTGGGGGACTAAATTCTAATTTTAAAGATGTAAGGGACAGATATGTAAAAACCCCATTTATTTAAATATTTGTCTTCTTGGCCCATTTTACAAATGATATTGTGTTCCTAAATTTAGTTATTAAATCATTTATTACTCTTAATCCATCTTTGAATATTAATCCCAATATTGAAAATAACACGTTATGAAACTTGATATCTAGCGTTATGATACCTAACGCAAATTGAATGTTTACTCATTGCACCATAATGATGCGTTTTAGCTATTTTATGCTACTTTACATTATATTACATTTATATTATGTTATGTTATATTATTTATAGTTATATTTTTATGTAATTTCCATATTGCTGTGGATTTTTTGTTATTATTGTTAACTGATTGCTGCAATTTTTTACTTCATTACTTATTGTTTACTTGTTTGATTACTTGTTAAATTTATAGTTTATTAATTTCCAATTGCATACTATAATTCCTCTCCGATTATAGAGTTTTGTTAATTATTGTTGATGTTATTGAACTCTCAGCTAAACTAAAATGAGTATTAAAAAAATATGAATTGAACATTATAAAATATAAATTATTGTATTAGTGATGAATGAAATTGAAATAAATAAAATTAAGGTTTTTTTTGAGTAATAACTGAAATTACGGTTGCGAAAATATTATTTATAAAGGTAAAATGTTAATATTATTATGAAACTTGTTAGGAACATAGAATAATTTATAATTATTATAATATAATCTTATTTTTTTGTTTAATGTTTAAATTAATTTTTAATTTATAAAAATTTGTATGCATATTTTTTGTTAATTTTCATTAAATAAATTAAAAATTACATAACCTATCGTATATGTTACGCTATATATAACCTAATGGAAGCAAAATGGTAAGTTACCATTATTGTTATTTTAAACAATGATTAATCCATGTAAGTTTTAAAATCCGAATACGATCTAAATTCGATTTTGTATTTACATTTTGACAAATATGGTTGTATGGTCTTGTGGTTATTGATAACCTTTTCTTATATTAGAATAAACATTCATTAAAAATATCTATGTTTCACAAGTACTAAGCAAATTATGTGAGTCCATGCAGATTATGTAGATTGCATGGAGAAATATAAAAAAACTGGTATATATGCTTATACTATAAAACTGAAGGCACTTATTCTATTTTACTAATATCAACCATATTCAGTAATATTTACTCAGGCTGTGTTTGGTTTGAAAGAAAATGGAGGAAATGAAAATAAAGAGAAAATGAAAGAGAAAAGAAGAGAAAAGAACATGAAAAATAGTTTTTCCTTAATGTTTGGTTAGTAAGAAAATATTTTCTTTTCTTTTAAATTTTTCCTCAAACCAAAAAATAGAAAATATTTTCTTTCTTATTTCCTTTCTTTTCCTTTATTTTCTCTCAGACCAAAAAGAGCCTTAGTGTCTGGATTTCATACAAATTCGAGTTACTCTTATCGAGTATGGATAGTATCTTAAATATTTGAATAAGATCCGAATTTTTATCTGTATTTGCAAAAAATGAAACAAATACAAATATAACACCACTCCATCTAGCCAAATTATTCCCACCTTAGAAACTTTGAATTCAGCTTAACCAGATCTAAATTCGATTTCATATTTGTATTTTGACGAATATCACCATTCATAGCATTTTGTATATTGGATGAGAATGGATAAGTCCAAGCACCAATTTTTGGTTCGTCCAAGTCTTGAGCTGTCTAACTTAAAATTTTGAATTAAAAATAAAAAAAATTACTTTCTTAGTTTCAAATATTAAATAGGACAGACCAAATATTAGCTCTTAGACATTGCCCATTCTCACCTCTATTTGTATATGATAAGGATAGTGTTAACCTATTTGCATGTCAGAGTACCGACCCAATCAAATATATATATATATATATATATATATATATATATATATATATATATATATATATATATATATATATATATATATATATATATATATATATATATATATATATATATATATATATATATATATATATATATATATATATATATATATATATATATATATATGAGCTGATAGCTCACGCAAGTTATCTGAGCTGCAATTTATTTCTACTATTTCTAATAATTTTTTTAAAAATTTTCTTTTGAATTATGATCTCTATCATTTAGGGTTCACTCATACCCAGTTTCTTGGGTTTTAGTTTTGATTTAGTCCTCCATCAAGTTAACACAAATTTTAACGGTTTTTAATGAATAAAAATTTTGTATCCACCTGATGAAAATATAAATGAATTTCAAAATTCATGAAATTTAATTTTATTATAGTTAAGGAAGTAGAGATCCTAATTCTATAAAACTTTTGAAGAAAAATAATTAGATTACTATATTTTTGGCGCTAGCTCACGTAAATTTTTTTGAACTGGCGGCTCACCTACAGTAACTTGCATAAAATATCAGCTCATTTCCATTATTATCATACGCACAAACACACACAGAAACACATATGTATATATATAATGTGTATGTGTGTGATAATAATAGAAATGAGCTAACAGTTCATGCAAGTTACATGAGCTGTAATTTATTTTCACTCTCTCTAATAATTTTTCTTAAAAAATTTCTAGTGGATTATGATCTCAGTCCCATTGGGTTCACTCATATCCAATTTCTTAGGTTTAGTTTTAATTTGGCTCTCCATCAAGTTGATACAAAATTAACGATTCTTAATGAATAAAATATTTTGTATTCACTTAATGAAAGAATAAACAAACTCCAAAATATATGAAATTTGATCTGAAAAAAATTAAGGAGGTAGAGATACTAATTCTTTGAAGAATAATCACTATATTTTTGTCGCGAATTCACGTAACTTTTCCAGAGCTAGTGGCTCAACTACAGTAATCCCTATATGTGTGTGTATATGCGTGTGTGTGCGTGTGTTGTGTGTGCATGTGTGTATATGTGTGTGTATGTATGTATATATGTATATATATGGGAAAAATGGAATGAACTGTCGACTTACGCAACTTTCCTGAACTGCAGTTTGTTTCCACTATCTCTAATAATTTTATAAAAAATTCTTTTTAATTATAATCTCAACCCTCTAGTGTTCACTCATACCCAATCTCTTGGATTTTAGTTTTGATTTGGTTATCAAGCAGACACAAAATGAATCAATTTTTGGTAAATACAATAATTTGTATCCATTTGATCAAAGAATAAATGAACTTTAAATACTATGAAATTTGATTCTAAAATAGTTAAGGAAGTAGAAATAATTAATGATTGCCAAAAAATTGAAAAAAAATAATAGGGTCATTATTTTTTTGCTACTGACTCACGTAATTTATTTGAGCTGTTGACTCATATACAGTAATCCCTATACACATATTTACAGAGATATATAGAGAGATGCACGCGCACACACACATGCACACACACCCATGCACGTGCATCCACACACACCCACACACATCCACATGCACACACCCACACCCCCTCCCACATGCAGACACACGCATGCACGCGCACAAAACAACGTAAACAATTTTGCGGGTCTATGTAGATTAAACTCTATTCAATATATAACATTAATAATAATAATCTTAGTAACATTAAGCTTATATAACCCAAGTGAAATTCTTTATATTTTAAAACTATCCGTATTGTCATTTATATATGCAAGAATAAAAATAGGCAAAAATGATAATGCCATTATATAGTCGTGTTTATTCTATGTACATTATAATCTTATTAGAAATTATTATTATTAATATTATTTATAGGCATTTATCAATTATCATACATATGCATCAGTTTTTTAACAAATTTATGTATTGGTCCTTGCCTAATTATACAATGTCATATATATATATATATATATATATATATATATATATATATATATATATATATATATATATATATATATATATATATATATATATAGGGATTACTGTAGGTGAGCCGCCAGCTCAGGAAAAGTTACGTGAGCTAGCGGCAAAATTGTAATGATTCAATGATTTTTCTTCAATTTTTTTAACAATCACTATCTCTACCTCTTTAACTTATTTCAAATTAAATTTCATAAATTTTAGATTTTATTTACCCTTTCATCAAGTGCATACAAAATGTTTTATTCATTTTGTGTTAGCTTGATGGAGAACCAAATCAAAACTAAAACCCAAGAAGTTGGATATGAGAAAACCCTAGGGGGTCGAGATCATAATCCAAAAGAAATTTTTAAAAAAAATTTATTGGAGATAGTGATAATGAACTGCAGCTCAGTTAACTTGCGTAAGCTTTCAGCTCATTTCCATTTTTCTCATATATATATATATATATATATATATATATATATATATATATATATATATATATATATATATATATATATGCTTTTAACTCAATTTTCACTAGTGACCACCCTCTGTTAGGTGCCGGCAGAAGGATGAAATTAATTATCCTTTAAATCCCTCGCTAGCTCTTGGGCTTTTCTACAACATTACTATTTGCTTTATTATTGGAAATTATTTGAGAATGCTGGTTTATATGATTTCTCAATATTTATTGTTCGTCAGACATCAAGATTAATTCTAAATTGAAGATTAGCTCAAAAAAAAAAAAAAAAAAAAAAAGAAAAGAAAAGAAAAGAAAGAAAGAACTGAACGGGACTACAGGAGTCTAATTGCAGTAGTTTCTAATATTTCACTCTAATTAACTCAGATAATTATATTATGATAATAATTATTTTCGCTAAGAATAATCTGATTACATTTACCAATTTAAAAAAGATTTTAACTCAAGTTTCAAATACGGAGCCGGTCCTAATTCGTTACTTCCTTATTTATTACTGAGCCTTAACTTGTGAAAACTAACTTTGTTTTAAATAGACGTACAATAGACTTCATCCTCAGGGTCACTAAAATGTCGCAAAGTATTCTATTGGCTTACATTTCTTGATCTAGGCGCGCGTTGTCTTAATTTGTCGCATTAGATGCTATCAATTCTTCTAAATTGGTGGTCAAAATTCAACGGGGGCTTCTCAGCCATTGCCAAGACTTGCGCATGGGTTAACTAGATTTGGAACTCGGGGCTTACTTCGATTGGCCCTACCATCACTGCTAATTTGACGTCCACCAAGTTGATCTCCCAATTTGATACCTGTTTGTATTTGTATTTGTATTCGGAAGCTAGGGAGAAGATTCGCATTGACGCAGGCACACGTACATTCTGTTGATTTCTAGTTGGAAGTGAAGACAAAAGTAGAGAATCCAAGAGGATCAACGCAATCAGGTTGGACAATTTGAAGACCCCTTTCCCACTGGTTTATGAAATCAGGACTGTCTCCGTCATGTGGGCTGGCATTTCGTGTAGCGGCAGACAAGAATCAAGACTGAATGGGCAGAAGAGAGGACACGGAGGGTTTCGAAGGCAGAGGACAAGAATGGAGAGTTTACTAATAAATAACAATAAGATAGATCCGGATACAAGGGAAATTCTATTTACGCACACCCCACTTTGATCAAGACGCTTGCCTTTGAAATTTTCAAAAAATCTAATTGGAAGGACGTGAGTCCAAATCCACATGTGTGTGTCTGCGTGTGTACGTTGATATTACCGATTAGGAAAAATAATAATTATTATACTAGTTAGTTCTAGTTATTTATTTCTTTATATACACTACTTTAAATTTATATTAATTTTATCCAAATCAAATTTCTATTTTGATTTGGACAGAAAGGGATGTTACATTTATTAGAATGTGACATGGTATGGGTGCGTGTATATATGTATATAATATATATACAGGTATGTATGAATATATATGTGCATGTGTGCATGTATATATATCCACGTATATATGTATATAAATGCATACACACACACGTGCACACGTACAAAGAGAGAGGTTATGTCGACGGCTCTGAAAGTTACATGAGTCAGTGGCGAAAAAGTGATGATCCCATTATTTTTTTTCAAATTTTTTTAGGATCATGTTCTCTGCATCATTGGCGTCCATAAAATCAAATTTCTTGAATTTTGAAGTTTATTGACCCCATCATCAAGAGGATACAAATATTTATTTACTGAAAATCGTTAATTTTGTATCTACTTGATGGAAGATAAAATCAAAACTAAAACCCAAAAGATTGGGCATGAGTGAACCCTAGGGGGTCGAGATCATAATCTAAAAGAAATCTTTTAAGAAATTTTTTTTAGAAGTTGTGGAAAGGAACCATAACTCAGGTAACTTACGTGAGATTGTGACTCATTTCCATTATATATATATATATATATATATATATATATATATATATATATATATATATATATATATATATATATATATATATATAAGACGTAGTGAAAATGGAAAATGTACCAAAACAACTAAAGCCTACATCCACTATGTAAAGGTTCATATATGTGTGCGTATGTGGGTTTACTGTATATGAGCCGCCAACTCAAGTAAGTTATCTAAGTCAGTGGCAAAAAAATAATAGTCCTATTATTTTTTTCCAGTTTTCTTTAAAATTATGATCTCTATCTCCTTATGTTTTTGAGATCAAATTTCACGGGTTTTGAAGTTTATTTACCCTTTCATCGAGTGAAAACAAAATGTTATATTTACCAAAAACCATTATTTTGTGTCAATTTGATGAAAGACAAACTCAAATTTAAAACCCCCAAAAGATTGGATATAAGTGAACCCTATAGGTTGAGATTATAATCCAAAGAAAACTTTATGTGAAAATTATTAGATAGTGGAAATAAAGTGTAGTTCAAGTTACTTATATTAGGCAACGGCTCATATATATATATATATAAAGAGAGAGAGAGAGAGAGAGAGAGAAAACGGGAAATTCATCAACGGTAAAGGGAGTTCCTTCACTGCTGCTTAGGTGGTCCAATAAAATTATTATACGTGGCGCCACTCAAAAAGTGGTTAAAAGAGTTCTTTTATTTGTTACTTTAAGTGGCGCCACGTGTAATAATTTTATTGGGCCACTTAAGCAGCGGTGAAGGAACTCCCTTCGCAGCCAGTGAATTTTCTGTTTATATATATATATATATATATATATATATATATATATATATATATATATATATATATATATATATATATATATATATATATATATATATAAAATGGAAAATTCACCGATGGTGAAGGGAGTTCCTTCACTGCCGTTTAGGTGGCCTAATAGAATTATTACATGTAGCGCTACTTAATGTAACAAATAAAATAACTCTCTTAACCACTCTTTGAGTGGCGTCGCGTGTAATAATTTTATTGGCTCAACTAAGCGGCGGTGAAGGAACTCTCTTCACCGCCGATGAATTTCCCATTTCTTCATATATATATATATTAATTAGCCATATATATATATATGGGAAAATGAGCCGCCGGCTCAGCTAAGTTGCTCTATTTGACAGTTTATTTCACTATCTCTAATAATGTTTTTAATTTTTTTTTTGGATTACAATCTCAACTCCCTAGGATTCACTAATACCCAAGTAAATTTTAAAAACATTATAAGAGATATCGGAAATGAACTGTCAACTTTGGTAACTTACATGAGTCGGCGGCTCATTTCCATTATATATATATATATATATATATATATATATATATATATATATATATATATATATATATATATATATATATATATATATATATATATATATATATATATATATATATATATAATACGGGAATAATAGAAATGATTTAACATCTTATGTAAATTACTAAGTTGCAGTCTATTTTCATTATCTCCAATATTTTTTCTTATTTTTTCAGGGATTATAATTTTTTTTTATGTGAGCATTAAAACAAAAGGGATTTCTATTCCTTTTCTTTTTTCCCTTGTAAACGGGAAACTATTTGTTAGTAATTTTTTTAAGAGTTCTTTGTGACTAAGATTGGCCATCAATGGCCAAATCAAAATTCAGTCAAATTCAACAAATCTCCATCTTGGTGAGATATTCTAATTTCCACGAACTTGGAGTATAAATAAATGAGCTTCCATCAAATAATATCACTATGAATGTGAATGCATATATTAATTAGCCATATAGATTCAAAGTTCTTCAAATCGTTGTCCATCTTGTTAGAATGTGAAAAAACATATTATCAACATATAGAAACAAATAGGCAAATGATCTATTTTTCAGCATCTTGAAGTAGACATGTGAATGCATATATTAATGTGAATAATATCATATGAATGTGAATGCATATATTAATTAGCCATATAGATTCAAAGTTCTTCAAATCATTGTCCATCTTGTTAGATGCTATTAACATATTATCAACATATAGAAACAAATAGGCAAATGATCTATTTTTCAGCATCTTGAAGTAGACATGGTGACCAAAATGACTTCTGATATATGAATTCTTCATCATAATTAAATTAATCAAACTTCTTATTATTGTCTCGAAGACTATTTCAAACTATACTGTGGCTTCTTCAACTTACAAATTATTCATTCTTTTCCAGCAATCTTAAAACCATCCAACTGAATTATATAGATATCCTCTTTCAATTCTCCATGTAGAAAAGTTATTTTGACATCCATATGAACTAGTTCCAAATGAAATTACAGAAACAAAAGATAGCAAAATATGAATAAAGGAATATTTTGCAACTGGACAGACTACCTCATTTTACTCAATTCCTTCCATTTGAGCATAATCTTTCACCGCCAAGCTAGTTTTGTATTTGATCTTGCCAAATATGATCATCTTTCTTAGCGAACACCCAATTTGAAACCAATGGCCGTCTTTTCGGAATTTTACCGACTCCTACATGGGATTCTTATGAAGAAAATTCATCTCTTCATGCATCATGGCTTTCTAATCTTTAGCTTCACCACTCACCTTCGCTTTTCTATAGGTGGTAGGAATATATTCAACAATTGGAAGTGTGCATGTCAGTATGTTAGTGAACTATATAGACTTTTTGATCTGTATTCTCGGTCAATTGACTATAATGGAGTCATGTTGCTGTTGTTCAACTTGTATCTCCTCGACATCACATGCACTGATGTAAAATCTATTACTATAATTGCACAGTATCAATAATAATGCAAAGAGGTTGTTCCCATAGAGATCTAACATATTGTGCTATTTTACTAATTTTCTTATACTAGCAAATTAACTATAATGTTCTAATTTTAAAAAGATGAGTTTATGTTTCCTAAATTTAGTCTTGGATTTCGAATCTATTAGAATGATACCTTAACAATAAATTATCTCTTTCTTTCTAACTTTTAACATACACGATCAACTTACACATTAAAAATTTGATCTTTTTAATTCGATTTTAATTAAGAGGCTGTAAGTATAATCTATCAAGTGGCGTGCAAGCGTAGATTATCAATGGTAAAATCTTTCATATGAACAAATTATATTGAGTTAATAATTCTATAAATAAAACCAAAGAATACGAATTCCAAATCTCATTTAAGTATAAATTATCAAAATATGAATTAAGTACAATCTATCAAAAAATTATGATTTACTAAGTCCTATAAAAATTTATGACTTTATTTCGTTTTATGAAGAATATGAGAAAAATCCATGTTAGAACTATTAAAATAATTTTATCTACCTCTTAAGACTATGCAAATTAGTTATACACGCTTCTAGTTACAAAAATCATATTTTTATTTATGCAATACTTAGAAAAATTCTAAATTTCCAGAAAGCTATTAATCTTACACTAGAACGCAAGTAACTCTATTTAATTAAGCAAATAAAAATTACCTACGATCATCCACAAATCAAGGGACAGTTACAACCGCTCAAGCTATAAAATCAGTCTGAGTATGTGGATAAAGGAGATTAAAAAATTAAATCTAAGAAAATCATACAGAGAGAGTTCAAGTTCAACAAAAATCCTTCACGAATAGTCAACAGAAGTAAAATGAGTCGCTCTGATCATACTTCTATCATGACACTCTCCAGAAATCTCAATTATAGTTCTTGCGATTATTAAAAAACATCTTGAGTGTTACTGTGAGCCCTAAAATTGTAAATGATTCTTTATTGAGTTTTTTAAATGAAAGATTACAATTATGAATAGTTTTCTGTATACAGAAAATGAGAAAAATTTAATTATCTCTTTGTTTAAAACTGGATTTTAGAGTAGCTATGGAGAATAATCCTTCTTTTCGTTGACACTTTGTATAAAATTTTGAGTTAGTTCTTGATAGCACAAAAACTTAGCTAGAAAATAACTCTTTTTTTTTTTATCTTGATCTCTCCCCATGCCTTTTTCCACCTTGACTCGTGCTATTTATAGAGATTTAGAGACTCTTGAACTGATATAACTGTCTGGCCTCCATGATCTGAGAATTAATTCTTCGTCTTTTGATCTAGTGGATTTGTATTAAATCTTCAGAATTTATAACTGATGTCTTTAATTCTCTGGGTCGTAACTGAAAGGCAAAATATGAATCCCAATATTTAGATTCGTGTTTCTTTTAAACCGCAATTTGAACGCGAATCTCAAACTTTAGATTCACAGTTCTTTCAGACTACAACTGGGATGCGAATCTCAAACTTTAGATTCGCAGTTTTGGTGTGATTACAACTAGAATGCGGATCTCAAACTTTAGATTCGCGGCTCTTTTGAATTATAACTGGAACACAGATCTCAGACTTTAGATTTGCGGTTCCTTCGGATTGCAACTGGAATACGAATCTTAAATTTTAGATTCACGACTTTATTGAACTACGAATCTCAAACTTTAAATTCGTTGTTTTGTTGTGATGGCATGTTCAGTATTTGCATAATATGCTTGAACGTGATGATGAGACCCTGCAGGGCCCACTCTTTATTAAGTCTGCGAATCTAGAGAAAAAAAATTCGCACTTCAGCTTCATTCGTAAATCAAAGATTGCGTCTCATTTTTTATGGAAAATAAAGCACAACTCTGTGAAAATCACATCTTATTTCTTTTGTAGTTTATATATGCGGATCTCTCTTTTATAAAAGATGATCCCAATGGAAGAAAATTCTGCTAACAAAATTCTCTTCAAAGTTTTTAAAACTCCATGGTTTTAGAAATGTTTTGAAATAATTGGATAATTTTGGTTGAAGTATAATCTTCACATTTTGAGAGGATTGTATCAGAATTGTGAATTTAGCTCTTTTGGAAAATGCATGATTTTGCATTGGATCTGCGGATCTCACGCTTTTGCATAGAGCACGATTCTGTATTAGAGCCGTGGATCTTGCGCTTTGTGCGGTATACCTGAAAAGTTACCACTTTTCTGGCATAGAGATCAAGATATTTTTTGAGCTTCATTAATGTGGAAATCCTCACAAGATTCAGGCCAAAAATCTCGTCCGTCAAATAATTTGTAATAAAATCTCAAACTCATCATTAAAAATATCTTTTAATATTTTCTGAAAAATTTGAACTTTAGACTTTCTCCAAACTTTCAAAATCCTTCATCTTCAAACTTATCTTATCCTCAATTTTTTAAGAACTTTAAAAAGATGACGAAGAAGGTTTCATCCTCTGGTCTATCTGGTAGTGATTCCCAAAATCCTCAAGGTACTTCTAACTCCATAGTAGTTCGACAGGAGCCTCTAGTTAGAGGTGATTCTCTTATTTGCAATTTTATATTTTGACCCTAAAAACTTTTTCATAATTTTGTTCTATTCTTTGTTCTCTTCACACAGTGAATTATGCCTTAAACCCTTGGCTGAAAAATCATTATTTTGGCCATTCAGGAGGATACGATGGTGAAAAACAATTTAGATTCGATCGAGTCTTTTTAGCTTGTATAGCATCTGATAGCCTAGAGGTGAAGAGTAGAATTTTAAACCCTACTCGTCCTATATTGCGGGAATTTATGACTACTGCCATTTTTGAGGGAAATGATAGAAATTTATTGAACAAGCCTCCTTTTTTGTTCTTTGATCGTGTCCCAATCCCTGATGATTGCTTAGATGATGGGGTCTACAAGTGGCTCCGTCAGGTTAACACTTGTAACATATTTCTTCCTGACATGGAGAGATTTTATCCATTCTAGTATCTCCAGTCCCTTTCTATTCCTAGAACCATGAATTGACATTTAAACAAATCGCAAGATGGTGTTTTGCTTGGTGGATTCAGTGCACAAGGTGTATTTCTTTTTTCTACTGGAACTTTTTTGCAGATTATTTCCAACATCGTTTGAGTAAGACCTCCTTGTGGATGAGACTCCGGTGATTGCTTGAACTTTCTTACACCATTTTATTGATGCACAAGGAGAATTCCCAGTCCAAAACTTTCGTCCTGCTGGATGAATCCATTATTCTCCTAAGGGAGAATGGACGATCTTGGTAAAAAAAATTTTAAGAGTTTTTGAGGATCAATTGAAGCACACAAATCTTTATTGCGCCAGAAGGGCAATCCAATATAGAATTCCTCCTAGTATGTTTTATTTCTTTTCCTTATTGAAAATGTAGATAACCCAGATACTTGCACTTTCTTTACACCCCGAGGTGAATTAGGGTTTGCCTTCATGAAATGTATGAAATTTTAGGACTACCTATGGGAGATATTCCCTACGAAGAATACATCCTCACAGGAGGAGAACTCCATTTATTGAAAACTCGGGATCTCATGATTTATGACACTTATTGGGAATTGCTTTGTCACTATCACATCTGTGCTCACATGTCTAATACTCGAAATGTGAAGCAAAATAAGTGGCTACAATATCTTTTTCCAAAGTTTTCAAAGAACAATCCGAACTTAACTCGTTTTTCTCCAGTTTCTGAGAAAGAGGTTGAAGAGAGAATTGTTCAATGTGGAACAGACACATATGTTGCTGAATTAGATGAAAATGTCTTCAAGGCTGGGACATCTTTTGAGAGTTTTAATTATTAGGCTTTACAACCCATATTAGATCCTACTTTGTTAGCGGGTTTCTTAATATTATGGTTGAAGAAGTGTGTAATTCCATCACAAGAAGTCCTACCAATCGGAGTGCTATATCCAGTCTTGCTAGCATTCGGTCGTCCACTCAGTTTATTGCCAGCGATGATTTGTGGAATCCAAAGTGGATTAAGAAAATTGGTTACTAGATTCCGCAATGTCAAGAAGGAGCGTGATAATAAAGGAAAACTGATTGTCAAGACTCCAAATTCACAGGTGGAACTTCCATATACTTATTTGATGGTTTGGATAGTTCTGCACTGCCCTTCACTGACGAGTCCAATTGATGCTTAAGAAGATTTGATCTCTTCAAAAGTTCAGCATTATGAGAAATCCCACTAGAAAGGAGGTTACATGGCTACGGTCCGCAAAACACTTCGATATCATTCTAATTATAAATTATTCAAGTATTTTTCTTATTTTCCAAATGCTGACTATGGAGATGAATTCGCGGATGTAGCTGGTGCTGATAAATTCACAATTCTGTCTCCTGAAAGTTTCTAGTGGTTAATAAATATTCGTCCAGAGACTTGGTTCTCCGCTTAGCGAACCATTGTTATATTGAACCTTATTACCCAAGTCACTTTTCTTGATAGTTTGTGTATGATCAATTGTATATTGGAAATCCAAATACAATCATGAGTTTCACTGGAAATTTTATCAAGGGGGCCAGAGCTTGGTTTCATTTCATCTCTAGTGGTACAAAAACCAAGTTCAATCTTCCACTCAAAATCCCAAATTTGTCTATGAGTTTCAGCTTTTGCAAATGGTATTCTGCTGTCCATTCCATGCCTCATAACTTCGACGCAAGCTTCACTTATTTGAGAGACATTAGAGCATGATATGCTATAAAAAAAAGAGGCAGGTAGCACTAAAGTAGCTACCATAGAAGAGTTTGACATTGAATAAATCTTATCAAGGGATGAAAGCAGTACTGCAGTAGTCCCAATAGATCGACCTGTATGTCTCACTATTCCAACTTCTCCTCAATCAAAATTTTCTCCTAAGAAGATCTCTTACAAACGGAAGAGGTTGATGCATCTTAGTGACTTGACAATTATTCCACAAACTGCATTAGCTGAAACTGGCGCAGCAATACTTAGTTCAGCTTTTGAAATTACTGAGGAGGAACAAGAAGATGACGATGATGCGAATTTGATTTCTCGCTCATCTAAAAAGTATCGGAGTCAAGGACCTGTTTACCCAGCGATCTTAACACAGAGGTTCCTTCTACTATACCAGCAACTAAGTTTCTTCCTATTGCTGTGTCTTCTTTAGAAAGACCATTTCAATTGGTGCAAGAGGAATCTGCTGTTTCTACTCCTCTCGTAATTAAGGTTATGAGTGATGATGATGATAGTGATATCATTCGCTCCTCTACTCCTCCATCAGACAATGGTAAATATACATTTCTAACGGCAGAAGAGAGAACTGAGGTGTATGGACTTGTAGAGTCCAGTTCCGAACCTCAAAGTCTATTCTAAGCTTGACTCATTTATATCATCTTTTATTTCTTTTATCAATATTTAATCATTTCTCTCTTTTTCTTTAGAAATGTTTTATTCTACTCCAACTTTAGAGTATGTACCTGAAGGTGATACTTCATTTGTTGATACTGAAGTTCAACTAGAAATTGCATCTGAAACTGCTGTAACTACTAACTCTATTGAAGTCGCTGAGGTTACTAAAGTTTAGTCTGTTGAGCCTGCTGCGACTATTGAAGTTGAAGTGGCGACTACTGATGCTACTGAAACTGTTGTCCCATTTAGAATTACTTCAATAATTGAAGTCAGAACTGATAAAACTACTGAGACTACTTCTCCTACTGACGTCACTGCTATTGGAGCTATTGAAGTTGAAACTTCTGAGGCTATTGCTCCTTTATCTCAGAATATAGTACAGGTCATATCTACCCTAGGGATTGTCTTCGCTGCAACTACTTCTTCTTCACTGCCATCAACAAGTTTTGCAGAAATCGATGCACTGGAAGATGACTTTCTCCAACATACTATTAGAGTATTTTTTGATTTTCTGGATCACTGCATCAATAAGATTCTGAAAGGAAATTCTTTCTCCTCAGATGCCAGTGTTCTTAATATTTATTTGGCTGGCATAGCAAGTGTTGGTAGAGAAGAAAAAACCAATCCTTATAAACTTATAGTTGCCCAACTTCAAAATTATGTTGACTTTTATTGAAGATTCGCAACGCTGACAAGTCAGAAATGGTGGAGACCACTTTTCAAAAGCTTATGGAAGAACAATTCAAGCTCCAGAAAGGAATCAAAGAAAAAGTTGATGCTTGTAAGGCCTATGTTGATAAGAATCAATCAGACAAACAATTTCTATGTATTCAAATAGAGAATGTAACTTCAATTATTGAAGGCCATGATCAAGCTATTATAAAAACTCGGGAAACCATTTCTAAGGCTCAGGCTTTCCTTGAAAAGATTTCTAAGGAGTGAGAGGATTCAGAGAAGAATCTTGCTGATTTGTCTCTACAGCTTGATAATGTGAATAAAGTCCTCTTGATTGCTCAAACTGAATTAGAGGCATTGGAATATGAACCAACAAGCAATACAACTGTCAATGAAGAGGACTTTTGTAGACAAGCCGCTGTTCAAACTTATGAAGACATTTAGTTAGAAATAAGTGATGTAGAAGAAAAAACTTATGAAGCCATTCGCTTTTCTATAGGCAGTAGGAATATATTCAACAATTGGAAGTGTGCATGTCACTATGTAAGTTAACTATATAGACTTTTTGATTTGTATTCTCGGTCAATTGACTATAATGGAGTCATGTCGCTATTCTTCAACTTGTGTCTCCTCGATATCACATGCACTGATGTAAAATCTATTACTACAAGTGCACTGTATCAATAATAGCACAACGAGGTTGTTCCCATAGAGATCTAACATATTTTGCTATTTTACTAATTTTCTTATACTAGCAAGTTAACCATAATGTTCTACATTTAAAAAGATGAGTTATGTTTCCTAAATTTAGGCTTGGATTTCAAATCTATTAGAATGATACCTTAACAATAAATTATCCATTTCTTCCTAACTTTTAACATACATGATCAACTTACACATTAAAGATTTGATCTTTTTAATTCGATTTTAATTAAGAGCCTTTAAGTATAATCTATCAACTGGCGTGCAAGCGTAGATTATCAACGGTAAAATGTTTCTTATAAACAAATTATATTGAGTTAATAATTCTATAAATAAAATCAAAGAATATGAATTCCAATTCTCATTTAAGTATAGATTATCAAAATATGAATTTAGTATAATCTATCAAAAAATTATGATTTACGAAGTCCTATAAAAATTTATGACTTTATTTCTTTTTAGGAAGAATATGAGAAAAATCAATGTTAGAACTATTAAAATAATTTCATCTACCTCTTAAGACTATGCAAATTAGTTATACACGCTTCTAGTTACAAAAATTATATTTTTATTTATGCAATACATATAAAAATTCTAAATTCCCAGAAAGCGATTAATCCTATACTAGAAAGCAAATAACTCTATTTAATTAAGCAAATAAAAATTACCTAGAATCATCCACAAATCAAGGGACAGTTACAACCGCTCAAATTATAAAACCACTCCGAGTATGTGGATAAAGGAGATCGAAAAATTAAATCTAAAAAATCATACAGAGAGAGTTCAAGTTCAACAAAAATCCTTCACGAATAGTCAACGGAAGTAAAATGATTCACTCTGATCATACTTCTATCATGACACTCTCCAGAAATCTTGATTGTAGTTCTTACGATTATTAAAAAACATCTTGAGTGTTACTGTGAGCCATAAAATTGTAAATGATTCTTTATTGAGATTTTTCAATAAAAATTACAATTATGAGCGGTTTTCCTGTTTACAAAACATGAGAAAAATCTAATTCTCTCTTTATTTAAAACTAGATTCTAGAGTAGCTATGAAGTATGATCCTGCTCTCCATTGACACTCTGTATAAAATTTTGAGTTGGCTCTTGATAGCACCAACACTTAGTTAGAAAATGACACTTATTTTATCTTGATCTCTCCCTATGCCTTTTTCCGTTTTGACTCATGCTATTTATAGAGGTTTGGAGACTCTTGAACTGATGTAACTGTCTAGTTGTTGGCCTCCATGATCTGAGAATTAATTCTTTGCCTTTTGGTTTGGTAGATTTGTATTAAATCTCCAGAGTTTGTAGCTGACGTTTTTAATCCTCTGGATCTTAACTGAAAGGCAAAATGCGAATCCCAATATTTAGATTCGCATTTCCTTTAAACCGCAATTGGAGCGTGAATCTCAAAATTTAGATTCACGGTTCTTTCAGACTGCAACTGTAATGCGAATCTCAAACTTTAAATTCGCAGTTTTGGTGTGATTACAACTGGAATGCGGATCTCAAACTTTAGATTCGCAGCTCTTTTGAATTATAATTGGAACATAGATCCTAGACTTTAGATTCACGGTTCCTTCAGATTGCAACTGGAATGCGAATTTCAAATTTTAGATTCGCGGTTTTGTTGAACTACGAATCTCAAAGTTTAAATTTGTGGTTTCGTTGTGATGGCAGGTTCACTGTTTGCATAATATGCTTGGATGCGATGATGAGACCCTGCAGGGCTCACTATTTATTAAGTCTGCAAATCTAGAGAAAAAAATTCACACTTCAGCTTCATTCGTAAATCAAAGATTGCATCTCATCTTTTATGAAAAATAAAGCACAACTCTTTGAAGACCACATCTTATTTCTTTTGTAATTTATATACACGGATCTCTCTTTTATGAAAGATAATCCCAAACCTCCTCCAAAATTTTCAAAACTCCATGGTTTTAGAAGTGTTTTGAAATACTTTGGATAATTTTGGCTGAAATATAATCATCGCATTTTGAGAGCAAATACAACTTTGTATCAGAATTGCGAATTTAGCGCTTTTAGAAAATGCACGATTCTGCATTGGAGCTGCGGATTTCACACTTTTGCATAGAGCACGTCTCTGTATTAGAGCCGCTGATTTTGCGCTTTATGCGGTATACCCGGAAAGTTACCACTTTTCTGGCATAGTGATCGAGATATTTTCTGAGCTTTATTAATGTAGAAATCCTCACAAGATTCGGGCCAGAAATCTCGTCCATCAAATCATTTGTTATAAAATCTCAAACTCATCATTAAAAATATTTTTAATATTTTCTGAAACATTTAAACTCCAGACTTTCTCCAAACTTTCAAAATCCTTCGTCTTCAAACTTCTCTTATTCTTAATTTTCTTAAGAACTTTAAGAAGATGATGAAGGTTTCATCCTCTGGTCTATCCGACAGTGGTTTCCAAAATCCTCAGGCTACTTATAACTCCATAGTAGTTCGACAGGAGCTTCTGGTTGGAGGTGATTCTCTTATTTGCAATTTTATATTCTGGCCCTAAAAAAAACTTCTTTTTCACAATTTTGTTTTAATTCTTTCTTCTCTTCACACAGTGAATTATGCTTTAAACCGTTGGCTGAAAGATTATTATTTTGGCCATTTAAGAGGATACGATGGTGAAAAACAATTTAGATTTGATTGAGTCTTTCTTGCTTGTATAGCATCTAATGGCCGAAAAAGGAAGACTAGAATCTTGAACCCTACTCGCCCTATATTACGGGAATTTATGATTACTGCCCTTTTTGAGGGAAATGATAGAAATTTATTGAACAAGCCTCCTTTTTTGTTTGGTGATCATGTCCCAATCCCTAATGATTGCTTAGATAATAGGGTCTACAAGTGGTTCCGTCAGGTTAATGGTCATAACATATTTCTTCCTGACATAGAGAGATCTTATCCAACGTAAAATTGTCACATATTATGAAATGAGCCAAAATATGAATTTCGTTGGAGCGTTCTCTACTGAGCAACGCGCTATATCGGAGCCCGGGTGTAGTGAAAAATGTGTGAGGGTTGCTAGATCGTCGCCCACGTCGGTGCCCGGATGTGGTGTCAAATATAAGAGGGTTTCCACATCTTAATGAGCGGGTGGGGTTAAAAAAATTAGCTCATAAACATAAATTTCGATTGGCATCATGAAATATAGGTTCGTTTATAGGTAGATTAGTAGAGTTAGTTGATTCTATGATTAGAATGATGGTTAATATGTTGTGCGTGCAGGAGACTAAGTGGGTAGGTGAGAAAGTTAAAGTCATAGAGATTTTGAGTTATAAACTTTGGTATATTGGTAGAGATAGAAATCATAATGGGGTAGGTGTGATCATAGATAAGCAATTACTTTGAGATGTAGTGGAGGTTAGGAGGAAGGGTGATAAAATTTTATTAGTTACACTTATTTTAGATGGAGAGATTTTTAATGTCATTAAAACCTATGCGCCACAGTAGGACTTGATGAATTCAGTAAATATCAATTTTGGGAGGATCTAGATGAGATAGTATAAGGAATACCCGCTAGAGAAAAACTATTTATTGGTGGTAATCTCAATGGGCTTGTAGGAACTAGTCGTAATGGGTTTGATAGTGTATATGGAGGATTTGGTTTTGGAGAAAGAAATGAAGCAGATAACTCAATTCTAGATTTTCATTTGCCTTATGATTTAATTTTAGCGAATACTTGGTTTAAAAGGAGAGTTTCTACTTAGTTACTTTTAAAAGTGGATCGAATGCAAGCCGAATAGATTTCTTTTTAACTAGGAGGGTAGATAGAGCTAGTTGTATCGATTGTAAGATAGTGCCAGGTGAGAGTGTAGTTACCCAACATAGACTCTTAGTTTTAGATATTCAGATTAGACTGAAACTTAGAAAAATTAAGTATAAATTAGATCCTAAGATTAAATGGTGGCGATTAGAAGCTAATCAAAAAGTTTTTGTAGATAGAGTAGTATAAGAAACAGATTAGAGGGACCATTATGATTCTAATGTAATATGGAATAAAATGGCTAGCTGCATTAAAATGATAGGTAAAGATATATTCGGTGAGTCGAGGGGCCATGCTCCACCATGTAAAGATACATCATGGTGAAATGAAGAGGTAAAATACTATTAAGATCAAGCAAGACATTTATAGAGATTTGAAGAAGAAGAATAATAATTATAATAATGGAATAGTTTTGAGAAGTATAAACTAGCAAAGAAAGAGGCTAAGAAACCTGTTCGGGATGTAAAAACTAAATTATATAAACAAATGTACGAGAAGCTAGATAATAAAAAGACAGAAAATGATATATATAGAATTGTTCGAATAAGAGAGAAAAAGTCTAAAGACATATGTACAGTAAAGTGTATTAAAGATGAGGATTAGACGGTTCTAGTTCGAGACGAAGAGATTAAAGAAAAATGAAAAAATTATTTTGATAGATTATATAATGGTAGTTAAGATTTGGGAGATCTTACTATTCAATGTGAGGATATGAATCGTAGCTTTATACGCAGAATCAAAGAGTCTGAAGTAAAAGAGGCTTTGAAGAGGATGAAATCAAGAAAAACTGTTGGTCCAGATGAGATTCCTATAGAGGTATGAAGATATTTAGGAGGGATTGGTGTGATGTGGCTAATAGATCTTTTTAAAAAGATTTGACAAACTAAGAAAATGCCAAATGAATGGTGGAAGAGTACCATAGTACCTATGTATAAGAATAAGGGCGGCATTTAGAATTGTTCTAATTATCGAGAAATAAAACTCATGTGTCACACTATGAAGCTTCGGGAAAGGGTAATTGAACATAAATTGCGATAAACTGTTAAAATATCGGATAACCAGTTTGGATTTATGCCGGGGCGATCGACGACGGAAGCTATTCGTTTACTTCGTCAACTTATAGAGCAATTCCGAGAGAGAAATAGAGATTTACATATGGTATTTATTGACTTAGAGAAAGCCTATGATAAAGTTCCACGAGAGATATTTTGGTGGATACTGATGAAGAAAAGAGTTCTCATCAAGTATATCGACATAATTAAGGACATGTATGATGAAGTAGTGGCCAATGTCAGAACATGTGGTGGTTTAACTAGTGATTTTTCTATCACAATTGGATTACATTAAGGATCTGTATTGAGCCCATTCTTATTTGCTATAGTGATGGATGAGCTTACTAAAACCATTCAGGTTGGATACCTTGGTGTATGCTATTTGCTGATGATATTTTCTTAGTTAATGAGATAAGAGAATGGGTAAATGCCAAGTTAGAATTATGGAGGCATACTTGCGATTTAGATTGAGAAGGTCTAAAACAGAGTATATGGAGTGTAAATTTAGTAAACGACAGAGCATAGAATATAATGCTGTAAAACTAGATAGGTAAGAGATACAAATGAGCAGTCAGTTTAGATATTTGTCAGAATGATGGAGAGATCGATAATAATATTAACCATAGGATACAAGCTGGCTGTTTGAAATGGAGGAGGGCAACGGGAGTTTTATGCGATTGTAACATTCCGTTAAGATTGAAAAGAAGATTTTATAGGACTACTATTAGGCCAACTTTATTATATGGCACGGAATGTTGGGCTATAAAGAAACGTCATTCACAGAAGATAAGTGTAGTAGAGATGCGCATTCTCCGTTGGATGTGCGGCAACACCAGGAGAGATAAAGTGAGAAATGAAGATATTCGTGCTAAGATACGTGTAGTTTCCATCGATAAGAAGATGCGAGAAAATCGCTTGCGATGGTTTGGTTATGTGCAACGCAGACCTACAAGTGCACCAGTTCAAAGAGGGGAGTTTATCAATGTAGGACAAATTAAAAGAATGAAGGGAAGACCGAAGAAAATATGGATGGAGGTGATACGCAAAGATATGGAGTCTAGAGGTTTAAATAAAGAGATATTACTTGATAGAAATGAATGGAGAAGGAATATCAAAGTGATCGATCCGGCATGATTCTTTTTTTTTGGTTCATGTAGCCTACCCCAAATACTTGGGATAAAAGGCTTAGTTGTTGTTGTATAGAGAGATCTTATCCATTCTTGTATCTCCAGTCCCTTTCTATTCTCAGAACCATGGATTGGTATTTAAACAAATCGCAAGATGTTGTTTTGCTTGGTGAATTTAGTGCACAAGGTGTATTTCCTCGTTCTATGGGAAAACCTTTTGCGGATTATTTCCAGGATATTTTAAGTAAGACCTCCCTCTGGGTGAGACTTTGGTGATTGCCTGAACTTTCTTACACCGTTTTGTTGATGCATAAGGAGAATTTTTAGTCCAAGACTTTCGTCCTGCTGGATGAATCAATTATTCTCCTAAGGGAGAATGGGTGATCTTGATAAAAATTTTCTTAAGAGTTTTTGAGAATCAATTGAAACACACAAATCTTCATCGTGCCAGAAGGGCAGTCCAACATGGAATTCCTCCTAGTAGGTTTTATTTCTTTTCCTTGTTGGAAATGTATATAACCTTGATATTTGCACTTTCTTTACACCCCGAGGTGAATTAAAGCTTACCCATCATGAAATGTATGAAATTTTAGAACTACCTATAGGAGACATTCCCTACGAAGAATACGTCTTCACATGAGAAGAACTTCATTTATTGAAAACTCAGGATCCCATGATTTCTGACACTTATTGGAAATTGCATTGTCACTATCACATCTGTGCTCACATGTCTAATACACGAAATGTGAAGCAAAATAAGTGGCTACAGTATCTTTTTCCAAAGTTTTCAAAGAACAATCCTGACTTAACTTGTCTTTCTCCAGTTTCTGAGAAAGAGGTTGAAGAGAGAATTGTTCAATGTTAAACAGACACATATGTTGCTGAATCAGACGAAGATGTCTTCAAGACCGGGACATCCTTTGAGAGTTTTCATTGTCAAGCTTTATAACCCATATTAGATCCCGCTTTGTTAGCGGATTTCTTGATGTTATGGTTGAAGAAGTGTGTAATTCCATCACAAGAAGTCCTACCAATCAGAGTAGTGTATCTAGTAGTCTTGCTAACATTCGGTCATCCACTCAGTTTATTACCAGCGATGGTTTGTGGAATTCAAAGTGGATTAAGAAAATTGGTTACTAGATTCTGCAATGTCAAGAAGGAGCGTAATAATGAAGGAAAACTAATTGTCAAGACTTCAAATCCGCTGGTGGAACTTCCATATACTTATTTGATAGTTTGGATAGTTCTGCACTGTCATTCATTGATGAGTCCAATTGATACTCAAATATATTTGAGCTCTCCAAAAGTTCAGCATTATGAGAAACCCCACTGGAAAGGGTTACATGGCTACGGTCCGCAAAACACTTCATCATGCTAATTATGAATTATTCTAGTGTTTTTCTTATTTTTCAAATGCTGACTATGGAGATGAATTCGCCGATGTAGCTTGTGTTGATAAATTCATGATTCTGTCTCCTAGGTATTTTGGTGGTTAATAAATATTCGTCCAGGACACTTGGTTCTCCGCTTAGCGAACCGTTATTATATTGAACCTTATTACCCACGTTTGGCAAAACCGAATGACGATAAAATAATGATGTCAATCAATGAAAAATTTCTGAAGAAATATTATTCTTAACTTTCAATTGAAAGGCTAAAAATCTCGTGAACTTGTTCTTGTTTGATATTCGCGATTATGGAAACAGTATTTCCTAAAAAAAATGTGAATTTCATAAAGTCGCATTGTAAGAGCTCATATACACAGCGTGAATCTTCGCAAGGTTATGTCTGACAAATCTAAATTCTATTTACACCAAAATTTATCAAGTTAAAAATTATCTCTAATAAATCCAAATTCTCATTCCTCCAAATTTGCTAAGTTAAAAAATACCTTTGGCAAAAACGTGAATTTTTGTAAAGTCGCACTCTTTTTTCTTTTCCTCCAAATTTGCCAAGTTAAAAATTACCTCTGGCAAAAGTGAAAATTTTTGTAAAGTCACGCTTTTTTTCTTTTCCTCAAAATTCACTAAGTTAAAAATTATCTCTAGCAAAAGTGCAAATTTTTTTAAAGTCACGCTTTTTTTCTTTTCCTCCAAATTTGTTAAGTTAAAAATTACCTCTGGCAAACAAAACTTCTTTTCCTCCAAATGCTAAGTTAAAACTTACCTCTGATAATTTAGAAGCTGTTATACTATAAGTCACTGAACAACGCAGATTTTAATTTATTCAGGAAAGTTAATGGTTGCTTCTATCCTGATTCAAGAAACTTATTCATTCGTAGCAAAATCTATTTTTGGCGTTTGAATAATGAATTTATATTGTCAAGTTAATAACTACCTCTCAAAAATATTATGGAGAATCATAATGTTCATCAAGTTAACAGTTACCTCTGATGATCAAAATTAAAATATTCATCAAGTTAACAGTTACCTCTGATGATCAAAATCAAAATCATTCATCAAATTAACAGTTATGTTTGAATGAATGATATCAAAATTTTTGAAATAAAATTTTTATTCATTACCAAATCAATATTACAAAGAGTTCCTTGATATCTTGCAATGAATGAAAATAAGTACAAATCATTGAGTCAAGAGAATATTAAATTTTTTCGTCAACATTTATTATCCTAAATAGGATGACTTCATAAGTAAAGATAAAAACTTACTTCTGTAGCCTCCTCCTACCGAGGGTTGAAAATTTCCAAGTTTGTGTGCTCAGCTATGATCAATATTGCCAGTGACTTGATTTGTTTAAAACTAAGTGTACCAAATGCATGTTTCCAAGTATACAACTTGCGGAACTGCTGAAATTGGGGTTTGCTAACAATTATTTATCATCCTTACTTTAAGGATGTTAGGTAGGAAATAAACAATGCCACACACCCGAAATTTTTTATCTCATGAAAAGTATATGAGATTTTCTGGTTCTCCAAAGATATTGAAAAATTTGAGAACCAGACGGGTGTGGGTCATTGTTAAGGAAAATAATTACGGTTATATCATGTAATAGATCCAAAATCTCGTTAAGAAATATAAAATAAAATATTTGATTTATGTTCGTAATGAGAAAACTTATCGTAGTTAAGGAAAGTAATTACGGTAGTAAGGATCTTTTCAATGGGATATTTCTTCTCCAACAAACCTGGCAGAAGACTAGGCACGAATATGTTAACATTATCTTGAGCCTTGTGACATGCCAACCCCAATCTGTTGCCTCGATCAAGGAAAAGGAAGAAGAACAAAACTCCATTATAGAATTGACTTTTGAGAGGAACTTTAGAAAAGTAGAGAAGAATTCTCAAATCAAGGTAGCTTTTTGGAAGAAAGACTGGGTGTTTTATATAGAGGATTTCATGGTCGAAATCTTCGGCCAAGAGATTTTATAGGTGAAATCTTCGGTTGAGATTTTTAACTCGAATCTATATAAGATTTATTATTATTGCATGGGGCGCTTAGGTATCTGTCAAAGGAAATGAGGTCTTCAGCTGAGATTTTTTATTAAAATCTTGTCATTAATGGATGCATGCAACGCTTAGATTTTTACGCTAAAAAAGTCAATTACGTTAATGGAAAGTTATTCTATATATGTAAACCCACAGATTTTAACGCAGGGTTACACTTATATGTAAACCCGCAGATTTTAACGCAGGGTTACACTTATATGTAAACCTGCGGATCTTAATGCAGGGTTGCACTGATCTCAAATCAGAGTTCTGAATCTTATTCATACACAAGTTCATAGAGTTGGACTCAAAACTTGTGGATTTGAACTCAGAAGTTATAGACGTAAGGATTTTAAATGCAAAGTCACATTTATGCGAACTCACGATCCAGATGTAGATTCGCATTTTTGAGCACAAAGTCATGTTGATACGCCAATTCGTCAAAGTCAACATAAGATTTACATAGAGTTAGGCTCAAAATTTCAATTAGATGATAAATAAAAATTATTCCAAGTTTATATTGGACAAAATTAGAAGGAAACATTGCATCCATGAGATTAATCTGAATTTATATTATCAAAATAAATAAAGAGATTACAAGAGCTCCTTGAAAAAAAATTACAATTCAGTGATTCATGAGAGCCTTGATTTCTTCTTCTGCATCGCTTATTTCTACCTGAATGGCTTTATAAGTTTGAACAACAGCTTTGTAACGCCCCTGTTTTTTCAGCTGCTTCCCCAAACAGGGGATGCTACTTAATATTTTCTCTAGATAACCCAACAGTCACAGGATCTAAAAACAACCATAACTACTGCTATAATTAGATAGATAAATAACACGTTTAAAACTAAAAGGATCTCATTTATACAAAAAGTTTATTACATAAGATTACATCTTGCTTTAAATATAAACGCAAAAGAACCAAAAGAGAAAGACAGTGCCTAGACAAAAGAAAATATAAACAAAATATACAAAGATTCTCCAGATGGTACTTCACTTGTCTATTGTCACTCGGTCTAGTCAATGAAGTACGTGTTTCAATTGGGTTTGGTTCTCCTCTTTTTGCCCTCTAAACATGGGTTTAAAACCCAGGGGAATAAACTCAGTAAGTAACACAATATATATATATATATATATATATATATATATATATATATATATAGTACTGAAGATAGAGAATAGGTGAATAAGTTGTGCTCGTGTCAAATGTGTCACGTGAATAATGAATAATAGAACAGCAAGACTATACATGCCATTTGCAATTATCACGTAAATATTATGTAAAAATGACAAGTCTAGATCATTTTCTTATTAGCATTTAAAACTAAATTATGGATAAGGTAGCGTGCTATTTTTCATATTGTACAAGTGTCCATGCATACTCTGGACCCGGCCTCAATATTCATGGCACTGAACCATGACATAATGCTAGGCATTACGATCAATTTCCGTACTATATTACAGTAACAGACATACCAATCGGAGTATCAATTATCAATTGGTGATCTAGCAATCACCCAGGCCGCTCCAGTAAAAGAATCCCGACCTCAATCAAGAAGTTGGCCAATAAGTTTTTTATACAATACAGTTCTTATCTATCATGTAGTTTTTTTAATCTCCATGTCAATAATACAAGAAATATACGAATTAATGGGAACACGTAACTTTTCAAGTCAAACTACAGTTTCTTCTTTTCTTTATTGGATTGGGCCCAAGCCCAGTTTCTCTTTTCCTCCCTCTTTTTTTCTTTTTGTATATAGTCCAGGCCCAATACAGTTTCCATCCAAAATATGGTAAATATTTTTGAAACTGAAAATACTAACCTTAAATCTCAAGTCCAGGTCTCCAATCAATAGCTACATGAAATAGAAATGTTGTTGATTAGAAAAACTAGTCTTTTCTGTAAGCTTCATTAACAATGTTAGATAACTAAAGGCAAAGTTCAGCTTATGAAAAGACAAAGTTCAGTCCATGCAAAATGTAATAATTTGCATGCAAAACTATTTATGCACGTAAACTTATCAAGCCCATGCAAACCTTATTATTTTTGCATGGTTTTCGGCCCAGACCCAAGTCCACTGTCCCGTTACTCAACTGGGCCAGGCCCAGTTCTCCTCTTTTTTCTTTTTTTTTAATTTTCTTTTTCTTTCTCTCCTCTCGACCTAGCCCATCAAGCCTAGCAATTTTTTTTCCCATTTTTCTCTCCGGCCCAATCCACCAAAACCCCTCCTCTCTCTCTTTTTCTCTCTTTCAGTCTCTGCTGCTACTTCTTCTACTTCTTCTTCGCTTTTTTTTTAGCAAGCCCATACAAAAACTGTTGCATATTCACAAAAACTGTTAGCAAGCCCATGCAAAACTAGGAGCAAATTTACTGTTACCTACGATAATTAATTTTTTAAAAAATAAAAATACTTAAATATCACAATATTTATAAATATCAAAATTGACAAAATTCAATTCTCAATATCAATCAATAATTCAAAATATGAACCAAGTATTTTTGCAAAATAAATTACATATATAAATATCAAAACTAAATAAAGAAACGAACGAAAAATAGCAGTATTACTTGCCTCGGCTTAATCTTGAATCCTCGATTCGATTTGATTTTCTTTCTCCCCTCTTTTTTTCTTTTTTTCTCCTTTTTTTTTCTGTGGCTAGGTTCTGGCCGAGAGAGACAGAGAAAGAGAGAGTGAGAAAGTGGGTGAAGAGAGAGAGAGACTGGCCAAGGTTTGTAATTTTTTATCTCTCTGTGATTTTTTTTCCAACCGCCTCCCACTCTTCCCCACATTTGACATATCAACAAGTCTCCCGCCACCCTCTCCTTAGTCAGTACAACACAGCACAAAGTGAACCGCCTCTTTTTTTCCTGTTTATTTATTTATTTATTTATTAATAATTTAATAATTTTAGTTCCTTATAACGTTCTCCAAATACTATCAAATTTATGCAGAGTGTAGTACTTGACGAGAGGAACACTACAAAATTATCCGTTTGTCATTTCGATATTTGAAATAAAAGAACCAGAATTTTGAAAATATTAGAATGATAATTTTAATATTATTAAATTAGCAATTTTAGGAGTATTTTTCGGCCTCATAAGAAAAATCTTCAAAAATCATAAATATTACAAAACTAATAACCGCGAAGACCGAATGTCATTAGGATTTGCTGATTTAAAATTACGTTTATCCAAAGTTATTTCGGTGTCCAAAATTAACTTTGGTAGACTTATTCGGCACGACTGGACTCAAAAAAACAATACATATAGCTTGTAATTTGGGGTATTACATCCTACCCACTTAATAAATTTTTTTTTTTCTTGAAAGTTAATTTGTGTATCTGATCATGAGAAAATATATGAGTAATTTATCCTAATGTCCTTCTCAAATTTCCAAGTTGAATCTCTTGGTGATTGTACATCTTATGAACTAAGAACTTATAATGTTACTTGATCCTTCAAGACTTCTCCTGTCAGTTAATAATTCTTACATGTTGCTTCTCATAATTTAGGCCCGATCTCAAATCTATTTTTGATAAATCCACTACTCTGTATTTTTACCTAAGTGATTTCTTAATTATAATATATGAAATATATCATAAACGCTTTCTATTTTTGATGGTAATGATAATAGATAGACAAGATTTTCAATTTATTCTTGAAGTTTTATTTGGGTAAAGGAACATAAAAGCAAGATAAAGCTTAATCAGGAATAGCTGCTATTAATTTGGAGTGCCACGCCATCCTGATTTAGTAATGGATTAGATACAAGTGATAAATATTTTTGTAGAGTCCATTCTCATGGTCCTATTACATGTTGTAATGAACTCTAGAAGTAAAAATAAATTTGAACTATTATAATACCGGCGTAACAAAACTATGAATAGTAGGGATATGAGATAAGAAATAAATTCATGACTAGTTATAGAATTCAACCACACACAATGATCTTATCAAGCGACTGTAATTGTTGGCGCTAGAGAATATATCTCTACAATTACCTTGCCGACTCAATAAGACTTGTGATACACAAAAAGTTCAAGACATGAATCATATTGTGATAGTATTTAGATGAAAGATACAATATGTCAAATGGGAATGACCATCAAAAATAATGAAATAAGACAATCATTTGGGAAGATAAAGTTAACTTGAGTAACAAGATATAATATCATATTCTAACTTGATAAAATTCGTTTTATTTAATTATAATTCATTATCAATTTCTTATCATCTACTTTCAACTTGGTTAATTCAACAAAAAATTTGGCCTTCTATTAACTTTATATCCTTATATTCACTTTTCCGCATATCGTGCTTTATCTCCCAACTCATTTGCCTAGTTAATCTTACCAGCTATGCTTACTCTGTCAAGTCTGCCAATATCGATTATTATAATTCATTAATATTTATGTCTTCTCAATCTTCAAAAATTTACAAGCATAATATCGTTTTTCTTTTTCTCAGGACGCTTAAGAGTAAGATCCAAATTCAATCATTCTTTCATTTTGTATCAACACACATTATAATTCCTGAGTTGAAATATCACTATAAACTTTCGTGCTTCCAGAATTGTCGGAAAATGGGTGATGCGGATGTTGTTTTTAGCCTTCATTTCAACTCTTCAAATACTTTACCACACTCTCTTCTAGAAACATTCCACTCATTTTCTAGTCTGTTTATTTAAAATGATACAATTTTGCAAGGTCTTACATAAATATTCAATAATATCCAGCCATCCTAGAAAATTCCGAATCTTCCACATTGGTTTCGATATATGCCAGTCTATCATAACTCCTATCTCCTTGGCGTTAGCTGATACACCATCTCCAGAACTATATAACTAGGAAAAAAATTTATCCAGCCAAACTTCACATTTGTTCAATTTTCCATATGACTTTTACTCTCTAGAAGTATGCAAAACTATCTTCAAATACTCAGTATGTTCTTCTCTATTCTTAGAGTAAATTAATACATTATTAATAAATATCACCACAAATTTATCTAGATACTGAGCAAAATCATGATTCATCAAATATATAAATACTGTTGGAGTATTAGTCACTAGAAACGGTATCACCAATTATTTATAGTGACCATGTCTTATTCTAAATGCAATTTTTTAAATATTTTCTTTTCGAAGCTTTACTTGACAAGATCCCGAATGAAGATCTATCCTCGAGAATATTTTTGTTTCTTCAATTGATCAAACAAATTAGTTACCCTTGATAATGTGTATTTATTCTTGATTGTTACTACATTCAAAGATCTATAATACACACACAATTTTTTCACTCTCATCCTTCTTTCCTATTAATAATATTGTAGCTCTCCAAGGTAAAACACGAAGTCTCACAAAATCCAACTTAAATAGCTCATCTATTTGCCTCTTAACTTGCTTTAATTCTGCAATTTTCATTCGATAAGGTGGCCTACGAACTGCTTCAGTTCCAGGAATAATATTAATAGTAAATTTTACTGTTCTCACTGGTAGTAGACCAAGTATTTCTTCAGAAAATATATCTAAAAATTATGATACTACTCAGATTATTTCTTTTTATACTTCCATTTTTTCCAAAATATCTCTTCTCAGGAACATCTTACATTCTGCTAGTTCTAAACTTGACTTTCACCAATAAACTCAAAGTCTGAATGATCAGGAAGGAATCTAAAATATTACTTTTCTTCTTCTTCTATATTCTATCACCGAATGAAATACTCAACTATTTAATGTCTAGGATGGCATCATATCCCTTTCCATTCATACTTAGCAAGTTGCCATAAAATTTTCTATCATTAGTCACTAAGGGACATATTGGTTAAAAATTGAATCGATATTATTCCACAACGGATAATATATAAATCAATAATGGAATTCCAAAGATAGATATTTCAAACAAATATGATATGCTAGGATATGCACGATACTAGATCAGATGGATATCAAAGAATAAGAAAAAAATATTAAGAATGAGTCACAGACATGTTCGTATGTTACAGTAGTCATATGGTCTTTCACCTAAACCTAAGCTCTGATACCACCCTGTAACGCCCCCTTTTATCAGCTTCTTCCATAAGTGGGGACGCTACTTTATATTTTGAATCATATCTACTTCAGAAGATGACTGGAGTGATTGCTCGTTGGAGTCAGATATGTTTAAACTATTAGATGGTTGATCTACAAAAAGTTTAGCTTGAGAAATCGCTTTGAGAAAATCTTCCATACAAACTGCAGTTTTAGAGGATAAATTTAGAGAGGTTGATTTTAGCAAACTTTCTATACCTTCCTCTGCTCTACGTCTTCGTTCCTCAGACTCAATATTGTAATTTTCCTTATTTTCTTCAAATGATTGTATCTCGAGATCATGAGTGAAATTTAATGGTGGATATGATAGATCTGTGTACATATTTGATGACAGATATGAAGTGTTTGAAGGTATATTCTCATCACATGCATAGCTTGCTTTTAATCTTTTTAATCTTTCATCTGACATGTTCAATTGAATATCTTATTCATGATTGAATGTAGAACATGAAGATGAATAGCCCATAAAGAAAAGATCAGATGGAGAACTCTCTTGATATGGCTCTTGATTATATGCAAAATTAGAATTATTCATCCATTCATAGTTGTAATTTTGTGTATTAGAATCGCTTGTAGGCTCATTATATGTGTGAATTTGATTATGACCTAGTACTAAAAAACTTCCTATCTATGAATACTGATAATAATTATGATATGGATCACGACAATAATAGTAATTAATTTGATTTTGAAATATTTTTTAAAATTTTTTTTAAAAGGTGGAGAGGGAGAGAGATGGAAAAGAATTAAAAATAAAAGGTAAAAAAAATTTTGAATTTTTTTATAGAATCAGGGAACCAAATCACAGAACAGGAGGAAAATTGGGTTCAAACTCACCTTTACCTGCCACCAATTGGCGGTTTTGGCTTCTAAATAGCGGCTAAATCAGAAAGTTTGACTCTCTGATTTTTGCTGCTTACTCCAGAGGCTCTTCTAACTTTTTTTATCTTCCTGTATCTGTAATTACTGTTCCCTGCACACTCAACGCACACTGTTAACCCGTAAAACATTAGAAAAAGCAAGAAAAACACTGTCGATCCCCGGCAACGGCGCAAAAAATTTATTGTGATAAATTACTGCAAGCGCACAGTATTGGTTGTAGTGCTTAACAGGTCGTTCCACAGAGATCTAAAGTGTTTTGCAATTCTTACTTATTCTATAGTTTAACGGATTAACTAAGAGTTTCTAAATTGAAGTTGAGAGTTATTCTAATTAGTCTAGAATTTAGAATCTACTAGTTTCCAATCATATTCTCACTTCTATTATCTTCTTCTTTCATAAAGAGTTGATCTTTTAGTTTAATCTTTATTTAAAGTACCCTAAGTATGAGCTATCAAGTGGTGTGCAAGTATAACTCATCAAAAATACTACTTTTCATAAAAACAAGCTAAAACTTTAGATAATTCAATGAAAAAAATAAAATCAACAACCCCAAACCCTAACTAAATATAGGCTATCAAGAAACCTAATTTAAGTATAACCTATCAAAGTCCTAATCTTCGAGTTCTTGTATTTTAATCATTTTTATAGAAAAATTATGTCTTTATTATTTTATTTAAGAAGAAAATACTATAGAGCAATTACATAGTGGATCCTACTTTCATCTACATCCTAGAGTTAAACTAATTAAATACACATGATTCTAGAAAGCAATAAAATATAATCTAGAAAGCAAATAAATCTATACTAGAAAGCAATTAAATTTATCTAAAAGGCAAATAAAGATTAGAAAGCAATGGCTTAATTCTAGAGCACGGTATTGTGGCCGCCACCCCTTCAGTAAAATCCTGATTTTATTAATGAAATACGAGTTAAAATAAATCCTAATCTACATTAACTACTGCATAAAACTCTAGAATATAAGGATACGGCCAATATATAGGCTTCGAAAATCCAAACCCAATTCTAATACAATTGTGAAACTACAAGATTATAATGAAGCCGTGGGAGAAAACTCCATGTGTCAGTCCACTATTGGGCCGCCAATTGGCGGCTAAAACCGCTATTTGGCGGCCAAGTAATGCCAAAATATCTTGAAATGTTTTCCACATGCAATTATTTTCTTGTACGTTTAAGGTTCCTGACTGTATTTAATTTGAGTCTCTACAGTATCGTAGTCTTATAGTCTTGCCCATTTTAGTAACTTTTTGGACTTTGATTTCCTACTCCAACTCTGATTTCATACCATCTCTTTGTACGAATTTGATTACCTAAAAAAACACTAAAAATACCCGAGTAGTATTTATTTATATACAAAAGTAGATAAAATATGGAAGGAAAAATACAATATATGATACTCATCACACCCTCACACCTATCTTTTGCTAGTTCTCGAGCAAAACCTAATTCTAAAAAGAAAAATAAAAATCCTAACTCACTTTCGCAGGAATCGCGATTGCACTTAGCACGTACAACAAGTCTTTAAACCCCTAGGTTACCCTAGTGGACGAGTTGTATCTCGTGAGAGTTTGCAGTGAATATACCCACAATATTCGTGAAGAAAATATATTAAGGAATAAAGAAGAGAAAAATAAGGATGACCAAAAATCAAGAAAAATAAAAGTTTTATACAAAAGAAAAGAAAATCTTTTTTTAAAAATTTTATACAAAAGAAAAGAAAATCTTTTTTTTAATGATATTTTTATCAATTAATCTCACTAATATACAAACTCAAGAGCGCATTTAGATTATCAATTTTCAAATCGAGCGTCATATCAAATACACTTATCATTTTAATAAAAAAATTTAAATCCTATCTTTCAATACCCACTAACAGATAATCAATTGGCTCCTATACATCTACGTGCACGTGTGATAGTCTACTTTGGCCTTGGACTCCAACTCTAACTCATAACTCATTTCCTCTCTCATAAATTTTTTTTCTTTTTTTCTTTATTTTATTTTATTTTATTTTTTTAAGAATATTTCACCTTTCATGCGAATATTCACGCTTGCTTTGGCGTAACGTATCCGATTACTCGGTTCATACTCTTTTATTTTTCTTTTTTTTAGAATATTTCACCTTTCATGCGAATATTCATGCTTACTTAGGCAAAAAATACCTGATTACTTAGATCATACTCTGTTTTTTTCACTCTTGAGACTATTGCCTTAATACCAGGCGCACCTCATTATTTTATAACTCCTTTTTTTTTCTTTTTTTTGTTTAGAGAGAGAAAACTTACTCAATCGTTATTATCTTTGTCCTTAACCTAATAAACTATTGTGAAGTGAAAAAAATAAATGTATACTTGCCTCAAAACTACTGTTAGCGATATTTATTTTTAGGATTTTGATCTTTTTCATAAAATTTAAAGTGTATCATCCAATCTACTCTCCTATCCAATTTCAAATCTAAATTTGTTTCTTTATCTGTAAGTAGTTTGATCTATTGATAAAAATACATAAATTTTTTTAATTTATTTTTCTTTTCAGTTTTTTTAATTTTTTTTTCAGTTTTTTTTATTTTTTTTCAGTTAGTTACCTTAAAAACTACCCAAAGTGTAAAATAAAGAAACCCAAAAATCTAAAAAAAAAATAAAGAATCTAAAAAAATTAAAAATCCTAGAAAATATGAAGAAAATATTCTAACCCATTCCCCCACACCTAGACTCGTATATGCCCTCATACACAAATCAAGGGTGGTAAAATAAAATAAAAAAGAAAACTATTATACAAATATTATACATTTATTAGAAAATTTAAATGGTTATAACCTCTTGATTGCTTTTCACTCTCATAATGTGTTCTTTTATGTTTTGATATGGATAAACTTAGCCTTTTTGTCAATTTTACATTTAATCTCTCCATCTTAATTTTGATTTTTCTCAATTTATTTATACATTTTTTTATTCAATAATAAAATTTTGAAGTTGGAAAGCGTACCTTTACCATCGTTCATATTCCATCCACGAGCATCTTTCATATTAATAAGTATTTTGGTTCTATCAACTTGTAAAATAACATACTCACTTTGGTATTGTGGAATCATGAACTCGATTTTAGAGAGCTCTTTCAAATCATCAGGTACCATGACCTCTTCTTTTTTATATTCTTTCCATTCTTCTAATGTTTTGGGCTCGTCAAGCAAATTTTCTTCAAACCTGTTATAAAAATTCTCAAAAGAAAATGACATATTAGTAGACTTATCATTAGTCAAGTTATTATGAAGGGATAAAATTCTTCCTCATAATTTTCTTCACAATTTCCATCAAAAGAATCAAATGATAATGTGTCACTAGCAAGCTCACCATAAGATAAATCATCAAGCAAAATATTTCTTTATCACCAATTTCATCATAATTATCTTCACAATGGTCTAAAATAGCTTGATCACAATATTGAATTATAGACTCATCATGCACAAAACTATTTAATTCATTTTGAATCATATCTACTTCAGAAGATGACTGGAGTGATTGCTCGTTGGAGTCAGATATGTTCAAACTATTAGATGGTTGATCTACAAAAAGTTTAGTTTGAGAAATCGCTTTGAGAAGATCTTCAATACAAACTGCAGTTTTAGATGATGAATTTGGATAGGTTGATTTTAGCAAAGTTTCTATATCTTCTTCTGTTCTACGTCTTCGTTCCTCAGACTCAAAATTGTAATTTTCCTTATTTTCTTCAAATGATTGTATCTCGAGATCATGAGTGAAATTTAATGGTGGATATGATAGATCTGTGTACATATTTGATGACAGATATGAAGTGGTTGAAGGTATATTCTCATGACATGCATAACTTGCTTCTAATCTTTTTAATCTTTCATCTAACATGTTCAATTGAATATCTTGTTCATGATTGAATGTAGAACATAAAGATGAATAGCTCATAAAGAAAGGATCAGATGAAGGACTCTCTTGATATGGCTCTTGATTATATACAAAATTAGAATTATTCATCCATTCATAATTTTAATTTTGTGTATAAGAAGTACTCGTAGGCTCATTATATGTGTTGTGAATTTGATTATGACCTAATCCTAACGAACTTTTTATCCATGGATACTGATAATAATTATGATATGGATCACGACAATAATAGCAACCAATTTGATTTTGAAACATTTAAAAAAAAAATTTTGAAAAAGGTGGAGAGGGAGAGAGATGGAAAAGAAATAAAAAAAAATTTTAAATTTTTTTATAGAATCAGGAAACCAAATCACAGAACAGGAGGAAAATTGGGTTCAAAATCACCTTTATCAGCCGCCAATTGGCGGTTTTGGCCACTAAATAACGGCTAAATCAGAGAGTTTGACTCTCTGATTTTTGTTGCTTAGTCCAGAGGCTCTTCTAACCTTTTTTATCTTCCTGTATCTATAATTACTATTCCCTGCACACTCAACACACACTGTTAACCCGTAAAAAGTTAGAAAAAGCAAGAAAAACACCGTCGATCCCCGGCAACGGCTCCAAAAACTTGATGTGATAAATTATTGCAAGCGCACAGTATCAGTTGTAGCGCTTAACAGGTCGTCCCACAGAGATCTAAAGTGTTTTGCAGTTCTTACTTATTCTATAGTCTAACGGATTAATTAAGAGTTTCTAAATTGAAGTTGAGAGTTATTCTAATTAACCTATAATTTAAAATCCACTAGTTTCCAAGTATGTTCTTACTTCTATTATCTTCTTCTTTCATAAAGAGGTGATCTTTTAATTTAATCTTTATTTAAAGTGCCCTAAGTATGAGCTATCAAGTGGTGTGTAAGTATAACTCATCAAAGATACTACTTTACATAAAAACAAACTAAATTTTTAGATAATTCAATGAAAAAGATAAAATCAACAACCCCAAACCCTAACTAAGTATATGCTATCAAGAAACCTAATTAAAGTATAACCTATCAAAATCCTAATCTTCGAGTTCTTATATTTTAATCTTTTTTATAGAAAAATCATGTCTTTATTATTTTATTTAAGAAGAAAATACTAGAGAGCAATTACATGGTGGATCCTACCTTCATCTACATTCTAGAGCTAAATTAATTAGCTACACATGATTCTAGGAAGCAATAAAATCTAATCTAGAAAGCAAATAAATCTATACTAGAAAACAATTAAATCTATCTAAAATGCAAATAAAGATTATAAAGCAATGACTTACCTCTGGAGCACGGTATTGTGGCCGCCACCCCTTCAGCAAAACCCTGATTTTATTAATAAAAACGAGTACAAAATAAATCCTAATCTACATTAACTACTGCATAAAACCCTAGAATACAAGGATACGGCCAATATATAGGCTTCTGAAATCCAAACCCAATTATAATACAATTGTGAAACTACAAGATTATAACGAAGCCGTGGGAGAAAACTCCACGTGTCAGTCCACTATTGGGCCGCCAATTTGTGGCTAAAACCGCTATTTGGCGGCCAATTAATGCCAAAATATCTTGAAACGTTTTCCACGTGCAATTATTTTCTTGTACGTTTAAGGTTCCTGACTGTATTTAATTTTGAGTCTCTGCAGTATCGTAGTCTTGTAGTTTTGCCCATTTTAGTAACTTTTCGGACTTTGATTTCCTACTCCAACTCTGATTTCATGCCATCTCCTTGTACGAATCGGATTACCTGAAAAAGATACTAAAAATACCCGAGTAGCATTTATTTATATACAAAAGTAGATAAAAATATGGGAGAAAAAATACAATATATGATACTCATCAAAATATCATGTTAAAATGACAAGTCTAGACCATTTTCTTGTTAACATTTGAAACTAAATGAAGGATAAGATAGCTCGCAATTTTTCGTATTGTACAAGTGCCCGTACATACTTTGGACCCGACCTCAATATTCATGGCACTGAATTATGACATGCCGCTAGACATTACAATCAATTTTCATACTGTATTAAAGTAACGGTCATACCACTCGGGGTATCAATTATCAATTAGTGATCTAGTAATCACCTAGACCGCTGCAGTAAAAGAATCTCAACCTCAATCAAGAACTTGGCCAACAAATTCCTTATAAAATATAGTTCTTATCCATTATGTAGCTTTTTCAATCCCTTTGTCAATAATACAAAAAATACATGAATTAATGGGAACACGTAGCCTGTCAAATCAAACTGTGTACATGTTCTTATCACGAGAAATAAGAATTCAGGAATTAAGATTAAGATCATGTATACACGTATCACAAAGATATTTCATGTCATGTAATCAAGAAACAAGAAACTCGTTATCCTATTTTCATGAATGATCATGCTCATCATGTATCAAGTATTCAATTAATTAATGTAAATGTGTCATGTATTGGATTTGAGTGTATATATACCATGAATTACGTATCATGCATCACATAAACTGTATCATTAATAATTATTACAAGCCACATATCATGTTATTTATCGTATAGTTTCTCCCATTCTAGATTCATAATACATTATGCACATGATTTACAAATATCACAACATAATTTATTTTATTTTATATGTGTTTGTTTGTTTTCTTTTCATTTCTTTAATTATTTTTCAATTCATGTTAACATGTGTATGTCTCCACGACCACATATGACTTATAATATCATAGCAAATGGTTTGTAGCATTATAGTACATAACTTATAATATCAAAACGCATGACTTGTCGCATATTGAATTAGATATCCGTATCATTTTAATAATATTAATGCACAAATGTATCTCAATATGTATTATCAAAATCGATTCAATAATCTGATTCAAAGCTCAATACCAATTAATAGCCCAATTTCAAACCTAAACCCAATGTGTGTGTGTGCACGCGTGTGTGTGTGTGTGTGTATATATATATATATATATATATATATATATATATATATATTCTTTTTTTTTTTGTTGGGCTGGGCCCAAGCCCGCTGAATATTACTATTATCTTTTCTTTATGGACTGGGCTCAAGCCCAGTCTCTCTTTTGCCCCTCTTTTTTTCTTTTTGTTTACAGTCCAGGCCCAATATAGTTTCCATCCAAAATATGGTAATATTTTTGAAAATAAAAACACTAACCTTAAATCTCAAGTCCAAGTCTCCAATCAATAGCTACATGAATTAGAAATGTTGTTGATTAGAAAAACTAGTCGTTTTCTGTAAGCTTCATTAACAATGTTAGATAACTAAAAATAAAGTTTGCTTATAAAAAGATAAAATTCAGTCCATGCAAAATATAATAATTTGCATGCAAAAGTATTTATGCATGTAAACTTATCAAGCCCATGCAAACCATATTAGTTTTGAATGGTTTCCGGCCCAAACCAAGCCCATTGTCCCTTTTTTTATTTTTCTTTTCTTTTCTTTTACTGGGCTAGGCCAGGCCTAGTTCTCTCCTTTTTCTTTTTTTCTTTTTCATTTTCTTTCTATTCTCTCCGCCCAGCCCATCAAGCCCTGTAATTTTTTTTCCTTTTTCCTCTCCAACCCAATCCACCAAAATCCTCTCCTCTCTCTCTCTTTTTCTCTCATTCAGTCACATGCATCTTCTTCTTCTTTTTTTTTTTTAGCAAGCCCATCCAAAAACTGTTGCCTATTTAGCAAGCCCATGCAAAACTATTTTTGCATGGGAGCAAATTTACTGCTACCTACGACTAATTAATTTTTTTAAATAAAAATACGTAAATATCATAATATTTATAAATATCAAAATTAATCAAGTTGAATTCTTAATATCAATCAATATATCAAAATATGAACTAAGTATTTTTGCAAAATAAATTATATATACAAATATCAAAACTAAATAAAGAAACGAGCAAACAATAGCAGTATTACTTGTCTCGATTTGATTTCGAATCCTTGATTCGGTTTGATTTTCTTTCTCCCCCTCTTTTTTTTTTTTTCTTTTTTTCTCCTTTTTTTTCTGTGGTTAGGTTCTGGCTGAGACACAAAGAAAGAGAGAGCGAGAAAGTGAGTGAAGAGAGAAAGAGAGTGACCAAGGTTTGTAATTTTTTCTCTATCTATGATTTTTTTTCCAACCGCCTCCAACTCTTCCCCACATTCGACACATCAGCAAGTATCCCGCCACCCTCTCCTTAGGCACGACAGCACAGCGCAAAGTGAGCAACCTCTATTTATTTATTTATTTATTTGTTTATTTATTAATAATTTAATAATTTTGGTTTTATGTACCGTTCTCCAAATACTACTAAATTTATATAAGGCGTAGTACTCGACGAGAGGAATACTACAAAATTATCTGTTTGTTATTTTAATGTCTGAAATAAATGAACCGAAATTTTAAATTAATTGGAAGGATAATTTTAATATTATTAAATTAGTAATTTTTGGAGTATTTTTTAGTCTCGTAAGAAAAATCTCCAAAAATTTTAAATATTACAAAACTAACAACCACGAAGACCGAATGTCATTTGGGTTTGCAAATTTAAATTTACATTTACCGAAAGTTATTTCGGTCTTCAAAATTGATTTCGGTGGATTTATTCGGCACGACTGGACTCGAAATGGCAATACAGGTAGATTGTAATTTGGTGTATTACAAGCTTGTCTACGTAACTTCTTTTCATTGACAGTTGTATTACTTATTGGTTCAGATTCCTATGCCTCTAATTCAGGTTGAGCAATCGAAAGGATTTTATTCACATTATCAAGCTGTATAGACAAATCAGCAAGATTCTTCTCTGAATCCTCTCGCTCCTTAGAAATCTTTTCTAGGAAAGCCTTAGTAGAGATTGTTTGTCTGATTGATTTTTATCAACATAGGCCTTACAAGTATCAACTTTTTCCTTGAGTCCTTTCTGGAGCTTGAGTTGTTCTTCCATCAGCTTTCGGAAAGTGGTCTCCATCATTTCTGACTTGTCATCGCTGCAAATTTTCAATAAAGAGTCAGCATAATTTTGAAGTTGGGCAACTATAAGTTTATAAGGATTGGTTTTTTCTTCTCTACCAACACTTACTATGCCAGCCAAATAAATATTAAGAATACTGGCAACTGTAGAGAAAAAATTTCCTTTCAGAATCTTATTGATGCAGTGATCCAAAAAATCAAAAAAATACTCTAATAGTATGTTGGAGCAAGTCATCTTCCAGTGCATCAATTTCTGCACAACTTGTTGATGGCAGTGAAGAAGAAGTAGTTGCAGCAGAGACAATCCCTGGGGTAGATTATGACCTGTACTATATTCTGAGATAAAGGAACAATAGGCTCAGAAGTTTCAACTTTAGTAGCTCCAACAGCAGCAACGTCAGCAGGAGCTGTAGTCTCAGTAGTTTTATCAGTCCTGACTTCAGTTATTGAAGTAATTCTAAATAGGACAACCGTTTCAGTAGCATCAGTAGCCGCAGTTTCAACTTCAATAGTCGCAGCAGACTCAACAGACTTAACTTTAGTAACCTCAGCGATTTCAATAGAGTCACTAGTTGCAGCAGTTTTAGATGCAATTTCTGGTTGAACTTCAGTATCAGCAAATGAAGTATCACCTTCAGGTACATACTCCGAAGTTAGAGTAGAATGAAACATTTCTAAAGATAAAGAGGGAAATGATTAAATGATGATAAAAGAAATAAAAGATATAAATGAGTCAAGCTCATAATAGACTTTGAGGTTCAGAACTGGACTCTCCAGGTCCATACACCTCAGCTCTCTCTTTTGCCATTAGAAATGTATATTTGTCATGTTCTGATGAAGGAGTAGAGGAGCGAATGATATCACTATCATTATCATCATCATTATCACTCATAACTTGAATTACAGGAGGAGTAGGCACAGCAGATTCCTTTTGCACTAATTGAAATGGTCTTTCTGAAGAAGACACAGTAATATGTAGAAGCTCAGTTGTCGGTATAGTAGAAGGAACCTCTGTAATAAGATCGCTGGGAAAACAGGTCCTTGATTTTTAGATGAGCAAGAAATCAAATTCGCATCATCGTCATCTTCTTGTTCCTCCTCAGAACGATATGCACCATTAGAATAGACTATATCAATGACGAAACGTCCTTCCCACTTTGGATGGAACTTTCCTTTGGATTTTCATTTCTGACTTTATATTCTCCTCTAACTTGGTTTATAACAAGTTAGGAATTCCATATGCTTCCAAATACTTCACCCCCAGCTGTCTGGACATTTTTAAACCAACCATTAGGGCATTGCATTCAGCAACATTATTAGAACATGAGCTTGTCAATGAGTATACTCTAGGAATAATATGGTTATAAGGAGAAATAAAAACAACCCCCACTCCTACTATCATCTTTCCTTGAGATCCCATTCTAGAAGCGTCATCAAAGAAAAGTTGCCATATATCTTCTATAACAGCATTTACTTCAGCAATTTCTTGTTGAATAATTTTCTTCGGAATTATATTTTCTTCACCTACTTCACCAGGGATATCCTCATATAATTTTGAAGATGCTGGAATAGGGTGTTCAGCTAAGAAATCAGTTATAACTTATCCTTTAATTGATTTTTGTGAAATAAAATGCATATCATATTACGATGGTAGAATGACCCAATTAGATAATCTGAAATTTAATGACCCCGGCTTAGTCATTAATATTATTAAGGGATCAACTCTCGATATAACGTGGATTGTTTATCCCACTAAATAGTGTCACATTTTCTATATTGCAAACACTAAAACTAGACATTCTTTTTCTACTGGATTATATCGATGTTCAGCTCCAATCATCTTTCTACTGAGATAATAAATGACTTGTTCATGCCCTAATTCATTCTTTTGCGCCAATAAAGCTCCCAAGGAATTTTCCATAGATCTCACATATAACAGAAAAGGTATCCTAAAACTGGAGCTACAAGAACAGGTGGTTTGGGGAGATATTCCTTGATTTCTTCAAATACTTTCTGACATGCATCATCCCAAATGAATGGTACTCCTTTCTTCATCAACCGTGTAAAAGGTTGCATTTTCCATATGCGAATGTACGCCAGCCTACCCTGCAATCCTCTCAATTCTTTGAGATTTTTGGGTGGTAGCATATCTTGAATTACTTTAATTTTGTCTGGATCAAGATAAATTCCCTGAGAAGTGACTAAAAAGTCAAGAAATTTTCCACTGGAAACTCCTGGAAAAGATTTAGTAGGATTCATTTTAAACTGGTGTTTCCACATGAGATCAAACATGATTCTCAAATCACGAAGATTATCATTCTTGATCTCGCTTTTAATTGCCAGATCATCTATATAACATTCCACTGTTTTTCGTAGATGCTCTTAGAATATCATGTTCATGGCACATTGATATGTAGCACTAGTATTTTTCAGACCAAATGGAATAACTGTGTAACAGTATAATCCAAGTGGCGTTCTGAAAGATGTATGCTTTCATCATCAGGGTACATCTTAATTTGGTTATATCCTAAATATCCATCGATAAATGACATTTTTTCGTAGCCGCAAGTATTGTCAATCATGACCTCCTTAATAGGTAAAGGAAATTCATCCTTCGGACATGCTTCATTCAAATTACTGAAATCAATACTGACCCTGATCTTTCCATTCTTTTTAGCTATGAGGACTATATTCGTGACCCAGTTTAGATGTTGTTCTTCGTGAATGAAGCCTGATTCAATTAACTTTTTGATTTCAGCTTCAATTGCCTCTATAATTTTAGGACAAAATTTTTGTTGTTGTTGTTTTACTGGCTATGCATATAACCGAATATTTAATTTATGAACCGTGACCTTTGGGTCAAGTCTGGGCATATCTTCATAATTCCAAGCAAAAAAATCAATGTACTCTCGAATAAGAGAAATCATCTTCTCTTTCTCTTCTGAAAATAAATTTTTACTTATAAATATGGTTTTAGGATTAGTTTCATCACCCATATTTATTTGGATCACTTTATCTTCAGTTGGAGGTTCTCTTTGTTCAAATTAGATTTCCACTTCATATTGAGGTGTTTTGCCCATGGATCATTTTTAATTGGTGATAATTTATCATCTTCTTCTTTGTTTGCGGAGACCATATTGACAGAGACTTCTTGAAAAATAGCAACAATGCTTGCATCTGAATCCCAACATGATAATTCTGACGAATGAGTTTGCTGCCTTTCTTGAGATTTCATATCCGAAAGATCTTCAGGAGTGGTAACATATCCCAACCCCTTGTCAGTTTTGTCGTAATAATCAAGCATCTTTCCTTTCGAAATAAAATGTTGAAGAATTGCTTTCCTTCCTTTTATAAAATTTAACCCCCTGCCTTTGGCTAGGTTATATCCTATTTTTCTTATTAACTTATGGGAATTTTCATCATAATGGAAGAATTCAGAATTTTATTGTTCTTCCTCATAATCTAAATGTTTTCTTTTATTCTTGCTATTTGCTTTTCCGAATATCATAGATTTTATATTTTTATTTTTAGAAGGAACTTCAAAAACAGCTTCATTTGCATCTCCATCGTCATCACTTTGTATGTAAAAAGATGATCGAATGGGTGCTTGAAATGAAACTAAAGAATATATTTTATCTAGGTAATTACTGACCACATCAATACTAGTACTTGAGGGTTCAAAATTAATACCAGAATAATAAGCAAACTCAGGATTTTCATCATAATGGAAGAACTCGGGATTTTCTTCCTCAGAATCTAAATGTTTTCTTTTATTCTTATTATTTGCTTTTCCAAATATCATAGGTTTTTGATTTTTATTTTTAGGAGGAACTTCAAAAACAGCTTCATTTATATCTCCATCGTCATCACTTTATATGTAAAAGGATGATCGAATAGTTGCTTGAAATGAAACTAAAGAATATATTCTATCTAGGTGATTACTGACCACATATGTGAAACAAAAGATAGAGTAATTTATAATGACTTCAATAAAGTAAATAAGTAATTGTAGCTAGTCTTTTTGGAAGATGATCTGTGACTAATTATAAACTAGTTTAACTATTGTTATCCTGCCAAAAACTTTACCATACTCAAACCGAATATATTGCCGATAATTGTATATGCTCGTTTACTGTATATCAGGACAGAGCGTGATACTATCCATTTGTACTCATCATTATTATTCAATTTAAACTGCTTTATCTTTATACCAGTCTAAGTTTCAGCCATCTTCTTCAAATTTAAAATTACATCCAAAACTTCATATCTATGATGCATTGGACATTCAAACTCTTCATGAGTAGTCATCCACGAACGATATAAACTAATTTGAATCTCCCAATAAAGTTTTCTTAGTTAACCCCCAAGTGTGATTGAGCACATAATCCAGAATCGCTTCAGTTTAAAGAACTACAGTGCGAAACTTGACTCAGGTTTATTTTTCAATGATAAAATTCTCACGAAACTTCAATTTTTCGTCTTTGATCCTTTCAAGACCTCATTTTACTAAACTCTATAAAGCAACTTTTTCAACATATCCCAACCTCATGTACCATAATCTTGAGGTGTTATCGTCTATAATTAGTATACGTGATGGAACTATTACTGTACCAAGAACTGTACTACTATGCAGATAGAATAAGTTTTTCTTTCAGATACCCTTCATCACTACTGAAGCAACTTTAGTAGCCTCCAAACCTGAATGCCAAATTAGCACATAGGTTCTTGCCTACCATGACTCCCAATGAGAAGATTTTTTTTTCATGTCAGGAACATATCAAACTTTTGTCACTTCTGACTATTCCATTGTGTATTTGTAATTAAACTTCATATATTCCCTTATTTTATAGGACATATCATTACCCATGTAAATAACTCCATCTTCTAATTCTTCTAAATTAGAGAAAAATTCTCTATTGGGACAAATATGGTAAGTTTAGTCCGAATTTGTAATCCGCTCATCCTTGTATCTAGTCGCCAATGAACCTTTCAGAACAATATATGAATCTTCATCTCCATGGTATGCAATGTTGTTATTGAGCCATGTTTCCCCTTTTCTTAAGTCAATTTGGGACAATAATTTTTCCAATCATCTTTCTTCTGACAATAGAAGTACTCATCATTTTCAAGATATTTCTTCTTGGATATAGAATAAGATTTTTCCTGTCCACCTTGATTCTTGTTTCAGGCCTATCCTGTACTACCACATTTGAACTCAAAACCTGATGAACCTTCTTATCAGCTTTCTATTCTCATTATTTATAAGGATTTTGGAAACATCTTCAAATCTTATTTCAGATTTTTCATATAGTAGGGTTGTAATTAAATTTTCATATGAATCGAGTAATGTGTTCAATAACAATAAAGTTTTATCTTCACTTGTAATTTCAACATTCAAATTTTCCAAATCAGCATGTATTTTATAGAGTTAATTAAAGTATTTAGATATAAAAGTATTTTATTTATTTTTAAACCAAAAGAACTTCTTCAAATAGAGAAGGATTTTCTATGTTTTTTGTCATGTACTTATCTTCCAACTTATACCCAAGGTCACTTGTTTGTCATGTACTTTATCTTCCAACTTATGTCGATGGTCACTTGTTATCATTTGCCTCATTAGAAAATACTTTGTCTTTTGCCAAAATAGCTTAATTGTTCCACATGTTAAATGATTTATCTTCTATCATTCAACTTCTAACCTATTCTCGAGTTTATCCTTCACTAGCACCATCTATAAATCTTATTGAAATAAGATGTCCATAATCTCACATTATACATGTCAAACCTATTAGTTCCATCAAACATCTCTACCTCGAACTTAGCATTTGTAACCGTGGATCTTGAGGTCTTTAAAGATGTCAATGACTTTCCTGGAGTCGTTAGTTGTGTTGAAGAACTTGAAGTTAAATCTTCAGGTGATAAAAGATTTAACCTTTATAAATCTCCAATAACTTTAACCTCAAACCCTAGGAACCAAACCCAGGTGCTTTGATACCACTTGTTGCAAATGGAAGTATTTCAAATAGAAATCTAGGATTATTTAGTTAAAATTATAAGTTTAAGAGAAGAAACAAATCAAAAAATCAAACGAAAGAACGCTAAGGATTTACGTGGTTTGGAATAAATTCTACATCCATGGACCAAATCAAGTTTCACTATTGATGATTTTTGTAATACAAATCTCAAATCTCTCAAAGTTATAAAAGAATTCTCTCTTTCAATTGAAAAGATGGCTACAAACTCTCAAAAGAATGCAAAAGTTCTCTCATACCCTAAAGCCTCTATATTACACTCTTATATAGTTTTGGATTGGTAAGCACATAAACTCTAATCAAATAGGATTAAATTTGATACTTCATGAGTCATAAGTGTTGCTAATGAAGCCCTATTGCCGCAGCGGGTTTCGGTCCGCCCAAACGGGTCCAAAACTGGCCCGACAACAAAATAAGATTAGGTTGGATTTAACCTAATCTTGATCTAATTGAGTTTTTCTTTAACCACAAGGGTTTTGTTTGTTTTTTTGTGGCGGCTGCAAATAAAATGATTGAGAGCAAAATTAATTAAAAAGCATAGGTGCAGCTGCTACTATATATATTCGGCCAAAGGATTTTTAGCTTTGTGTGGCCTGTAGCAATTATTTTTGCCAAAAGAAAAATAAGGTGCTGCTCTTGTTCGCTGCAGTTGTTGCGGCAAAGTAGGTGGCGAGGCAGCAGCTGCTGAATTTATTTCAGCTGAAAGGGTTCTTCCTTTGGATTTTCGACGGCTGAAGTAAAAAGGAAAATCACTGCAACAAAAGATTAGGGTTTGATCTCAAAATCTTGTGTGATTTCTCTTGTGGTTGAGAACTAGAAAGTTGTAATTCTCTTTTAATATAGTGGAAGTTTTTCAATCGTGTTCCCGTGGACGTAGGCATATTGCCGAATCACGTTAAATCTGCGTGTTCTCTGTCTCTGCTATTTTTCTCTTCGGTTAACTATTTGATTCCGCTGGTTGTTGTATTAGTATTATTCCGCTATCTTTTGCTAACAATTGGTATTAGAGCCCTGGTTCGGGTCAGATTTCACTCAGATCAGTGTTGATTTTGAGTGAGAGTTATGGCAGAAGATAGGAAGGGAAAAATTAAAAAATTTGATGGGACAGATTTCCAATGGTGGAAGTTGCAGATGGAAGATTATTTATAACAAAAGAATTTACATCAACCACTGTTTGGAGAAAAGCCAGAAAAGATGACAGATGAGGAGTGGGAATTGTTGGACAGGAGAGCTTTGGTGCAGATTCGATTGTGCCTGACAAAAAAGGTTGTGTTCAACATCTCCAAAGAGAAGACCACTTTAGCTTTGATGTCAACGTTGGCTAAATTTTATGAGAAGGTGTATGCTTCAAATAGACTTTTTCTAATGAAAAAGTTGTTCAACTTGAGGATGCCTTCTGATAGTTCAGTTGTTAATCATTTGAACGAATTTAACACATTATGGGCACAACTTGAATCATTAGAATTTGTCTTTGCTGATGACATTAAAGTTTTGATGTTTATGTGTTCGTTACCGGATAGAGGGAGTAATGTTGTTATGGCCATCAACAATTCTTTCAATACTATTCTTAAATTTGATGATGTTGTGAGTATAATCATGAATGATGAATTGATGAAAAAGAGCATGGGTGAGAGCACGGTTTCTACAAGTACTGCTTTGTCTGTTGATAATGAGAGAAGGAAGAAAAGAGATAGAAGTTTAAGAAGAGAGTCGAAGCAAAGAGAGAGATCAAAATCTAAGGGGAAGTTTAAGAAAAAGTTTGTGTGTTGGAAATATAAGACAGAGGGTCATATGAAGAAGGATTGTCCAAATAAAAATAAGGAAGGAGCGAATGTGGTGAATCGAAGTAAAAAGTATGATGACTTGTGCTTATCTGCTCATACAGAATCAAAGTCAGATCTGTGGTTTGTGGGTTCAGGGGTTTCGTTCTATTGCACTGCTCGCAGAGAATGGTTTGAGAATTATGTCCAAGGTGATTTTGGTGTGACTGTTGGTAATTGGCAGGAATGCAAGATTGTCAGTAAGGGGATAATTCAGTTGAAGTAGCACAATGGTGGAAAGTTGCTTTTACAAGAGATCAGGCACATACCAGATTTGAAGAAGAATTTGATATCTGTTAGCAAGCTGGATGGCGAAAGTTATCAAATCTCATTTGAGAGGAAACAGTGGAAGATCAGTAAAGGAGCAATGGTAGTGGTTAAGGATGAGAGAGTGGGAACTCTATATTTACTCTCAAGCTCGGTAGATCACGTTATTTTTTTGGCCACCGTGAAAAATGAGAAGGCTACCTTATGGTATCAGAGGCTCAGTCACTTGAGCGAGAGCGGCAAGAGGGTATTGTAATCCAGAGGTATGTTGACAGATATGAAAGATACTAATTTTGATTTCTGTGAGAACTGTGTGTTTGGAAAGCAGAAAAGAGTTAGTTTTATGAATGTTGGCAAGAAGAAGAAAACTGAGAGATTGGAATTGGTATATACAGATGTATGGGGGCCTTCTTCGGCGAAGTCTCTTGGAGGTAATTCTTATTTTGTCACTTTCATAGGTGATACAAGCAAGGAAACATTGGTGTTTGCACTTAAGCAGAAATCAAATGTCATCAAGATCTTCAAGGTATGGAAAGCTCTTGTTGAGAATGAAACACGTTTGAAAGTGAAATGTCTGTTGTCAGACAATGGTAGGGAATTTTGCAATAAAGAGTTCGATGACTATTGCTCTACCTACAAAATCAGGAGAGTGAAGACTGTACCGAGGACACCGCAGCAAAATGGCGTAGCTGAGAGGATGAATAAAACTATTTTGGAGCGAGCTCGGAGTATGAGACTACATGCAGGTTTGACTTTGCAAATTTGGGGAGTCGCTGTAGATACGGCAGTCTATCTGATCAACAGGAGTCCAGCTAGTGCTTTAGATGGAGGAATTCCAGAGGAGGTGTGGTCTGGTAAGACTGGAATTATTCATTTTTAAAAGTATTCAGTTGTATAGCATATGCACATGTGGATCATGAGATAAGAAACAAACTTGATTCTAAATCTCAGAAGTGTGCATTCATTGGATACGGTGGCGACGAATATGGTTATCACTTATGGGATTATGAGCATAACAAGGTAATTCGTAGCAGAGATGTAGTATTTAATAAGGGCTGTCTATATAAAGACCGAATGGAAAGTAAAAGTGAGAAAGCAGTGGAGAAAGAGCACTTGGAGCTAGATGAGCCACAGGATGGGATAGATCCCATGGATAAAAGAAAGGAAGAAATACCTACATCTGAAGGTAAAAAAATGGCTACACCTGAGAATACATAAGTTTCAGATGAGACCAAACAGGAGAGAGAGCCACTAACTGAAGTAGGTGGTTCTAGTACTTCATCAGAGAGTGTTCCCACTTTGAAGAGGAGCACGAGGATAAGGAAACCAACTCAAGAACTTTGTCTTCTTTTATATCATGTTTTGTATACTGATGTAGGTGAACCAGAGAGTTGCCAAGAGACTATACAGGATAAATTTTATCTTAAGTGTGAGCAATCCATGCGTGATGAGATGTCTTCTTTGGAGGAGAATCACACATGAAAATTGGTAAAGCGACCAGAAAAGATGAAAGTATTGCATAACAAGTGGGTATACAGGGTAAAATATGTGGCATGAGGGACACAAAAGTTCAAGGCGAGACTTGTGGTGAAGGGATACGGTCAGAGAAAATGTATTGATTTCAATAAAATATTTGCATCTGTTATCAAGATGACTTTTATCAGAGCAATACTAAGTATTGTGGCTATGAAAGGATTGTATTTAGAGCAGTTCGATGTGAAGATTGCTTTCCTTCATGATGATTTGGAGGAGGAAATATATATGGAACAGCCGGAGAGATATGAAGTTAAAGGAAAAAAGAATTGGGTATATCGACTGAAAATGAGCTTGTATGGATTGAAACAAGCACCGAGGCAATGGTACTTGAACTTCGACAAGTTTATGTTGGATTTGGATTTTGCCAGAAGCAATTCAGATCATTGTGTATATCTACAAAAGTTTAAGAATGGTAACTTTATTATATTTACTTTGTATGTAGATGATATACTTGTGACAGGTACATGCATGAAGAAAATCAATGATCTGAAAAGAAAGTTGACAGGAAGATTCTCTATGAAGGACATGGGTGAGGCTAAATAATTTTTTGGGATGCAAATTACCCAAGATAAGAAAAGTAAGAAATTGTGGTTATCTCAGGAGGGGTGCATCAAGAAGTTGTTGGAGAGATTCAACATGGAGATTGCAAAACCGGTAACTACAGCTCTTGGTGGTCACTTTAAACTGTCAAAGGAGTAAGGTGCTAAGACAGATGAGGAGATGAGACACATGGAGAATGTGCCTTACTCATCGGCCGTTGGGAGTCTCATATATGTAATGGTGAGTACAAGACCAGATATTACACATGCAATGGGAATAGTGAGCATGAAGAACCCTGGGAAGAAACATTGGCAAGCAGTAAAGTGGATTTTCAGCTATTTGAAAGGTACTTCAAAGTATTGTTTATGTTTTGGGGGTGATAACATTGATGTGCAAGGTTTTGTGGATTCAGACCATGCAGGTGATAGAGGCAATGGCAGGAGTACCACTGGTTACGTCTTTACTGTAGGAGGGACAACGGTAAGCTGGGTTTTAAGATTACAATCAATTGTTGTTTTATCTTCGACAGAAACTGAGTATGTTGCAGCTGCAGAAGCAAGTAAGGAGTTTATTTGGTTGCAGCAATTGATGAGTGAGTTGGATTTTGATAGAGTGGATTGCAGGTTATTCAGTGACAGTCAGAGTGCAATTCATTTTGCTAAGAACTCGGCATATCATTCACGGACTAAATATATTCACTTGAAATGTCACTTCATTAGATCCTCATTAGAGGATGGCCAATTGAGGTTGGAGAAGATTGAGGGCAGAAAGAATCCTGCAGATATGTTGACAAAGCTAGTTGATCGGAAAAAGTTGAGCTATTGCTCAACTTTTGTGCATTTGTGTTGAATGCTGAAATTGGGACTTTGAACGATCGAGGTAAAAGCTTTGGACACTAGGATTATCATGTATAGAGATTACATTTTTAGCAATAGGTCTCCAAGTGGGAGATTGTTGCTAATGAAGCCCTATTGCCACAGCAGGTTTCGGTCCGCCCAAACGGGTCCAAAACCGGCCCAACAATAAAATAAGATTAGGTTAGATCTAACATAATCTTGATCTAATTGAGTTTTTCTTTAACCACAAGGGTTTCGTTTGTTTTTTTGTGGCAGCTACAAATAAAACGATTGAGGGCAAAATTAATTAAAAAGCATGGGCGCGGCTGCTACTATATATATTCGACCAAAGGATTTTTAGCTTTGTGTGGCCTGTAGCAATTATTTTTGCCAAAAGAAAAATAATGTGCTGCTCTTGTTCGCTGCGGTTGTTGCAGCAAAGTAGGTGCAAGGCAGCTGCTGCTGAATTTATTTCAGCTGAAAGGGTTCTTCCTTTGGATTTTCGACGGCCGAAGCAAAGAGGAAAATCACTGCAACAAGAGATTAGGGTTTGATCTCAAAATCTTGTGTGATTTTCTCTTGTGGTTGAGAACTAGAAAGTTGTAATTCTCTTTTGATATAGTGGAAGTTTTTCGATCGTGTTCCTGTGGACGTAGGCATATTGCCGAACCACGTTAAATCTGCGTGTTCTCTGTCTCTGCTATTTTTCTCTTCGGTTAACTATTTGATTCTGCTGGTTGTTGCATTAGTATTATTCCGCTATTTTTTTGCTAACACGAAGAAAGCTCAAAACCCAATCTAGTGCATCACTCCATCGATGGCAGGATTTTGCCATTGATAGACAATGTAGCTGAGCGCACCCTTTGATGCAAGCTTTGCCCTTGACATAGATGGCAAGAGTCCCATCGATGGTACAAGACTGACCATTGATAGTCAATGTGAAATTGAGCCAAAATCAGTACAGCATTGCATAGATCATTTCGAGATATCATCCAAAATATTTCATGGTTGCATAATGCACGTGCTATTTTCACAAGCTCCTTGTTCTCCATTGTGATTACCATTTTCTTGAGATATGGAGGGGAGAAAGAATCTAAACATCATTGTTCCTATTATTGCCTTTTTATCTGCTTTACCAAAATTGTTTCTCATAGTCAATTACGTACTGAGATTGTAGCTCACCCCACTACTCAAAAAAGTAAGACTGACGGTTTTTATTTCTCAACTGACTGCTATGCCTGGTTCGAGGTATAATATTTAGAAACAATTAGTTCATCGTCCATCAGATCGCGTGCATACAATGCAATTTACCTCATTTGGAAATTTTCCAGTGAAATTCTTTCCTCCGAGACTCCTCCAATCCTCTGTCAGCAATGTACAACAGCAAGAGTCAAGAAGACCTAGTTGGCTTAAGCACCGGAAGATCTATCATTGTCTAGAGTTTGGGTTTACTTGGGAATTTCTATTAATAGGGGGAGTTGTTTGCTTAAATGAATTCTCCCACATTACCAATGAAGAGGCAGATAGATATGTGTGTGTGTGTGAGAGAGAGAGAGAGAGAGAGAGAGAGAGAGATACCCAGTTGGGTTTAAACGCTGAAGAAGATGTGGACGACATTGAAATGTTGATAGTGTTTCCCGCAAAACTTGCGCTTTTTTTTATTGCCATTGACTTTAATTACAATAATATCAAAGTACAATAAGAGAGAAGTAAAGGAAAATCAAACAAAATGATTTATAACTTATCACTCTGTTTTATAAAATATGTGGATATTTAACGTGGCTATGGAGCATCGACCTCATACTCCGTTGACGATATGATATTTGGATTGATCTTAAACGTGGAGAATCGATGGAAAATAGCTACTGGCTAGTGGATTCTTGATGTTGGTCGGCATGCTCTCGTGCATAAATCAACTTGTCAAAGATCTCCAAAGTTGCAAAACTCTTCTCTTGATCCCTATTTATAGTCATGAGGTACTTATAGGAGTTTCTTTAAGAGATAAGGATGGAATTCTATCACAATCTAATATCTGAACTTATAGTTCAGTTAGATTTGAAATTTTCAATTCGAATTAATTGGATATGATTGGATTTGGAATTCTAGTAAAAATCCAAAAGGAAACCATCTTTGAGTAGACTCAGCCCCCCGCGCGCGAGGCTAATATCCCCATGCGAGGCTATCATCCCCATGCAAGGCTATCAGTCTCACGCGGGACTATTAATCTTGCATGCGCGAGGCTATTAGCCTTGCATGCGTGATGCTTTTCACCTCACATAGCCAAGCTCTTTTCAATTTTTTATCCTACAAGATTCCTTCCAAAGTTTCCAAAATCTTATTTGTTGATTTTTAACGAGTTTTGAAATACTTTGGATTTTAATTCTTCAAATATTCCATCACACCTGCAAACAAAATAAATATTCCTATTAGTTTCAATACATTGCGTTGTTTTGAAAATTTCTGTGTGATATATTTTTGTCCTTTAAATGAGTATTTTGATGATATTCGTAAGGATCGACATTGATGGGGGTTTGTGGTTGATTTGAAAAAAATAGGATTTATGGTATATGGAACTTGCTAAGGATATGCCATTTCCATAGCAAGGTGAGTTTTTGATGATTGTTATGGGAGTGTCTCACCTGAATAACAGTCAGAGCCTGTATGATTCGCCTGGATAACATGCAGAATCGATGTAAGAATATGAATCATGGATTTGTAGATTTTTGAAGCATAGGATTGTGAAAGATGAAACTTGCTATGGTATAGTGTGGCCATAGCAAGTTTAGTTTCGATGTTTGTTAGAAGAGTGATTCACCTGGATAACAAAAAAAGTCGGGGTGATTTGCCTGGATAATAGAAAGAATCGATTTGAGATCATAGGGTGACTCGTCTAGAAAGCAGCCAGAGTGGATAATCAGATTAGGATCACGAAGCAATAGACAGAGGTATGGCTGGCATGCGTACAGGGTGATTCGCCAGGAAAGCGGATAAAATCAGTGATCGGGTCAGAATCATAGGGTGATTCATCTGGAAAGCAGACAAAGCCAATTTCATTAGTTATGTTGTTGCAGAGTTTTGAGATTTTTGGAATAGGATGTTATGTAAGAAAGTCTGCTATCGTTTGTCCTTTCACTGCCCTCTAGGGAACAAAGTATATGTCATATTGCAGTAGGAGAAGTACCCAATTTGCTAATCTCCCATTCAACGCACCTGGTTTCATTATGAGTAAGTTTAATGGGTTAACCCAAGAGACAACATGAATTGTTTGTCCGGCTATATAGCATCGCATCTGAATTGCGAACACTAAAACCAAGCATTCTTTCTTTATCGGGTTGTATCTGTGCTTAGCGTCAATCATGGTGCGACTTCGATAATAGATGACTTGCTCTTGACATTGTTCATTGTGTTATGCCAACAAAGCTCCAAGGGCATGATCCATCGCCCATACGTAAATAAGAAAGGGTTTCCTTGGCACAGGAGTTGTTAGAACGGGTGGATTAATAAGACAATTCTTTATATCGTCAAAAGCCTGCTGACATGCTTCGTCCCAGACTAATAATACTCCCTTCTTCCTAAGTCTCGTGAACGGCTGGCATCATCCTAACAGATTTGCGATAAATCGTCGATTATAAAATTAATCTCTCTTGCAACCCTCTGAGTTCTTTCAGGTAACGAAGTGGTTGCATTTCTTGAATAGCCTTGACTTTGTCAGGGTCAAGGTGGATTCCTTTTGAGGTTACGACAAATCTCAAGAATTTGCCACTAGATACTCCCAGGAAAAATTTAGTGAGCTTCATTTTTAACTGATACTTCCTCATGATATCAAATATAGTTCATAAGTCATTTAGGTGATCTTTTTTCTTCTTACTTTTGATCGCCAGGTCATCTACATAGCATTCAACAGTCATTCGTAGATGTTTTTGGAAGATAACACTTATTGCTCGTTGGTAAGTAGCTCCAGCATTCTTTAGTCCGAAGGGTATCACTGTATAACAGTATATCCCTAGCGGAGTTCTGGAGGTTGTGTGCTTCTCATCTTTGAGATGCATTTGGATCTGGTTATATCCTGATAAACCATCCATAAAGAACATTCTCTCATATCCGCATGTAGTGTCTATCATGACATCAGCTATCAATAGTGGGAATTCATCTTTAAGGCAAGCGACGTGGAGATCTGAGAAATCTATACATATCCAGATCTTACCATTCTTCTTAAGCATGGGGATGATATTTACCACCCAATCTGGATGTTGTTCCTCACGAATGAAACCTGAATTCACAAGCTTCTTTACTTCTGTTTCTATTGCTTCCATTAATTCTGAGCGAAAGCGTCTTTGTTGTTATTTTACAGGCTTAGCTCCTGGCTTGATATTGAGCCAGTGGACTATGACTTTCGGATCTAAACCCTGTATATCTTCATAAATCTAGGAAAAGACGTCGATGTATTCTCTTATTAAAGCCATTAAGTCCTCTTTTTCAAATGAAGTTAGATTCTGACTTATAAAGACGGGCTTTGGATTTTCCTAGGTCCCTATATTGATTTGGATTACTTTGTCTTTGGTGGGTGATTCTCGTTGCTCAAACCGAATGTCTCATTGGGCTTCCATCTATCATTGTCATCACTTAGGCTTGGATCAGACCACAACTCAACTCTTCCAAATATTATGGGATATTGGTCTGGTACTCAATGAGGCACTTCAAAAAGAGCACTATTTGGATTAGCTATTTCTGATCATATAGAGAATAATGGCTATATCGGCAAGTGAAAGGTCGTCAACGTCTCTAATTCAAATAAATTATCTACCTCTGTATTAGTGTAGAAAGGCATAGAATCTGAAGCAACAGCAGGCGAATAAGCAAATCCTAAGTTGTCATTAATGACCCATTCGCCTATCTCAACGGTGGCACTAATTACATCCAATTTGTCTATATCTATTACAAATGGATTTATTTCATACTCAAAATTGTCATCCTTGTTAGGCTAGGGCTCGCTACCTGCTTCGTTGCCATCGTCATAGCTTTCTTCGATGAGCTCCTCAGAGGTCTCATGGGTGTCTTGATATAATATGGCGTCCGTGAAATAATTCTCCAACCCCCTGAACAGTTGCTTTTCTACTATCATTGTATGAACCTCTCCGTTTTTATCAAAATACTTTATGCATTAATGGAGTATCGATGGTACCACTGTATTGGCATGGATCCATGGGTGTCCGAGAAGGATGTTGTATGACATGTCGGTATCAATAACGTAACATGTGACTTCTAATTTTAGATTTCCAATTTGGCATCGAAGTTGTTTTTTGCCCAAGGGATGGCTACCGTTAGTATTAAATTCATAAATGGTGGTGTTAGTGGGAGTCAATCGAATAATGGGGATGCCCAAAATTGCATTAGCCTTCGAGAGAGATGCTCAATGCAGAACCGAGATTAATTTGGATCCAGTTCACCTTGGCTCAACTGGCATATCCTGAATAGTATAGAGGTCTATTGTGCTTCACATTCTTCACCTGCATGTCTTCTGGTGAAAATATTATATATGGAATTTGCCTCGTTGTTTGGTGACAGTGCAGGCAAGAATCTTCTTCACAACCGGATGGTTTCGCAATCTGTGTAAAAAAACTTCTGAATCGGCTAAGGCTTCCCTTAGGGCATCTCTTGTTGCTTTTGACAATTATAAAAGCTCGTACAAAGTAATCCGAGCAAGAATATTAGCTAATTGGGCTAAAACATCATATCGAAATGGTACCCCCATTGCCTCACCATCCTTTCTCGAATCCTTCTGGAAGCAGAATTCTTTCTGCTTAGTGGGTGGTGCTTACTGTACTCCTGTAGATTTACTTGGCCCAACTTTCGAATGTCATTGAGGTAATTCTTCCCGGACCGGGTGCCTGATTGTCCCGCTTCATTCAGGTGAGTGACTATTGTCGTCGTCTCGACTTCTAAGTCTGTAAGTAAGGTGATACCTGATTGGTCTTTTTCACTGAGCATGGATATTGTATTAGAGGTTCGAGCCTTTCCTTTAGCTTTTTTTGAACCGGTTGAAGTAGTCCATTGTTCATCGTTTAGCAAGTCTGAATTCACCCATATGATATCTCCCTTCTCGGTAGAAATTGGAGAGAGTCCCTTTTGCTCCAGATTATACGGGCCATAGTTCTTCATCACCATCTTTCCTACAGGGATTGGAGTTACGCCAGCCAGAATTTTCTAAGATTCCATGGTAATTGTCGCCACATTTGCAGATATCTTTTTCTGTTTAGGTTTCAATTGAATCACCTTTACATCCAACAATGCCTGAATTTTTTTTCATAACATAACAATCCTTGGTAGGGTATCCGATATTTTGATGGTAGAGGTAGTATTTGGGATCATCTATTTTTCTAGCCTCCTCTTATTTTTAATTTTTGGACAACTTAAGTATCCATTTCTTATTTAGTAGGTGAAAAGACGTGACTACTTGTTCATCTTTGAAAGCTAACATGTGATCTAAAGGAATCTCGATTATTCTGTGCTTCTGATTTGTAGGGGGCCTTGTAGTCATTATTTATTTTCCCTTAAGGCGGGATGATTGTGGCTGTGGCCGGTTCGTGGATATCCTCGTCTGAGCATGATGTTCATCGATATGTCAGATTATGTCTCCTGCTTATTCCCCTTATTTGAGTAGTCTTTCTAGTTTTAGATTTCACTGCTCCCATTTTAATGAGTATGTTGGTTTGGAGATTGTACTTGCAGATTTCTACAAGCATTTTTTTGTGACATGCCATGCAGACATCGTACTGACGTCTCTCGGAAACGATCTATGAAACTCTTTAGAGTCTCATCTTTTTTTTTTTTTGCAAGAAGAGTATGAACTGAGATCTTCGTGTCATCCTCGAAGAAGCGACGCGGGAATTCCTTTACCACATTAGACAATGATTTGATAGTCCCTGGGGTAACTGCATAAACAATGTAAATGCATATCCTTTCAAGGTACTTGCAAAGATTTTGGTCATTATAGAATCATTCCAGGTGACATGATTGTGGAAAGAAGTAATATAGGTGCTGATTGGGAGAATCTTTTCCATTAAAAGACTCTAACTTTAAAAGTTTGTACTTTTCGAGAAAAGGAGCCGATTCCCACTAAACCGGATATAGCCTAATAACTCTTACTTCTTACAAGTCTTTTCTATGCATCAGGACTTCCAACTGGTCTTGCATATTTTGCATCCTTTCTGCATATGGGTTTAAAATAAAGTTAAAATTCTCTTCATTTCCTGAATTTCCACTGGTTGTCTCACCATCATTCTTTAGTGGTTTATCGGAGGGTTTCTCTATCTTGTCTTTCGAATTCTATTGTGTATTTTCTACTACCTTTAAAAGCAATGCCCAGAGCTCATCGAAACCCTTTTGTTGTTCTTGAATCAATCGTTCTTAAGCTTCCAACCTCTAATTTATTTCACTGGAAATTCCTGTCATTTGGACCATTGTTCCTTCAAATTGGGAAGACTCATATGACCATGGCATTGCAATAGCTGAATGATCACTATATTCTTCGTCTTCTTCGTTCGAACCTTCAGCCAACCTCTTGTAATTCCGCAGTGCTAACATCCCTGACTAAGATGCGTATAATGATGCGCTTCTACATCATATGAATACCTCTCGCCGCGTGATTACTTTCCTTTATTCACCGTGTTCAAAGTCACAGTGACACTTCGCCATTGAATATGCCCTCTTTTAGGGGTGTTGTTCTTTGGTTTGGTTATCCCACTAAAAACTGAGGGTCTAGGTAGATCATAACAGCAATTGGTACTAAACCCCAACAGCAATTGGTAAGTATTGCAGAAATTATTTGCTCACATCAGCATAGTGGATGGGATTGCGTCATTATCCTCTTATTAGTGAGGAATTCTTGTAGATCGGTTACTTGATCTGGAGATGTTGAGCGAACTATACATCTGGAATAAATTTCTTTTTTCTTTTGTCTTCTGTGGGACCCCCCCTATTATGTTTATAGGTATCTGCGGGTGCGGAAGTATAGAACCCTGCCTTAGTTGGCGTCCTGACCTAGTCTTTGTGCATGCTTTATGGGGCTGAGATTCAGCTTTGCATTCTAGGCTTTCCATGCGGGGCTAAGGAGCCTCGCTTTATACTTTTTGCATGCGGGGCCAAATAGCCTCACATTTAGGACCTTCTACATGGGGCTGAGTAGCCTCGCATTGCAATTTTTATATACTAAGTTGAATAGCCTGGCATTTTGATATAGCCTCACGTTTGGACAGTTCTACAATGGGCTGAATAGTTTGGCATTTTAACACTTCTACACTGACTGATTAACCTGCCATTTCAGTTTCGATTTGGGCTTGGTTTTAAAGCATCCATCATCGTGCTCAACAGTTTTGATTTCGAATCTGAATTTTGATCAGGCTGGATCTTAGCTTCTCTTTGGCATCTTGTGCAGCCATGATGGGAAGAGATATTTCCTTTTCCAAAATTTTCGAATCCAAAGATCCAAAGAGCTCCTGTTCAACAGGAGCCTTCTTGTCATTCGAATTCGTCATTTGAATCTCTTTTTGTTCCGAACTCAAAAATCCGAGGAGTTCCAATTCAACGGGAATCACCTCGTCATTCGAATCCATTGCTTGGATTCCTTCCTATTCCAATTCAAAGATCCAAGGAGCTCATGTTCAACGAGAGTTCTCATTCGAATTCGTAATTAGGGTCTCCAAGCGGCGATGGTGCCATGTTTTGGCCAGACTTACCAATTTTAAGGACAAGTATTTCTCATATCTTTATTAATCGACTTCTACGACCAACATCTTCATAGGCTTATCAACTTACTTAGCATCATATTGGGCCATGATCTTCTCGTTAATGTAGAAGACTTCTCCCACTATAGTCGCCAGTTTTTTTCCTACAAATCTCGCTCTTCCTTTTATTGCCATTGATTTATGATTACAATAATATCAAAATACAATAAAAGAGAAGTAAAGGAAAGTCAAATGAGAGGATTTATAACTTATCACTCTTTTTTACAAAAAAAATATGGGTTTTTAACGTGGCTATAAAGCGTCAACCTTGTTCTCCATTGACAATCTGATACTTGGATTAATCTTGATTGTGGATAATCGATGGAGAACATTTGCTGGCTGATGGCTTCTTACTGCTGATCGGCGTGCCCTCATGCGTAAATCAACTTGCCAAAAATCTCCAAAGTTGCAAAACTTGTCTCTTGATCCCTATTTATAGTCATGAGATAGTTATAGGAGTTTCCTTAGGAGATAAGAATGAAATTCTATCACAATTCAATCTCTAAATTTATATTTCAGTTGGATTTGAAATCCTCAATTCAGAGTAATTGGATATGATTGGATTTAGAATTCTGGTGAAAATCCACAAACAAACCATCTCTGACCTAACTTAGCCCCACGTGTGCGAGGCTATTATCCCCGTGCAAGGTTATCAGCCTCGCGCGAGACTATCAGCTTTACATGGGACTATTAGCCTTGTGTGCATGGGGCTATTAGCCTCGTGTGCGTGAGGCTATTCACCTCGCATGACCAGGCTCTTTTCAATTTTTTTATCCTACAGATGGTTCTATTGGGCTTCCCCATTCCGTCCATATTGAGAGCTAAAGAGGGGAGGAGAGAAAGGGAAAAAGATGGCTCCTTCCCCACTTCTATTGAGAAAGTTTAAAATAGGAGTAGCAATCGGGTCGTGTCCGATATGGCCCGACTATTGTACGGTGGCATGCCACGTGCTGTGCTGGCACGCATTGGCGGCCCAAGGCCCTAGGCTTGGGCATGGCCGAGCTAGGGGTAACGTGTTGGGCCACGTGCACGGCATGTCCAGTCCAATTACCACCTCTAATTTAAAAAATGGACAGACTAGTTAAAACAAATCGATTTAGTTTAGAAGAAGCGAAGTTTCTTTTAAGGGCACATCCATAATTGTTAAGGATATTTTTACTAAGTCCATGAGTATTACAAGTTTGCCATTAATATTTTGAGCAATTTTACCTTTTTATCTTCTCAATTAGGACAAAATCATCCCGTTCGTTGTTTTAATACTGAACTATATTATCACTTCCTCTTCGTTCCATTTGATATTTAGTCGCCAAACAGTAATCATATTGTACGTAACCTTTGACTAGTTGTCAAACATAACTTCGAATAAAGATTAGATGAACTCAACAATGTCTCAAAAATTTATGAAGAAATATAAAATGATCCTTAAATAAATAAGCTCATGCTCACCTTCACTGCCCGTCAAATAAAACCCTAATTAATTTTCCAAATCTCTCTTCAAAATCTTCTAAATACTCCTTCAACATCCCCAAAACAAAAATTCAAAAAGTCAAGCAGGATTGAGGATTATCTAGTCAAATCACGGGGAGAGAAATTAAATTAAACAGAAAGCAAAACTGATGATCTCACAATGACAAAAACCCTTGTTTCAGACTTCAAAATCTCTAATCTTTCGCAAAAAATTGGAGAGGGTGATGCCGGTTAAGCCGAGGCTCATTAGCGACATTTTCTCTTACTTACATTGCCAATAGAATTCTCTTATTCTCAGTAACAAGGACTCCAGTTACAAGTATAAATTAAGACTTCAGTAACAAGTAACACGAGACAGGAGTAAAAGGATCCAATCAGAAATTTCAGAATATATACAACCAATTAAAAAGAAAAAAGAAAAGGAAACCAACTCACTATTTTTAAGTCGGGAGTGTCTTGTGGTTGTTGATGCCACATTAACAAATTGGCAGCTAAAGGACTGACCAAGAAAACACCCTGCTGCTCTCTGCGAAATTTCGATAGAACTGCCTGTAGAACTTCTACCAATTTGAGCTTGAACACGGGGCATGGATTTCTTCACCAAATATATCTCCAGGAATGTAGGGGGAGCTGTCAGCGTAGAACAACATATAATTAGATAAGGGTATCTATAGAACAAAATCCAGAATAAATGTGAAAGTGATCACTGGCAACCGCTCATCAAGAATGAGGCAGTCAGTATATTGCTGCTTTAAACAAATGTGTCGAGAACATCCAAATGATAAACTTCACTATAGTTGTACTTGGCTTTCGTATATAGTTATCGTATAATGTATATCAGTGTCATCACTATGGCACTACTTATCAGTGTCATCTCTATCACACAGATCATTTTTACTATTATCTATCCCTCTCCAGGTCCAACCCTATTTTGATGTTTGTTAAAATACAAAATAATTTCCCTCAACTCTCACCATAACTTCGGCGGAGTTTTGATACAGTGGAAGGGTCTTTAAACATGATATCAGAGCAGCCCAGGTTCAACTCCTGCCAAGCGCGCATTTAATTATGGGTTTTAAAAAAAATTATACCGCTGCATGGGGGCGTGTTAAAATACAAAATAATTTCCCTCAACCCTAATCATAACTTCGGAGTTTTGGTGCAGTGGTAGGGTCTTTCAACAATGTTGATTGCAGAAGTGGTGTGAATAGTTACTTGTCATTTTAGCAAATATTCTTACTTAAGCAACCTTAAAAGTCTTTAATAGTTGGAAAGAGGAGAAAATTGGTCTAGTTTCTTGGTTAATGGTGGACAGGAAATTACTTCGCAGGGTTCAAATTTATATAATAGCGAAAATTCAATCATAATTATTATACAGTTGCCTGGTTGGGACCAAAAGGATGATGGTTGTGTGGCAAGAATGGTCACTAAAGACAAATGTCCTTTCATCTTATACAAGATAATATTAGAAAGTTCATATGAGAGTATAGTCGCATAACAGATAGAACAAGAAAAGTTGAGTTTAAATATAAAGTTGGAGTTTTTACCTATCAGTTTAAGATTTTGGGTCATATTGGTTCTCAGTTTTAGCTTTAAAGCCTATCATACACTTGGGGAGGACCGATATTTTTTCCCAATAACTCGTATCAACGTAGATGGGTTTAGACAAAAGTTGCAATATGTTATGGATGGTTGGTGCCTAGGGGCTCATGGTTCCTGTAGATAGTTGTGGTATACTCACAATAAAGGAGAAGATTATTAGGAAGTTCATATATGAGTATAGTCCACATTGGATAGAACAAGAAAAATTCATGAGTTTAAATACAAAATTGGGGTCTCTACCTATTAGCTTAAGTTTTGGGATCAGATTGGTTCTTAGTTTTGTATTTAAAGCCCATCATAGCCAACACATTCCATCGCAGCAAGTTTCCAGTGTGCTCGAGAAAACATAAGGCTCCGAAGGACCCCAGCAGTATGCACCGTCCATTGGTTGAGGCCATTCTTCAACTATCAGAGAGCATCCAGGGACGACCGATAACAGCGCATGGATATGGACAGAAAACACCACCAATCAAAGCCAAACTCTCTATCTTCATTCCACGCAGCTGTGAAGGAACAGCAGGCGGTTGCTATTGCCTGTAGCCTATGCAGGTCAACCTGCCATCGCTGGCAAGTGTTGGCTCTAATGACGGCAGGTCGACCTGCAGTTGTTGAAAACACATTCCGTCGCAGCAAGTTTCTAGTGTGCTCGAGAAGACAGGAGGCTCCAAAGGGCCCCAACAGTATGCACCATCCATTGGTGGAGGTCGTTCTTCAACCATCAGAGAGCATCCAGAGACAACCGACAACAGCGCATGGGCATAGGCAGAAAATGCCACCAATCAAAGCCAAACTCTCTTCATTCCTAATTCTAATGCTACTGTGGAGGAACAGTAGAGGCTAGCCAAGTCATTAGGGGTGATATATGTTGGAGATTGGCTCGATTTCTAGGTTTGGCTGTCGATGGCCAACCCTGGGCCATCAACAAGACCATGGACAGTCGAAGGCAGTTGCTATTGCCTGTAGCCTATGCAGGTCAACCTGCGGTCATTGGTAGGTGTTGGCCCCAATGACGGCTGGTTGACCTGCGGTTGTTGAAAACATATTCCGTCGTAGCAAGTTTCCAATGTGCTCGAGAAGACAGGAGGCTTCGAAGGACCCTAGCCGTATGCACTGTCAATTGGTGGAGGTCGTTCTTCAATCTTCAACCATCAGAGAACAAGGACAACTGACAACAGCGCATGGTATGGGTAGAAAACACCACCAATCAAAGCCAAACTCTCTATCTTCATTCCTTATTCTAATGCAACTGTGGAGGAATTGCAGAGGCTAGCCAAGTTGTTAGGGGTGATATATGTTGGAGATTGGCTCGATTTCTATATTTGGCTGTCGATGGCCAGCCTTGGGCCATCAACAGGACTATGGGCAGTCGAACGCGGTTGCTATTGCCTGTAGCCTATGCAGATCGACCTGCGGTCGTTGGTAGGTGTTGGCCCCAATGATGGCAGGACTCATTTTGATGCATCATTTGAAGATCTTTGAGACTTTTGAAAACTCTTTAGTAACCTTTAAGAGTTTTGATCGTTTTCTTAATTTGAGTGATTTCTTAGTAGCTTTGAGATATTTGAGAGATCTTAAAATTTGTAATTTGCAAACAAATAGTGAAGTTTAATTTGGCCCGTGCACATAGAACTTGCTTGAACTATGTAAAACTTAACTTTTGGTGTTTTTTCATTTGATCTTCTAATTTGTTTCTCTCAAAATTATGATTTTCTTGATTTATATTTAAATCTCAATAATCCCTAGATCTCTATTTGGATTACTTACAGTTCCACTATAAGTAGTATCTGAGCGTGCACCTCTGATTCCCAAATAAGTGGCATTAGATCATTTAGGTTTGATTCGTAAAGTTTTTGAGAGAGTACGGTTATTGCAGATTTATAAAAGTGAAACTTTTTATGAAAATTTAGCATGATTATTTTAAATGTTGTCATGATTTTAAAATAGATTATTATTATTATTATTTAAATATTTTTCTCATACTAAAGCCCATAACTAATTTCTAAAAAAATTAATAATTCTTGAATTATCTCATTAGAGCCCAAACCTATTCCTTTGGCTCAAATTCAAATAACAATTATTATTATTATTATTATTATTATTATTATAGCAATAACAATAATATAAGATTTAAGCCATTAATTAAACCTGACAAATTTCATCCAATTAGTAAGTTAATATTTAATTTAAACTAATGAGAGAATAATTTCTACCTTCTATTTCTACTTTTCTATTCATTTTTCTCCATCATTCATTTCCTACAATTTCTCATTACTCAAATATATTAATGAGTTATTTGGCCCATTTGAATTCAAATTTAAAACTTCTCATTAAAACCCCGTAGTCAACTATAGTTATTAGTTATTTGACTAATTTTAAATCTCTATTTAAAATTATTCTAAATCTTTTCCATTTATTAGTTATTTAAATTATTTCAAATATATCTTTAAAACCTTCCAAGTCAATCTATTTATTAGCCCTCGACTTCAAACTTTCCTCCAAAAACCCTCTTAATTCCATTAATCTCTCCTCTAAAACTCTCGTCCTAAAATCTATTTAAACCCCTCCATGCACCTTAGTTCTCTTTCCTCTTCAAACCAAGCTCTTTTCTTTTCTCTTTTACTACCCGCCGGAATGCCAACAACCAGAGAACCGTCGGAGTGCCACCAACCAAACTCTTTCAGGAGGAAAGGAGGCAACTTAACATTCTTGCAGCAAATATTGGAACACATCTTTCTGTTGCCTCGGAGCAAGGATATTCCAATCTAGAGATGGGATAAGGCAGGACAATTATCTATGAAATCTACGTACCATCACTATAACAATGGAGGGCTCAGACTGGCTTGCGCTCAAAACATATGGAAAGTCAAATGCTCTATGAAGGCTAAGATGACTTTTTAACTTATCTCAAAGAAAGCCACACTTACTTGGCCCAGATTATAGAGCAGAAGCTGGTCAATGCCTAACATTTGGGTACTATGTAAATCCATGGGCGAGTCTATAGAATATATCATGTTAGCATGCGAGTTCGCAAGTGGTTTGTTGATTAAATGCACCACCTTGTACAGTCAGTCCATAGACATATCGGTCATGGATGATATCCAGAGCGAGGTAGGGCTACTGGGAATTTATCTGGTCTCAAACTAATTATAATAGCTACCATCTATTGGCACATATGGAGAGAAGAAAAAAAAAAGAATTGTCAATGGTAAATCACACTATACTAAAGTATGCCTGCATCATACTATATGTGACAATCTTCTAGACAGGTTTACTCTTAGATGAAGAACACCTCCACCTATCAGATGGACTATCGCATGATAATGCATCATTCCTGTCCTTTAGCACCTCCAAGGGTGCTTGATGACACTATGGCTAACGACTCGAGCTAGGAGAGCCAGAGGTCAGCGTATACCATGAGACACTGTCAAATAAGGGTTTGCTCCCGCAAGTCCCCTTCAACTTTTGTTGTTTTTGTTGCTTTTTTGCTATTTTCATTAGGTTCATGTTTTTACTGTTTTGTGACTCCTTGTATAAACCACTAGTATTGTACTATGTTCTGTTATGACTTATTAATGGAATGCAAAGGATAGCAGCTCACTGTGAAGTCTTAAAAAAATTCTACTGTTGCATGTCCATGACAATGAATACTCTGGGGATTTTCTTTTATTCGATTCACATGTCATAAAATGCCGTTCTTGACATGCAGGGCCAGCCACAAAATAAATTTCATCTTACAATGAGGCATTAGAACCACAATGAATGTCTCTTGATGCAACACTGAAACTCCAGCAAATTGTCCTTGGGTTTTAGATGTAATTTGCATTAAGCTTTTATATTGAACTAAAAACGGAAAGGAAGAGATCATCCTCCGTTTCTAGTAAGAAAGCAGAGTCAAAACTTTCACTAGCAGAAATTTGACAAATGAGCCAACAGAAGCTGTGAATTGTTTTCAGGAGCCAGGATCACCACCAAGCCCATGAGAAAAAAAAAAAAATTAATTTTTCAATAGATAAATTCCCCAGTGACAAAAGTTCAACCAATCTTTGGTAAATGGCAATATTATCTGGACATAAAATATAGATGTCGAGTCTCTATTTGCTGCGAACAAAGCAAACAAAGCAAAGTGGAAAGTAGATCACAAACAAACTTAGCAGCGAACAAAGCAAACAAAGCAAAGTGGAAAGTAGATCAGAAATTTATAGACTGAAAACAAAAGAGAGATTACAAATTTTCCTATGTCTTCCTCCTCAGCGGAGAGATGTATATATAGAGATTTTTCTCCAGAAAAGTTTAGGAGGAATCTTTACAGTTGTGTAGTAGGTGGGTAGTCACTTCACTGGTGTGGTTGGTGAAGAGTCACTTCACTGGTGTGGTTGGTAAAGAGTCACTTTGCTGATGTAGTCAGTGAAGAGTTCCCTTTTTCTGGGACAATTATTAGTGTTAGAAAAATATCTTTTTTGTTGGAGGGATAAGGAGGAATCTTTTTAGTGGATAGATGGGCCCACCATGCTCTTAATTCGCCAATTTCGAGATTGGCCAGCTGTTCCTCATACATATCATTTTCATCATTATTGTCGTCCAGCATCTGATTATTTTGTTCCGCATAAAATTCTTTTTTAGCTTTTGCCCCAATTCTCCCGAGAGTGAGAGAATCTAAAAATCGGGCAACTTTCTGAGCCTTTTCTTCAGAGGCTTCAAAAGCGCATAAATAATCATAGAACAAAACTGTCTTCCCTTCGTAAATAGAATGATCCCCAGAAAGAGCTTCATATGCCACTTGGAAAAATTCTTTGGCGGCATATTTGGCTTGATATTCCAGCACAAAGTCATGTTTAGAATATGTACCAAAACCATGAGCTGGTAGAAGATTGTTTGAATGCAGCTCCTAGAGTTGTACAAAAAAAATACAATTTTATATATTTCCTCTCTTGCCAAATGCTCCAGACTCTGAAAAAGAAAACCGTCTGGTATCGGGTAGCGTAAGACTTAAGTCTTTCGCTGCAAACATTTGGAATATACCCTGTATACTTCTCAGGGTGATCACTATTTACATAAATTCATGAACAATTCCTAATTTGATCTGTCTCTGGAATTTAGGAATTTCCTTGAAACAAGTAATTAATCTTGGCCGGTTGAACTTGTTCAGTATTAACTCCTCCTTTTCAAAGTAAAAATGAATGTCCGTTGTCTCCAGATTCTTGAAAAATATTACTAACTGGCCATCTTTCAGCAAATCTTGTTGATTGAGGGTAACCATTCTTTGAATGGTCAACTCAGTATCTAACTATCTTGCCTTCTTGAATTTAACCTGACAAATCTCAAGAAGGTTAACAAAAACTTGAATTTGAACACTTACTAAGTCTGCAGTGTCCAATTCGGAAAATATTTTCTTCAAAATCTGTTGTTCTTTGGAAGATCCCGAGTAAAAGCTTTCTTCTTTCTTGGATAAAACTTCGGATCTTGATGTATTGGAATACAAGCAAAAACTTTGCACTATCTCTACAATCTTTGCTATCTTTTCATCTTGCCTTTGGTTGTAAAGTTTGGCTTGCATGATTTCTTGCTCAAGTTGGGTGAGCTAGTAATTTGTTGTCTTTAGATCATTTAATTGGATAGATCTAAAGCACCCATTTAGCTTACTGTAAGTGTTTTCATCTGAAGTCTTCAAATTGTGATATCAATCTCTGACAACTGCTGTAGCAAAAGGCTTCGTTACTCGCCGTTGGGCCATGATCTGAGCTAGATTCTGTAGAATCTTTTTGTCTCCGGTAGCAGTGGCAGTAGAGGTAGCCGGTAGGCTGGATGTGGTAGCTGGTAGGCTGGATGTCCCTGTAGGGACAGACTTCTCTGTAGAGAAGACTTTCGCCTCTGTAGAGGCCTCCTTCTTAGTTCCAGATGACTCCGCAACCTTCTTTGCCTTCTTAGCAGGGACCGTCTGCCAGGGCTGCTGGCGCTTCATTTGGTCTGCAAGTTGTTTTATTCGAATATGTGTATCTTCATTCATTGTCTGGTTAATAAATCAACCACAATATTAGTATAATCTGGAATATATTTTATATCATAGTTAAATATTTCCAAATATAAAGCAATTCTTATTTTTCGAAGCTTTTCTTCAGGATTATTTATTATTTTTTCTTCAAAAATTGAGCAACAGATTTATTGTCTGTTTCAATAACAAAATCTCTATGAAGTAAATAAATTCGTAAAGATTTCAAAGCTAATTTAATTGTAAGTAACTCTTTATTATATGTAGAATATTTTTTTTGTACTTTAGTAAATTTTCCAGAAGTATAAGCAACAGTTTCTTTCTTTTGAGCAATTAAAACTCCTGTCCAAAACTGATCAGACGCATCAGTTTGAAAAGTAATTAATTCTGTTTCAGAAGGAAAATATAATATTTTTTGTTCTTTTATTAAATATTTTATTATTTCTATTTCTTTGCCTTCTAATTTTGTTAATGTTATTGGAATCTTATCTGTATTCCACTTTCTTGGTTGTTTACCGGTTTGTTTTTTATATTTATTATGTTCTACAGTTAACCTTTTCTAAAGGTTTTTGATCTTTTCGGTTAAATTAGGAATAAATTTTCTTCCATAATTTAAAATTCCCAAAAAAACTTTGTAATTCTTTTAGTGTTTTAAATGTAGAAGGATATTCCTTTATTTTATTATAGATATGCTGTTGTAATTCTATCTGTCCTTTTTTTATGTATTTTCCAAAAACTCAATTTTTTCGTTACATAATTCTATTTTTTTAGGACTAAGAATTACTTCACTGCCCAGTAATATTTTTATAACAGTTAGTAAATAATTTTATATTCTTCTAAAAAATTAGAGAACACTAAGATATCATCTATATAGATTGTTACAAACTGTAGATGTCCAAACATAGACTTCATCCATTTTTGAAATATCTGTGGTGCATTTTTTAATCCAAAGGGCATTACGTTCCATTCATAATGACCTTGTGGACAACTAAATTCTGTTAATTCTCTTGACATCTGGTCATTTAGCTTTATTTGCCAGAAACCAGACTTAGCATCAAATTTACTATATATTTTTTATCCTTCTGTTCGCTTTATTAGTTGTTCAGTTGACAGAATAAAATATCAATCAAACTTTGTACAACTATTTAGGTTTCTATAATTTATTACCATTCTAGCTTTTTCTCGTTTTATCTCTGCATGGTTTCTAACCAAAAATGCTGGAGATGAGTGAGGAATAGAACTTTTTTGTATTAATTGTAATTTTTTCAACTCTTGTATTTGTCTTGCGAACTCTTCTCTATCAGAAGATTATATCATAATACTGTTTACCCTTATCTTTGTATTTTGATATTGTTCTAGTAATTCTAAAGTACAATATCGTGGAGCTTTCTCAAAGTGTTTTAAAAAATTATCACTATATAAAGGATCTAGCATCTGGTGAACAATTTTTTTCAAAATGACTGTTAACAGGAATATTATATGTACAGTAATCATCATTGGGATTTGTATTTGCTATTGTATCAATTAAATGTACTTCACCACGCTGTGCTGGCGTAAAATGAGATAATAAAGGTGGAGGGAATGGTACTCTAGGTATCATACGACCATCGAATTCAAAATAGCATTTGTTGAAAGGTAAATAATTTCTTAAATTATTCATACCAATAATGCAATCGGTATCAAATTCTTTTGGTAAAAGTGTAAATTCAAAAGAATAAGTTTTTTCATTTCCATTAATATCATGTACATATATTGGAATTTCTGCTTTATGAGTAACAAGTTGTTGTCTACCCATTAAATCATTTAATATTCCCATTTTATCTAAACGTATCCAATACTGTTGAGGAATAAAAGTATTTTGTATAAGACTTGCTTCGGCTCCTGAATCTACTAAAACATGTATAGTAAATTCTGGTAGAGTATTTAATTTATTGTTATGGGAATATATATGAAATTGTGATTTCCTTTTTAAATCAATCATAAGGTAATCTAATTACATTAGGATTTTGTGTTTCTAGAAAGTGTTGTGTTCTTCCTTCTATAGGTTCTTCTTCTGTAGTAGATAGACTTTGTCTTGGGTTTTCTAATTTTTCATGTTAAGACGGAGGTATTGATCTGTAATCAATACTCCTACTTCTAGTTATTCTTAGCTGAATATTTGATATAGGATTTATAATTATTGTAGAAATAATATTACCAGAGACTATAAATTGTTCTACTGGTATTTGTATTTTTGGTTTTAATGACTTAATAAATATTTGCATATCATTATCATATTTTATGTGTCTAATATCCACTAATCTTAGTTGTATAACATTTCCATTACCAAGCTCAAATAGTTTAACTGATTTGGAGTAATGGATTTAAAAGTAGATTTATCATTTAATATCATACAATGTTCCCATTGTATGCCTAATACTTTTGATCCAGGTAATAATTCTATTCCTTTCAAACTAATTGATAAGGAACAAACCTTATCTATATTCTTATCTTCTAGACTTATACAGAAATCTGAATGTATATTAACCCTAAAAATTATGTTAGCTAGATTTGATTTAGCACCACCCATTAAACTATTTAATGGATTATTAATAATGCGTTCATCTAGACATGCTATTATTATTGGTGTATCTATTCCTGATCGGAATAATCCCGTTATTTTAATTTGTATTAATCAAATATGAAGATATTTCATTTTCGGATATTTTTTTCTTAATTTTTCAAATTGCTATTGACTGATAAGTCTCACTGAAGTGAAATCCTCATCACCTTTTAATTCTATATTTCTTTGCATTCTTTCGAATATATAAATTTTTTTATTTAAAAATCTTAATCTAAATGGTGTAGATTTATATATATCTTTTTTCTCTGTATGAGGAATAGCCTCTTTTAATTTTTCTAAGTCTTCATCAGTAATGATGAATTGTTCACCCATGCTATCTCGAATACTTTCATTCTGTATTTCAGATGAGTTAAGGACTTTTCAATTTTTCTGAAATAGTATTCATATATATACGGTATTCATAGTGTGTTTCTTTTCCAACTTGTGAACTAGAAGATGGAGATTTTGGTGAATTATATATTTCACTTAAATCTTCCTTGATTAAAGTTAATCTTCATACTTTTGTAATATTAATAGCCCTACTGGGTCTCTTTGTTCTATTATATAATCTTGATTTTCAAGATTGGTACTTTTAAATAATACACTGACGTTTATTTTAGACATTGGTTCTATTAAACCATGTGTAATAAAGACATTATTTTTGGCATGTTTGGGTATATTTTGACTTTTTCCAAAATATCCAATTGGTATTTGTAAGATCTAGAAATATTTCTGTGCATTTATATCTTTTAAGCCTATAACTTCTTCCACTGTATAGTATATGTCCTGCCGAATTAATTCTTTCCTTTTTTTGGAAGAATTGCATATGGCGTTAATTGTGTTATTCTAATTTGGTTACATGTTTTACTTATAGTACGTATATTTATATTAAAGTTTTCGAAATCTGAAAATAATTCTGAGCTTGAATATATGCTTTCAATTTCATATAATGTCGAATTGTCACTTGAAATATCTTGTATTGTACCAATATTTATTCCATATTCTTCTAAATTATTAATAACTATCTTTTTTACGTTTAATGGATATTCATTTGCATAGTGTTCTTCTTGGTTGCATTTGAATCATTTGCAATCTTCTTTATATTTCTTTTTAATAAACTTTCTTTTAGCGAAAGATTTATTCTTTTTATATTTATTTTTAAATTCAGGATTCCATTTTTTCTTGGTAATTCTGAATTTTTTCCTTTTATAGAATTTATTCTTTTTTTTGTAATTATTTTTATAATTATTTTTTGTTATGTATTCAGATGGATATCCAAATTTTACATTTATTTCTTCGTCATACTTAGGACAACAAGTAGATCGAAGAGTTGATCTTAAAATTTATTTTTTCATATGTTTATTGGTTTTAGTATTTTGACAGACCTCTTTTAAGGTTTCCATACAGGCTTTCTTTAGAAAACCAGTTGTGTGTAATTTCTGGATCATTTCCAGTATATTGTTTTAATCTTATAAAATCATATTTATTTTGTATTAAATTATTCCACGGATAAAGTAATTTTGAAAAAAAATCCCTTTATCCAGAATAATTTTCTTTCTAAAGAATTTAACTTAAATATTTGATTAATATATGTATTTACAAATTCCTCTATTGTACATATATCACATAATCTTAATTTCATCAAAATTTCTTCAAAATTTTGATCCTCATATAATATAAGGGTTACCATGTAATTCATGTTCCTGAAAATGATAAACATGCTGGAATTAATAATTACATTTGTGATCAAGTGAAAAGAATTTATATAGATATTAATCAAATAAAAAATTATCTAAACCTAGAAAACCATGTGTCTGTTTTAACAGTATCAAATAGATCTATAAATCAGAAAGAAATGTTAGGGTTAGGTAAAATAAGAATGATGAAATATTCCTCGAAAGACAAAACTACTATTGATGCTAATAAAGTAGATGAAAATATCTACAAACAGTTTCTTATTTTGCAGAAAAAAAGAGCTAACTGGTGAAATATCCAATCAAGAAGTATATAAATATCCAGTCAAGAGCATATGGCTTCAATACATGTACAATAGAGAAATTAAGAAACTATTTGTAGATGTTTTCATCAGTAATGATGGGAATGCCTTATCTCCATATGTCTGGGTGTCTCTCTTAATATGGGTGTTATCTCTTGTCGTCAGGGTCTTTTCTCTCTTTATAGGGGTCTTGGAACTTTCTCCCATTGCTGGGGTCTTTTTTCCTTTGCAGGGTCGGCTTTTGCCTTTTTTACATTTTGCCACTGTTCTCCTTGTGGCTGAGTTGCTTTGTCTGCCATTTGTATGTCACGTCAGGTTAACCATAATGCTATTCCTTGCCAATAGCCACAAGCAGGTAAAACAAATTCTTTATGTGTTACTGAGTCTGGTATTAATTGAGATGTTCCTACCACTAATTGCATCCAATTGACTATATAATCTCTAAGTTCACTAGCAGGTATATGGTCTAGATTAAAAATTAAATTTGGTGTAGTTGTAGGTTGTCTTTTACTTTGTTTAAATATATATGAATTAATATATGCTTCATTTGTATCTCTGTAATACATATTTTCGTCAGTTGCTTCTGGATTAGTACGAGGCTGTTGGGGAGGGGGTTGAGTTATAGCTGAAGATTCTTCACGTTCCATATTAACAAAATAAGATTCTAGTTTATCCTCTTTTTCTTTCGAAAAAGGTATCTCAATATATGAGGGTATCTCCTCAATATCTGATGGTATCTCCTCATCTGTTAATGAGGGTATATTCTCCTCGTATGAGGGTATATTCTCCTCTTCATCAGTAGAGGGTGCATCATAAGAAGTAAAATATTGTATTGAAGCATAATTATTTTCGTAATACGTAAATAGTTCGTAGAAGCAATTGTACCGTCTAATTCCTTTTGCTGTAATAATATAAATATTTTTCATAACTAATCTCCTCTGGATGAATATGGTTTAAATTCTGTGAAGAAAATTTTATCATACGAACTGATCCAAATCTTTCATTGGAAGAAATAATAGGTGGTCTAATATGTAAAGCATCTAGCTTTCTAGATAAAATATAAATTTGATTACACATAAAATTTAACATACTATTTTGTTGTTCTAAAGTAGCGTTGATAGGTAGATGAATAACATGTTCATGTGAATTTAAATTATAAGGACAAGTATATGTTTCTAGTAATACTAATGATTTTGACATAAAAAAATTTAATTCTTTGAACTTAGATATGTTATTTTCCTCCTTTCCTTCGTTGTCTAGGTACGGGTATCGATTTGACCCTGTTCTCTCCGGCATATACTACCTCCAAGAGTGGCTTTCATCTAGGAGTTAGGCTGCAAGAAGCTCTTAGTTCACCACAAGCCTATAGCATAGCTTCAGAGAGAGAAAGCACAGTCATAGTTCGTTTCCTACACCATGACGTAAGATGCCAGTATCTAGAGTTCTAATGAAAGTAGGAAAATAACATGTCTAACCTACTTAGCCAAACATAATAATTAAAATACTTACAGAGGGAATAGAAAAAACGAGATCAGTACTCCAGGCTCTGATACCAACTTGGTTGTTGGTCCTGAGAAGATCCATTGAACCAATCACCGATCCTCTGGGATAGAGCTGGGCTTTGTGAAGTTATTGAATAGTTGCATAATTCTTGAACAGTCTTTCAGATATTTTGATTCTTCTCTTTTTTCTGGCTGTAATGAGAAAACATGGATAGAACCATCTGCTCTATCTGTGTCAACCAATACTTAGAAGAAGAGAAATCATTAGATTTAATGGCTTGAAAACAGACATTTAGTTTGTTGTAAATATACTCATTAGAATTTTTTAATTCTAAATTGTACCAATCACGGACTACATAGCCGCAAATGGTTTGGATTGTTGTTGAAGTCTCCTCTGAGCAGCAGCTGCATTACTGAAAGAGGGTCCGGTCTGGCTTGAAGAGCCAATTGGTAAAACGGTCATTCCAAGTTGTGGGAATGCCTTATCTCCAGATGTCTGGATGTCTCCCTTAATAGGGGTGTTATCTCCTATCGTCAGGGTCTTTTCTCCCTTTACCGGGGTCTTGGAACTTTCTCTCATTGCTGGGGTCTTTTTTCCTTTGCAGGGTCGGCTTTAGCCATTTTTACTTTTTGCCACTGTTCTCCTTGTGGCTGAGTTGCTTTGTCTGCCATTTGTCTTAATTCTTTAAGCCGCTCATCCATGAGGACGGATAAAGAGATCTGCAAGAAAATTAGTATGTCCAGAAATATATTTAATATCATATTGATAAATTTCTAAATATAAAACAATTATTATTCTTATTATTTTTTTTTTGGATTATTAATAGTTCTTTTCTTTAAAAATTGTGCTACTTCTTTATTATCTGTTTCTATTATAAAATTTCTATTAAGCAAATATATTTTTAAACTTTTAATTGTCATTTTAATTGCTTATAATTTCTTATCATAAGTTGAATATTTCTGTTGTGGTTTTGCAAATTTTCCAGAAGTATAAGCTACTATTTCTTTTTATTTAGCCATTAATACTCCTGTCCAAAATAAATCAGAAGTATCTGTTTGGAGTGTCACTAGTTCTGTTTTTGAGGGAAATATAGTATAGGTTGTGTTGTAATTAATTTCAAATCTAATAATTCTTTGATTTGATCAGCAAATTCCTTCTTATCTATTGGTGATACCATTATACTATTTACTCTTACTTTAGTATTTTTGTATTGTTCTAGTAGTTCTAAAGAACAGTATTTAGGAGTTTTATTAAAATGTAATAAAAGATTATTTGTATATAATGATTCTAAAATATTATGAATAACTTTTTCAAAGTCAGAGGTAATTTGAACAGGATAAGTATAAATAGATGGTGATTGATGATGATAATTGTGATCGATATTACTTGTTTTCAGGATATCAGAAACTGCAAGCAGGCCATCAATACAGGATTGGTACATGAAATTTTCATCAATGCTACCCATCCGGAAGAATATTCAGAAGTCCTCCCATCCATCTGTATCAACATAATCAAGGCATATGCAACCAAATATCAATCTAGTTTCTATTTTAGAATCTGGAGTATTTGGGAAGAAAGAAAATCTCTCAAGTTATTCCCATCAGTACAACTATGGGAAATTCCTAGCCAAAACTGCATCCCTTCAGAAGTTTGTGAGAATCTTCCAATTTTGGATCTAGAAGAAGCTAAAAAGGCTGCTAAAGAATTTTTTTCTGAAGCCTATCAGCAAGCCTTATCTGCACATCAATCATCTTTTGTAAAGAAGCTTTTCAAAAAGTAATGCTTTTCTCGATTCCTTTTTATCAGAAAGGAATCTCTTTATGTAAAAAAATATAGGAATCCCTTTATGTAAAGAAATGGCTATATAAATGAGAGAGGACCAAAGGAGGAGGTATCGAGTTTTCGGCCCTTCCTTAAGTTTTCTTTTCATTCTGCTCTTTTGAGTTCTCTTTGAAGTTCTTCTGTAAATATTTTAAGTTTTTTTGTGAATAAAGAGTAAATAAGGATCGTGCGCAAGTTGGTATCAATATGAAAAATTGCATAATACTCTATGAATACCATATAAATAGATGCTTTAAGTTGCTGAAGAATTACAAGTTGTCTTGCGAACTCTTCTCTATCAGAAGGTGATACCATAATACTGTTTACTCTTATCTTTGTATTTTGATATTGTTCTAGTAATTCTAGAGTACAATATCGTGGAGTTTTCTCAAAGTGTTATAAAGAATTGTCACTATATAAAGGATTTAGCATCTAGTGAACAATTTTTTCAAAATGACTGTTAACAGGAATATTATATGTACAGTAATCATCGTTGGGATTTGTATTTGCTATTGTATCAATTAAATGTACTTCACCACGCTGTGCTGGCGTAAAATGAGATAATAAAGGTGCAGAGAATGGTACTCTAGGTATCATATGACCATCGAACTCAAAATAGTATTTGTTGAAAGGCAAATAATTTCGTAAATTATTCATACCAATAATGCAATCGGTATCAAATTCTTTTGGTAAAAGTGTAAATACAAAAGAATAAGTTTTTTCATTTCTATTAATATCATGTACAGATATTGGAATTTCTGCTTTATGAGTAACAAGTTGTTGTCTACCCATTAAATCATTTAATATTCCCTTTTTATCTAAAAGCATCCAATACTGTTGAGGAATAAAAGTATTTTGTATAAGACTTGCTTCGGCTCCTGAATCTACTAAAGCATGTATAGTAAATTCTGGTAGAGTATTTAAATTATTGTTATGGGAATATATATGTAATTGTGATTTCCTTTTTAAATCAATCATAAGGTAATCTAATTACATTGGGATTTTGTGTTTCTAAAAGGTGTTGTGTTCTTCCTTCTAGAGGTTCTTCTTCTGTAGTAGATAGACTTTGTCTTGGGTTTTCTAATTCTTCATGTGAAGACAGAGGTATTGATCTGTAATTAATACTTCTACTTCTACTTATTCTTGGCTGAATATTTGATATAGAATTTATAATTATTGTAGAAATAATATTACCAGAGACTATGAATTGTTCTACTGGTAATTGTATTTTTGGTTTTAATGACTTAATAAATATTTGCATGTCATTATCGTATTTTATGTGCCAAATATCCACTAATCTTAGTTGTATAACATTTCGTTACCAATCTCAAATAGTTTAACAAACTGATTTGGAGTAATGGATTTAAAAGTAGATGTATCATTTAATATCGTACAATATTCCCATTGTATGCCTAATACCTTTGATCCAGGTAATAATTCTATTCCTTTCAAACTAATTGATAAGGAACAAACCATATCTATATTCTTATCTTCTAGACTTACACAGAAATCTGAATGTATATTAACCCTAAAAATTCTGTTAGCCATATTTGATTTAGCACCACCCATTAAACTATTTAATGGATTATCAATAATGCGTTCGTCTAGACATGCTATCATTATTGGTGTATCTATTCCTGATTGGAATAATCCTGTTATTTTAATTTGTATTAATCAAATATGAAAATATTTCATTTTCGGATATTTTTTGTTAATTTTTCACGTTGCTATTGACTGATAAGTCTCACTGAAGTGAAATCCTCATCACATTTTAATTATATATTTCCTTGCATTCTTTCGAATATATAAGTTTTTTATTTAAAAATCTTGATCTAAATGGTGTAGATTTATATATATCTTTTTTCTCTGTATGAGGAATAGCCTCTTTTAATTTTTTTATATCTTCATCAGTAATGATGAATTGTTCACCCATGCTATCTTAAATACTTGCATTCTGTATTCTAGATGAGTTAGGACTTTCCAATTTTTCTGAAATAGTAGTCATATATATATGGTATTCATAGTGTGTTTCTTTTCCAACTTGTGAACTAGAAGCTGGAGATTTTGGTGAATTATATATTTCACTTAAATTTTCTTTGATTAAAGGTAAATCTTCATATTTTTTTAATATTAATAGCCTTAATGGGTCTACTTATTCTATTATATAATCTTGATTTTCAAGACTGGTACTTTTAAATAATACACTGACGTTTATTTTAGACATTGGTTCTATTAAATCATGTGTAATAAAGACATTATTTTTTGCATGTTTGGGTATATTTTGAATTTTTCCAAAATATCCAAATGGTATTTGTATAATCAGATCTAGAAATATTTATGTGCATCTATATCTTTTAAGCCTATAGCTTCTTCCACTGTATAATATATGTTCTGCCGAATTAATTCTTTCCTTTTTTGGAAGAATTGCATATGGCATTAATTGTGTTATTCTAATTTGGTTATATATTTTACTTATAGTAAGCATATTTATATTAAAACTTTCGAAATCTAAAAATAATTCTTCAGATTCTGAACTTGAATATATAATTTCAATTTCATATAATGTCGAATTGTCACTTAGAATATCTTGTATTGTACTAATATTTATTCCATATTTACATTTAATGGACATTCATTTGCATAGTGTCCTTCTTGGTTGCATTTGAAGCATTTACAACCTTTTTTATATATTTTTTTAATAAACATTCTTTTAGCAAAAGATTTATTCTTTTTATATTTATTTTTAAATTCAGGATTCCATTATTTCTTGGTAATTCTGAATTTTTTCCTTTTATAGAATTTATTCTTTTTTCTATAATTATTTTTATAATTATTTTTTGTTATGTATTCAGATGGACATCCAAATTTTACATTTATTTCTTCGTCATACTTAGGACAACAAGTAGATCGAAGATTTGATCTTAAAATTTGTTTTTCATATGTTTATTGGCTTTAGTATTTTGACAGACCTCTTTTAAGGTATCCATACAGGCTTTCTTTAGAAAACCAGTTGTATGTGTAATTTCTGGATCATTTCCAGAATATTGTTTTAATCTTATAAAACCATATTTATTTTGTATTAAATTATTCCACGGAAAAGGTAATTTTGAAAAAAATTCCTTTATCCAGAATAATTTTCTTTCTAAATAATTCAACTTAAATATTTGACTAATATATGTATTTACAAATTCCTCTGTTGTACATATATCACATAATCATACTTTCATCAAAATTTCTTCAAAATTTTGATCCTCGTATAATGTAAGGGTTACCATGTAATTCATGTTCCTGAAAATGATAAACTTGCTGGAATTAATAATTACATTTGTGATCAACTGAAAAGAATTTATATAGATATTAATCAGATAAAAAATTATCTAAACCTAAAAAACCATATGTCTGTTTTAACAGTATCAAATAGATCTATAAACCAGAGAGAAATGTTAGGTTTAGGTAAAATAAGAATGATGAAATATTCCTCGAAAGACAAAACTACTATTGATGCTAACAAAGTAGATGAAAACATCTACAAATAATTTCTTATTTTGCAGAAAAAAGAGCTAACTGGTGAAATATCCAGTCAAGAAGTATATAAATTTTACAAAGTAGATGAAAACATCTACAAACAGTTCCTTAATTTCTCTATTATACATGTATTGAAGCCATATGCTCTTGACGGGATATTTATATACTTCTTGACTGGATATTTCACCAGTTAGCTCTTTTTTTTGCAAAATAAGAAACTGTTTGTAGATATTTTCATCTACTTTATTAGCATCAATAGTAGTTTTGTCTTTCGAGGAATATTTTATCATTCTTATTTTACCTAAACCTAACATTTCTTTCTGATTTATAGATCTATTTGATACTGTTAAAACAGACATATGGTTTTTCAAGGTTTAGATAATTTCTTATCTGATTAATATCTACATAAATTCTTTTCAGTTGATCACAAATGTAATTATTAATTCCAGCATGTTTATCATTTTCAGGAACATGAATTACATGGTAACCCTTACATTATACGAGGATCAAAATTTTGAAGAAATTTTGATGAAATTAAGATTATGTGATATATGTACAATAGAGGAATTTGTAAATACATATATCAGTCAAATATTTAAGTTGAACTCTTTAGAAAGAAAATTATTCTGGATAAAGGGATTTTTATTCAAAATTACCTTTTCCGTGGAATAATTTAATACAAAATAAATATGATTTTATAAGATTAAAACAATATACTGGAAATGATCCAGAAATTACACACAACTGGTTTTCTAAAGAAAGCCTGTATGGAAACCTTAAAAGAGGTCTGTCAAAATACTAAAACCAATAAACATATGAAAAAATAAATTTTAAGATCAACTCTTCGATCTACTTGTTGTCCTAAGTATGACGAAGAAATAAATGTAAAATTTGGATATCCATCTGAATACATAACAAAAAATAATTATAAAAATAATTACAGAAAAAAGAATAAATTCTATAAAAGGAAAAAATTCAGAATTACCAAGAAAAAATGGAATCCTGAATTTAAAAATAAATATAAAAAGAATAAATCTTTCGCTATAAGAAAGTTTATTAAAAAGAAATATAAAGAAGATTGTAAATGATTCAAATGCAACCAAGAAGAACACTATGCAAATGAATGTCCATTAAACGTAAAAAAGATAGTTATTAATAATTTAGAAGAATATGGAATAAATATTGGTACAATACAAGATATTTCAAGTGACAATTCGACATTATATGAAATTGAAAGCATATATTCAAGCTCAGAATTTGAAGAATTATTTTCAGATTTCGAAAACTTTAATATAAATATACTTAATATAAGTAAAACATATAACCAAATTAGAATAACACAATTAACGCCATATTCAATTCTTCCAAAAAAAGGAAAGAATTAATTCGGCAGGACATATACTATACAGTGGAAGAAGTTATAGGCTTAAAAGATATAGATGCACAGAAATATTTCTAGATTTTACAAATACCATTTGGATATTTTGGAAAAATTTAAAATATACCCAAACATGCCAAAAATAATGTCTTTATTACACATGGTTTAATAGAACCAATGTCTAAAATAAACGTCAGTGTATTATTTAAAAGTACCAGTCTTGAAAATCAAGATTATATAATAGAACAAGGAGACCCAGTAGGGCTATTAATATTACAAAAATATGAAGATTTACTTTTAATCAAGGAAGATTTAAGTGAAATATATAATTCACCAAAATCTCCGGCTTCTAGTTCACAAGTTGGAAAAGAAACACATTATGAATACCGTATATATATGAATATTATTTCAGAAAAATTGGAAAGTCCTAACTCATCTGAAATACAGAATGAAAGTATTCAAAATAGTATGGGTGAACAATTCATTACTGATGAAGACATAGAAAAATTAAAAGAGGCTATTCCTCATACAGAGAAAAAAGATATATATAAATCTACACCATTTACATCAAGATTTTTAAATAAAAAACTTATATATTTGAAAGAATGCAAGGAAATATAGAATTAAAATGTGATGAGGATTTCACTTCAGTGAGACTTATCAGTTAATAGCAACTTGAAAAATTAAGAAAAAAATATCCGAAAATGAAATATTTTCATATTTGATTAATACAAATTAAAATAATGGGATTATTCCGATCAGGAATAGAAACACCAATAATGATAGCATGTCTAGACGAACGCATTATTAATAATCCATTAAATAGTTTAATGAGTGGTGCTAAATCAAATCTGGCTAACAGAATTTTTAGGGTTAATATACATTCAGATTTCTGTGTAAGTCTAGAAGATAAGAATATAGATAAGGTTTGTTCCTTATCAATTAGTTTGAAAGGAATAGAATTATTATCTGGATCAAAGGTATTAGGCATACAATGGGAACATTGTATGATATTAAATGATACATATACTTTTAAATCCATTACTCCAAATCAGTTTGTTAAACTATTTGAGGTTGGTAACGGATATGTTATACAACTAAGATTAGTGGATATTAGACACATAAAATACGATAATGACATGCAAATATTTATTAAGTCATTAAAACCAAAAATACAATTACCAGTAGAACAATTCATAGTCTTTGGTAATATTATTTCTACAACAATTATAAATCTTATATCAAATATTCAGCCAAGAATAACTAGAAGTAGGAGTATTGATTACAGATCAATACCTCCGTCTTCACACGAAGAATTAGAAAACCCAAGACAGTCTATCTACTACAGAAGAAGAACCTCTAGAAGGAAGAATACAACACCTTCTAGAAACACAAAATCCTAATATAATTAGATTACCTTATGATTGATTTAAAAAGGAAATCACAATTACATATATATATATATATATACATATATATATATATATATATATATATATATATATATATATATATATATATATATATATATATATATATATATATATATTCCCATAACAATAAATTAACTACTCTACCAGAATTTACTATACATGCTTTAGTAGATTCAGGAGCTGAAGCAAGTCTTATACAAAATACTTTTATTCCTCAACAGTATTGCATACCTTTAGATAAAAAGGGAATATTAAATGATTTTATGGATAGACAACTTGTTACTCATAAAGCAGAAATTCCAATATCTATACATGGTATTAATGGAAATGAAAGAACTTATTCTTTTGAATTTACACTTTTACCAAAAGAATTTGATACCGATTGCATTATTGGTATGAATAATTTATGAAATTATTTACCTTTCAACAAATACTATTTTGAGTTCGATGGTCGTATGATACCTAGAGTACCATTCCCTGCACCTTTATTACCTCATTTTACGCCAGCACAGCGTGGTGAAGTACATTTAATTGATACAATAGCAAATACAAATCCCAATGATGATTACTGTACATATAATATTCTTGTTAACAGTCATTTTGAAAAAACTGTTCATCAAATGCTAGATCCTTTATACAGTGACAATCCTTTAAAACACTTTGAGAAAGCTCCGCGATATTGTACACTAGAATTACTATAACAGTATCAAAATACAAAGATAAGAGTAAACAGTATCATGGTATCACCTTCTGATAAAAAAGAGCTCGCAAGACAAATACAAGAGTTAAAAAAATTACAATTAATATAGCAAAGTTCTAGTCCTCACTCATTTCCAACATTTTTGGTTAGAAATCATGCAGAGATAAAACGAGGAAAAACTAGAATGGTAATAAATTATCGAAACCTAAATAGTTATACAAAGTTTGATGGATATTTTGTTCCGTCAGCTGAACAACTAATAAAGCAAACACAAGGATAAAAACTATATAGTAAATTTGATGCCAAGTCTGGTTTTTGGCAAATAAAGCTAAAGGACCAAATATCAAGAGAATTAACAGCATTTTGTTGTCCACAAGGTCATTATGAATGGAACATAATGCCCTTTGAATTAAAAAATGTACCACGGATATTTCAAAAATGAATGAACTCTATGTTTGGACATCTACAGTTTGTAACAGTCTATATAGATGATATCTTAGTGTTCTCTAATTTTTTAGAAGAACAAAAAAATATTTACTAACTCTTATAAAAATATTACTAGACAATGGAGTAATTCTTAGTCCTAAAAAAATAGAATTATATAAAGAAGAAATTGAGTTTCTTGGAAAATACATTAAAAAAAGGGCAGATAGAATTACAACAGCATATCTATAATAAAATAAAGGAATATCCTTCTATATTTAAAACACTAAAAGAATTACAAAGTTTTTTGGGAATTTTAAATTATAGAAGAAAAATTATTCCTAATTTAACCGAAAAGGTTAAAAACCTTCAGAAAAGGTTAACTGTAGAACAGAATAAATATAAACAACAAACCGGTAAACAACCAAGAAAGTAGAATACAGATAAGATTCCAATAACATTAACAAAATCAGAAGAAAAAGAAATAGAAATGATAAAATATTTAATAAAAGAACAAAAAATATTATATTTTCCTTCTCAAACAGAATTAATTACTCTTCAAATTGATGCGTCTGATCAGTTTTGGGCAGGAGTTTTAATTGCTCAAAAGAAAGAAACTGTTACTTATACTTCTGAAAACTTTACTAAAGTACAGCAAAAATATTCAGCATATGATAAAAAGTTACTTGCAATTAAATTAGATTTGAAATCTTTACGAATTTATTTACTTCATAGAGATTTTGTTATTGAAACAGACAATAAATCTATTGCTCAATTTTTGAAGAAAAAATAAATAAATAATCCTGAAGAAAATCTTCGAAAAATAAGAATTGCTTTATATTTGGAAATATTTAACTATGATGTGAAATATATTCCAAATTATACTAATATTGTGGCTGATTTATTAAGCAGAACATAAACGAAGATACGCATATTCGAATAAAATAACTTGTGGACCAGATGAAGTGCCAGCAGCCCTGGCAGACGGTCCCTGCTAAGAAGGGAAAGAAGGTTGCGAAGTCATCTGGAACCAAGAAGGAGGCCTCTACAGAGGTGAAAGTCTTCTCTACAGAGAAGTTCGTCCCTACAAGGACATCCAGCCTACCAGCTACGACATCCAGCTTACCAACTACCACATTCAGCCTACCGGCTACCACATCCAGCCTACCGGCTACCTCTACTACCACTCCTACCGGAGGCAAAAAGATTCTACAGAATCTACCTCAAATCATGGCCTAACGGCGAATAACCAAGCTTTTTGCTACAGCAGTAGTCAGACATTGATATAATCACAATTTGAAGACTTCAGATGAAGACACTTATAGTAAGCTAAATGGGTGCTTTAGATCTATCCAATCAAATAATCTAAAGGCAGCAAATTACTGGCTCACCCAACTTGAGCAAGAAATCATGCAAGCCAAACTTTACAACCAAAAGCAAATGAAAAGATAGCAAAAATTGCAGAGATAGTACAAAGTCTTTGCTTGTATTCTAATACATCAAGATCCGAAGTTTTATCCAAGAAAGACTCAGAATCTTCCAAATAACAACAGATTTTGAATAAAATCTTTTCCGAATTGGACACTGCAGACTTAATAAGTGTTCAAATTCAAGATTTTGTTAACCTTCTTGAGATTTGTCAGGTTAAATCCGAGCAGGCAAGACAATTAGATGTTAAGTTGACCATTCAAAAAATGGTTACCCTCAATCAACAAAATTTGCTAGAAAATGACCAGTTAGTAATATTTTTCAAGAATCTGGAGACAACGGACATTCCTTTTTTACTTTGAAAAGGAGTTGATACTAAACAGGTTCAACCGGCCACAATTAATTACTTGTTTCAAGAAAATTTCTAAATTCCAGAGGCAGATCAAATTAGGAATTGTCCATAAAATTTATGTAAATATTGATCACCCTGAGGAGTATACAGGGTATATTCCAAATATTTGCAGCGAAAGAGTTAAGTCTTACGCTACTTGATATCAGACAGTTTTCATTTTCAGAGTCCGAAGCATTTGGGAAAAGAGGAAATACATAAAATTGTATTCCTCTGTACAACTCTGAGAGCTACATTCAAACAATCTCCTACCAGCTCATAGTTTTAGTACATATTCCAAACAGTACTTTGCGCTGGAAGATCAAGCCAAATATGTCGCCAAAGAATTTTTCCAAGTGGCACATGAAGAAACTCTTTCTGGGCTCATTCTATTTATGAAGGGAAGACAGTTTTGTTCTATGATTATTTATCCATTTTTGAAGCCTCTGAAGAAAAGGCTCAGAAAATTATTCGATTTTTAGACTCTCTCACCCTCGGGAGAATTGGGGCAAAAGCTAAAGAAGAATTTTATGTGGAACAAGATAATCAAATGCTGGATGACAATAATGATGATAATGACATGGATAAGAAACAGCTGGTCAATCTCGAAATTATCCACTAAAAAGATTCCTCCTTATCCCTCCAGCAAAAAAGGTATTTCCCTAACACTAATAATTGTACCAGAAAAAGGAAACTCTCCACCGACTACATCAGCAAAGTGACTCTCCACCAATAATACCAGTGAAGTGACTCTTTACCAACCGCACCAATGAAGTGACTACCCAACTACTACACAGTTGTAAAGATTCCTCCTAAATTTTTCTAGAGGAAAATCCTTATATATACATATCTCCATGAGGAGGAGGAGATAGGAAAATTTGTAATCTCTCCTTTGTTTCCAGTCTGTAAATTTCTGATCTACTTTCCACTTTGCTTTGTTTGCTTTGTTCGCTGCATAATTTGCCACTTTGCTTTGTTTGCTTTGTTCGCTGCAAAATCTAATATAGCAACTTTTGAGTAATATAACACAAGCATACACGCCCACACACCATACTTTTAAGAACAACCTGCTCTGTCTAGCACTACTTATTTATCAGTACAACTCATAACATTTACATAATACTAAATGAAAAGTACGGAACAGGTTTGATAATTGTGGCAGTAAAAGAGTATATATTGCACTTGTTTTTGTTCTTCCTTTATGGACGTATGGATCCGTTCTAGATATCGTTTCGAATCCCTTCCCTTCTTTTACTATAAAGATACCCCATTTTCTTTTGTTTATTGCCCGAGAAGTGAGCAAGACATTGGACATGGGTGTTTGACTTTCGTTGCTTCACATCTTGTTGCAGTCTCCGACATGGAAAAGTTTAGCAAAATGTGTCTTGCTAAAAATGAGTGATGCGCTATGACCTCTATTTAAGGACTCAACATTATTATGACATTGACATTAATTATTCATATGTCAAGCAATATGACGCAGGATCACAATTTGATTAACACTATAACAAAAGACAAAACACAAACGAAATAAGGGAGAACTAATCTGCTATCCTGTCAAAATGTTTCACATGATCTTGATGTACATCAAACATATCCTGTCAAAATGTTTCACATGATCTTGATGTACAACAAACACCTGATATCACCACTATGATGGTCTGGCATTGCTTTATTTCCAGTTTGCATAATATACAGGATCTGATAGTGGTTAATCATGTATTAGATCAGGCTGATAACGACTACATTGTGTGCGAAAGGGCACGAGCACAGGTAGTATATCTTTCTGAGATGCAGGGAGTTCCAGATTCTTGTTTAGGTGGGGGCACCATTATTTTGAATTATGAGAAATAGGTAGAGGTAGAATACCCTGCATCTTCAAATATCTTGAGTGATGTCCCATGCCAAACTGACTCTCAATAGGTTTAAGTAAAAAAATATTCAAATGTCAGTGTCAGAGCCATCAAATTGCCTATTCTGTGCAACTTGAGGCATCTGACATCGTTGAGGTGCCAGTTTAGCCTTTTCATTAGGCAGTGATTTCTCATCCTAATTCTCTAAAAGGGACATACTTGGAAACTATGATATATAGGACAATTTCCCCAGCAAAAAATTGGCATATCTAGCCGTGTTGGACATGACACTGTGTCCAACACTTATAAATGTTGAAATCTCCATTTACATAAAAACATTCATAAGAGTATGTTATGTCACCATTTAGACAAGAAGTAAATATTTTGTGGTTCGTGTTACAATTCTAGCTTCTTTATTTGTTAATAATAATCCAATACTAACATGTGTTTAAGTTAGATATACATAGATACTCAAAAATACAGATATAAAGTCATGTCCTCATATCTAGATATTGGAGGGTCGCTACTTCTGTCACCTCGTGTCCATATTGGAGTACAATGACCCGTGTCCCTATCCATAGATCATAGCATGGAAATATTTAGGATGGCCATAGCTTGAGGATAGAGCAAGAATTTTGCAAATCCGGTGAAAATGATTTCTTCCCAGGCTGACAGGGTGACTTAATTAAAGATTACTGGGTTTCAATACCGTCACCCACTAACACTAGCTTATTATAAGACTCATAATAGAATCATAAGATACGGTAGACACACATACCCATTTCCAGTATTTGAATGCTCCGTCTCTTATGTGATAGAGATGGGTACATGGTGATACTTATAGGATGTAATTAGCTACATATTCATGACTGTGTAGGATATATACTCATGCATCTTCATATGTATTTGGAAACCTGGCACATCATAAATAGACCACCATGTCATTGATGTGGGCATCGTGATTTACATCCTAAGTAGGCTACTAAAACAGAGTTATTTAATGATTTGCAAGTACTATATGGACACTAGGTGCAATCATTACGGTCTCATAAGCATTCAGGAATAATTATTTATTGCCCAGTATACCAATGTCTCATGGAAACTTCCCACACCAAATTTCATCTGATTCTTAGCAAGTCTACTCTTTTGAAGACAAATACAACGTCCATGTTTTTCAATAGAAACTGATCACTGAGTGTATGGATCCATCAAGCCAGGTTATTATGTAGGAAAATTATTTACATCAGACACATATTTCTCTTCAGATATTTCAGGAGTTAGTAACCTTTCCCATACTTGAAATGTAAGTGCCCCCACCTATAGTTGAACCTGGGGCCTCCAGCATCTCAGGGAGGCCTCTCACCAACTATCCTCATGCCATTTGGTAACAAGAACATACACGTTGCATTAATATATCCTGCATTATTATTATACTTTCTGTCATAAAATTGTATGTTGCATTTTTCTTTTCTTTGGAAGATTATATGTTGTGCTATTATACTGTGTGCATGTAAATACTCTCTCAGCAAACCACCACCATGTACCTACACCTCCTTGCATCCAATGCATGAACTCCTCAAAATCTCAACGACTTTATTGTTTAGTTTATTCCATATCATCTGTATCAGCCTGTGAGCCTAGACAATGATATACGCGAATACTGAGTAAATTGAGTTATATTTTTATTTTTAGTCTTCAATTTCAAATTCTGCAGTGTAGGGATCTCTTATTATTTTTTATTTTTCTACAATTTTCTTGAATTATTCCGGAACGGCTAGTTTTTAGGCAAAATACCCCATTAAAATAATCAATTTAAATCTATATTTCCAATTTAAACTATTTTCCTATCTAAGATTTATCTCCAGCAGTCCAACAGCCTTTTTTGACCAACTTTAGATTGATTTTGACTCAATAGAAATTTTGCAATTAAGACGAAGTTTAAGGGTTTTAAATATTGTAGTATACCCATCTTCCAGATGTTGTTTATTTTCTCAAATAAATTCAGAGAAATCTGAAAAAAATTAAGCTTATTTCTCTCGTGATCTTCATTTTCTCTTCAGAACTCCAACCATAATTCCTTCTACAATTTTCTCAGATAATTTGCTAAATAATCAGCCTGATAATAGACTGAGAAATCACTATATATCCATGGAAGCTTAGTTTTTGTGTTTACCTTCTTCAAATGAGCTCTAATCTTCTCCATCAATGTGAAAAAATCTTCTACAACACCTATTCTTGTCTCCTAGTGTGATTTTTGGAAATTTTCTCTACTTTTGAATAGTAATCGTATCAATATCTATTCTTTTCTGATTTGGGCTCAATAAGAAATAAGAATACACTCTTAAATCCTTTAAATTTATAATTTCTTAATGCAATCTCATCACATATGATACTAAATGTATTAGTAACCAATTTTTTTAGATCATACATTCTCAAACTTGCATGTATCTTAAGTTTTGCATGTATCATGTCGTGCATGATATATGTGCACATATCGTATCACTGTCCAGAACCACGCAGCAGTCCATCTTAGAACTGCTATAACTCTTCCATTTTAACTCTTATTGACCTCATTCTAGTGCTATTAAGAAGATAATTCACTAAACTACAATTCTTCGAACTAGAGCTCATCCAAATTCAGTCATTTTCCTACAAAAAAAATAACTTGGAAATTCCATTATTGTTGCTTTACCAGATCAGCAGTTCAGCAACAGCAGGTCCATGTTGAAATAGTCATAACATTTGTTGTAGAACTCCAATTGAGCTCATTCAAGATTCATTGGAAAGATAATTGAATTATCTTTAAGACTGTCAAATCTTAGATTTTAAATTTATTTTATTCATGGTCAAATCAAACCTGGAAGCTTGGTGTATACGTCTCGAAATGCTAAAACTATATATTGGGATACAGGCATTACAGCTAAGCTCTAATACAATACATAGAAATTGTTACTTAATTTCTTTCAAAAGTAAAAAAGCATTTTTCACCTTGCATTATCTTTGAGATCCTTTGAACACATCAAGCAATCCACAACAATTCCAAACCCATGAGCGATGCTCTAACAGAGGAGCAGAACTTGAGGCACCAGTAACCTGTACTTAAACACCACCAATCCCAAAATTAATCATAAATAGGGAACTAGACAAGATCATTCAAAAATGATATCCCATATCTCCCACCTACCGACGTCTCGATGACCGTACCCATATTCAGCATTCCTCTACTCTCTTCACCCTCGCTCAGCCCAGAATCAGCGGGAACAGAAACTAGAACTTCATCAGCCTCCACCTCCTCTTCACTCACAGGGGCAATTGGCACTGGGTCTGTCTGCAGGATGGTAAGCTCAGTATTATTTATCTCAGCAACAGAATTTTCACTAGCTTCTACAGCCTTTTCAGGCTCCTCTCCACTTGGTTTCTCCAACAGTACAATCTCAGTCACAGCAGAAATGTCTTCTTCCAAATTGCTAACACCCGCTTCCTCTTTAGCTTCAACAAGCTCATGACCCACATCGTTATCTTCACTGGATTCTTCATTCTCTTGGGCCAAATGGGCACCTGGAGCCTCGCTATCACTCCCTTTCTGCAAAAAGACTTCAGCTGATCTCTCCTCCTCCTCCTTGGAGTGATGAACAACATCATTGCTCGCGTCCTTCGCCTCAGAAACTGGGATCACTGAACATGGGCTCTCCTCTTTTGCACTCTCTGATCTCTCCATCTCCTTATTTTGCTCCAAATCTTTCCCTAAATTAATGGGTCATCACAACTCAAGTAAGTAAACAAATGGAAGCCAAGAGGGAAGGGAGGGGGGGTTTAAAAGGAATACGTACCTTGTTGTTGAGGGCGGAGAGGGGTAGTTGAGGAGATGCTTCTCACCTGCTCCTCCTCGTCGTCTTCCTTCTTCTTGGCTGCAGCAGCAGCAGCAGCAGCAGCCTTCTTCCTCTTCTTGGAACCTGAAGGCATGATGGTGGGTTTGATTGATAGGTGAGAGAGTGGAGAGAGAGAGGATTTGTGGAGTGGGGTTTTTGTTTTTGCTTTTGGTTTTGTTTATGCAGTAGAGATAGATAGGGGTGAGGGGGAGAGATGTTGGTAGCTGGGGTGTTCGGGTGAGAGCGGGCCAGAGAGATGAAGAGGTGATTTGCTCGAGAGAGAACAACTTTCAAGATAGTTGTAAAAAATTCCTTAAATCTATTTGGAGGGCAAAAAATTTCCAATCAAAATTAATTCAGATGCAATAAGTAAATTAGTGGCGCCTAAAGTGACACGTCACTTCAAAAAAAAAAAAAAATGAAAGTGATTTAGAAAGTAAAGGAACAAAATAAAAATTAATTTCTTTTTTTTTTTACAAGCCATTGTTCTCATTCAAAAGTTATACTTTCTTCAATAATAAATAAATAAAATAATATGTTATGTTTTATTAATTAACTAAACCACATTTCCTAACCCGCTTTATTCCTCAAATATTAGCAAACCGACCACTCTTCTTTTACTTCGATATTGAAAGTTATTTCTTAATTTCTTCGTATTTTCACTACTCTAGAGAATCAAACACACCCTTAAAATTATTTTCTCAAAATCGTAAAAAATAAATAAAAATTAAATTAAAAAGCAAAAGTAAAATTGTTATATTTTTTTAGAAGAAATAAGATATTCTCAAGTATTAATTATTATTTTCTTGTGCTAATTGATAAAAGTAAGTTTTAGTGATAATTAACCCTAGTGCAAAAAAGGAGAAAGTTTATTTAATGCTAAAATAATTTTATAATAAAGGAATATTTTGGAAAAGATAATTTTTTGAGTTAGTGACTTTATACCATTGAGAATTGAAAAGATAAAAAGAGAATGATTTAAAGATGTATTCTTCTAATAATGGAACTGAACTAGATAATAATAATTATATATATATATGTCCCTTAAATCTTTAAAAATTAGAATTTAGTCTTCTAAATCTTCATATTTATAATTTAGTTCCCAAATCTTTTAAGTTACCTCACTTTAGTCCCCAGTTATATTTTTTGCCTGAATTTCTCGTTATACATTTAAACTACTTCACTTTTATCCTCAATTTCCTCTTCTTCCTCTCTTTCTCTTCTTATTGGATTTCCCTCTCTATTATTCTCCTCTCTCTCTGTTCCCTTCCAGTTAATCTCTAAAGTGGAGTAACTCGGGAAAACCAATAAGAAGAGGGAAGAGAGAGAGGAGAATAATAGAGAGGGAACCCAATAAGAAGAAGAAAAGAGGAGGAAGGGGAAAGAGATGACTAAAGTGAACTAATTTAGGGATATAACGGAAAATTCGGGCCAAAAATATGACTGGGGACTAAAATGAGATAATTTAAAGGAGTTGGGAAACTAAATTATAAATAAAAAGGTTTGGGAGACTAAATTCTAATTTTTAAAAGTGTAAGGGACAGATATATAAAAATCCCCAATAAATATTTTTTAAAATGTCAAATCCAGACTTAATAAGTACATATTAGTCGTGATTAAGAATTATTTTTCCTCTGGGGTCAATTGAGAAATTTAAACATATTATAGTCTTAATCTCAGACTAATAAAATATTCTATCATTCATTAATCAGTTTAATGTTTCCCATGTCAAGAACAATATGAATCAAATATGTAGTTATACTAATACAACATAAAGAAAGAACTTAATATAATATAAAATTACGTTGGAGCATAATTCCTTAGACTATCTTTCTTTTCTTTTTCATCTTTAATTACTAATGTATATATTCTGATTTCTTTTCAGATTATTGTAGAATGAGAAAAATTATTCCCGCACAAATCCAAATCCAAACTCCAAAGTCCAAAATCAAAATTCAAATCCAAAGTCCAAAATCAAAATCCAAATCCAAAAAGTTCCTAACTGGCGAAGCCAGCCTCGCGGCACACAATATATTTTGGCTCAATCTCTGACTATTTTGCAATTTCTAATCTTATCCAAATTTTAATCAGAATCAAATTCATTTTTGAATGCAAAATTCTAAATTAATTTCTATTTGAGTTTGATAATTTTGTAAATTCTAATTAAACTTTAATTGATTTTTGGGTGCAGGATTCTAATTTAATTCTGTTTGAGTTTGATAATTCTATAAATTCTAATTAAATTCTAATTTGAGTTTAATTAATTTTGGATGAAGAATTCTAAATCAATTTTACTTGAGTTTGATAATTTTGTAAATTCTAATTAAACTCTAATCGATTTGTGGGTGCAGAAACAGAACCCGATACAATGAATCTAGAGCAAATCAAATCAAGAGAAGATTCGAATATCTCATCAAGATTACAAAGAGATCTCGATTCTATCTACAAGGAAATCAGATCTCAATTCTATCTATAAAGAAACATCTTCAATAACTTGGGGCCTATAAATACCTCTCAAGAGAACCCAAAGAGGACTTTTGGTCAGATCTCTTTCGCGTGCATAAACTTGAACTTCCTCCAAGAGCAGAAGAAATGAAGAACGAGCTCGGAAATGACCGATCCTCATAGCTGTCTCGAATCCCACGATATTCATATTCTGTAAAAAGAAAGCGACGTGTCTTATAAATTCTATATGTCTGTTTCTTTTTATTGTAATTCAAAAAAAGAGAAATTTTGATAATCTATAACTTTTATCTATCAATAGTAATGAAAAGATCCGCAGTTTTCGCAGAAAACAATTATGTCTTAAAACAGCTCTCGTAAAATACTTATTTGGTAGTACAGACCTTGCGTAGGCATGTTCTTGGTGAACCAAGAGAACTCCAAGTACTGATTTTTTTTTTTTTAACAAAATAATAATTTTTTTCAGTTAAGAATTTTTTTTTTTTTTGGTGAACTAAAAATTAGTTAAAATAGACGTTGGGGGTGGCTTTTAGTTTTAGCTGAAGTTTAGTGCGCTAAATTAGTCGTTGGAAATGTTTTATGCAATTTTTTTAAAAGGTCTATGCCAATATGGCTAAATTAGTCATTGAGGGCTTCGTAATTTTTTTTCATTCTCACCTCCATACCCTCTAATCTCTTCATTTTCATCAAAAAATTTCAAACTCTCTCCCATTCTCTCAACTCTGCTGAGCTTCTCTAACTCTCTTAACCCTTTCAACTCTCTCAACGTTCTCTAAGTTTCTCTTTAGTTTCAACTTTCAAATTTGAGGATTACTTAAAAATGACTATGTAATGCCCCGCACCCCAATATACAGGTAACGTTCCACAATATATCGTAAACGAATATGCTAAATCTAAAATATACGAATATGTATGTGCAATTGTCACAAATACATATACATATATAATAAGATAGCAATATAGAATTAAAATAATTAGTTTCTTCCAAAAATAATGATCAATACAAGTTTATTTTTTTAAAGTCTAAACAGCAAACGAGTGTCCTCAGCATTCCACTAATAAGGCACTAATAGAACTAAGTGAGTGCAAAAAGTTTGTGGTTAAGAGACCACTCCTTGGTCTCATGGACCTTAATTTACAATAAGCATAAAATAAAGTACAATGCAAATTGCTACATTATTCCATCAATCAACTCTATGCAATCCCTCAAAGTTTATAGGAGGGTCAAAACGATCATTATTACATCATCGAAAATTTTAAGTAAAAAAAAAAAGGATGAATAATAAAGTTTTCAAAAAAGAAAACAAATACTAGACGAATCTCTCTCGTGTCCCTCCTGCAATATATGCTCCTATTAAGAATCTGCTAACTCTTTAAAATATAGTTCAAGCTATGGTGAGTCTTTCTCCTCGATAACCTGCAAATTAATGTCTATACGTGTCAAATCAGGATCGTTATAATGACCTAGCAAGTGCTATAAAAAGATGAATAATAACATATAGACACGTTATATGTGGTGTATATATGTATACATATGCATAAAATAAATAATATAGAAAATATACGACAGGATAATAAAAAAAACTATGTCTTATACATTGAATTATGAATTTAATATACTTGTCTGGAGTATGATAGTGGTCAACATGTCTTGATTATAGATTTTATATACTAGTCTTAAAAAAAAAAATCTTATAAATTGAATTATGAATTTAATATACTTGTCTTAAATATGATAGTGGTTAGCATGCAGTATCTGCATGTTTTGAATGATATGGTATCAAATATAGAAAAACAGAGATAAATATACATGTAAACCTTATTATGTCTTGTTAATGTCTAATGTGAATTAGTTTGGAACAGTTATAAAAAAATATCACATGTTTTAAGAGAGTCTCGTATATATCCAGAATAACAGGCTCATAACTCCTGGTATTATTCCAGGTCTGTACTGCTAAGTACAAGGAAAAACATGATAGATGAGTTTACGCTCTCGAGTCGAAACCTTATAACATGACATAATGGTCATTCAATAATCACCTCAGAACCATGTACATTAGGTCCTTAAAATTCTATTGCGCAACCTAAAAATGAATACCTCTCAAAATATATGTTCAACTTTTTTTATTCAGTTCCCCCTTACCCCCATTATTTAATGTAATATTCAAATAGTAACAATTCTACAATCTATCATGTAAATGACAATATAAACTAAACAATTATATACATTAATTTTGATAATGACGGTACAGGTGTCACAAGATAATATACATATATAATTGTACAGACTAACTCTAATAAATTGATGTCCATCAATGTCTACATAAAAAATAATAATAAATGTTTTGTTCCATCATGCAATTGTTTCATATCACCCGATATGTTAGAGATAACCCTAATTATTTTAAAATTTATCATGATTGTAAAAAAATAATAATAAATAAATAAAGTTATTATTATTCTTTTTTTAAACGTTCTTTCTCTTCCTCCTGTGCTTACAGCACACACAGAAGTTTTCTTCTCTTTTTTTTTTCCCCTTTTTTTCCTTCTCTTTTTTCCCCCTCAATTTTCTCTCTCTGTTCTGTGTGAACATAACAGGGAGGAGATAACTAACCTTTTTTTTCTTTATTATTTTTTTTTGTTCATGCATGAAAATTTTAATTTCTTTTTTTATTTTCATCAAATTATTCATAAGATAGATTAAAATATAGTTAAACATCCTAGGAAAATATGAAACTCAATGAATAATGAGCATATGGAAATAATTATGTCTGGATTAGTTAAATGTAAAATTAATGTACCATTTAAATAATTATAACTAAGTAATTAGTTGCACTTAATGAACATGTGTAAGCTATATTACCAAAACAAAAAGTGATAGGAAATAAGTAGAAAGAAAAACAAATTTGATTATATTTTATTTTCTAATTTTCATTGTCAATAAAATAAGAGGGAAAATGAATACTACACTTGCAATTTTTTTTTTTGTTCAAATCAAGTACGAGGTGAATAAAAAGGAAAGTCTAAAATAAAGTATAGAGATAACACTTACAATATTGCATTACATACAATTAGAATTAGAATTTAATCATGTTGAGTTTTCGATAATGAATTTTAGAAGGCAAATAAAAAGAAAGTAGAAAGCTCATATACCAAGGAGAAAGCACCTATCTTTTAATAGACGATTCAGATCGCGGTATTCTGCTTTTCTCTTCTTCTCTTTTTCCTCTTTTTTTTTTCTGTTCTTTTCTTCCCTGTTTAGGAATAAACATTTTTTATTTCCTTTTTTGTTATATATATATATATATATATATATATATATATATATATATATATATATATATATATATAGAAAAATGGAAATGAGCTGACAGCTCACGCAAGTTACCTGAGCTGCAGTTCATTTCCACTATCTCCAATAATTATTTTTAAAAAATTTCTTTTGAATTATGATCTCGACCCCCTAGGGTTCACTCATACCCAATTTTTTGTGTTTAGTTTTGATTTAGTCCTCCATCAAGTTAGCATAAAATTTACGGTTTTCAATGAATAAAATATTTTGTATGCATTTGATGAAAAGGTAAATGAACTCCAAAATTTATGAAATTTAATCTGAAAGAAGTTAAGAAAGTAGAGATAATAATTGTTAAAAAAAATGAAGAAAAATCATTGGATTATTATAATTTTGCCGCTAACTCACGTAACTTTTCCTGAGATGGCGACTCACCTACAGTAATCCGATATATATATATATATATATATATATATATATATATATATATATATATATATATATATATATATATATATATATATATATATATATATATATATATATATATATATATATATATATATATATATATATATATATATATATATATATATATATATATATATATATATATATATATATATATATATATATATTAGATAAGATTAGTTAGAGTTTAGATTTTTTTTTTTTCTCAATGTGATTCAATCTTGATAGATTTTGTTATCATCTATATTAGTTAAAATTTTAGATAAACTCAATTTGTTAAAAAATAAAGATATATCATAACCACCTAATCTCAATAATAATATTACTACTTTAATTATAAGATAAATAATTTAAATAAATTAAAAATGTAATTGGGGTGTTATATACTATCTTTCTTGTCAGTCTCTAAGCCTGAGATACCAAGCTTTATTTTATTTTCAACTTTATAATATAGTTTTTATAATTTACCTATTAAAATGGATCGTACCACTTATCAGTAAGCTATAGTAACATTTATGTTTCTACATTTAATGTTAATTTGATTCTCCAAGAGTGGAAAGTTTTATATAGGTTTCTAATGAAACTCCTAACTTTTCATTCACTAAATAATATCTTGAGTATGGTTCCCAATCTACATATTATAATTCATCTTCTTAACATGCTAGCAGAATTGAATATCATGTATTTTTTTTTTTCTCCTGAAGTAGTAACTTCCTCCAATGGTTCCATATTTAATATCTAAAATATTTTTGATAAAATAACTAAAATTGATAAGTGGTATTTTACCTAAAAAGGCATTTTAGGTAGGTACACACCCCTATTCAACCACCACCACCACAACAACAACTAAGCCTTTTATCCCAAGTATTTGGGGTAGGCTACATGAACCCAAAAAAGAATCACGCCGGATCGATCACTTTGATAGTCCTTCACCATTCATTTCTATCAAGTAATATCTCCCCATTTAAACCTCTAGAATCCATATCTTTTCGTATCACCTCCATCCATATTTTGTTCGGTCTTCGTTTCGTTCTTTTAACTTGTCATACATTGATAAACTCTCCTCGTCGAACTGGTGCATTTATAGGCCTACGTTGCACATGACCAAACCATCGTAAGCGATTTTCTCGCATCTTCTCATCAATGGGAGCTACATCTAGCTTAGCACAAATATCTTCATTTCTCTCTTTATCTACCCCTATTCAACCACAACAAATCCAAATAACCACTTAAACTAGCAAATTAGATGCTTTTAAGTATAGTATCGGTAGAGATAATTTAGTTTCATATAATATTTAAAAAATATTTAAAAGCATAATAACTTATCATTATGGCTAAATAAACTCCATATCTAAAAGGTGCATTAAAACAACGAATAATCCTAAATGTAAGAAAAATCTTAAGTACTTACTAACCACACATGTATAGAATTTATGAAGAAAAAAAAAAAAATTTTAGTTGACATTCTTTCTTCCTTTTCATATAATATTGCACTTACTTCTGATTAATGAGAAGGTCTTAACAATAATTATTATATATGTGTTACTACATATTTAATCAATTTTTATTAGGTGTTAAAAAATTTATAAGTTTTTAAAAACTTAACTTTTCATACACTGCTTCATATCTAAGTTAGTCAATACTTGAGAATTTCTAGAGTAATAATAAAGTATTCTTTTTATGTTTGATTAGTAAGTTAAAATACCATAAAAATTAAATATTTGAAAATTTTTTTGAAAACTATTTTGAATAACAAATTATTTCACGCTCATGTGTGTTGTATTATTATGTGTAAAGGATGGTTTAACGGTAATTAATGATCATCTTATAAAACTAAGAAATATTATAATTCTCATGAGAATTAGAGGTCTAAGAAAGAAAGAGTCCATACAAATTTGAGCGTAAACACATAATCCTATCTTAGGACATAATTAAGAATGTTGTAGCTCAACTAATGTCTATCTTTCCAAGCAATAATAGATTTAATTAGTGACATGGAAATTCTAATGAACAATATATCTTTGAACAAGATAAAAACCTTGTTCCTTTCTTCATTTTTTAGAAATATTTGCAGGAGTAACAAAAATATTTTCTAGTGTATATTATCCCAACACTAATTTAGAACTTTATGAGATAACCAAGAGTAGATTTGAATGTAGAGATAATTTGTTTGTTAAAGAAATTATTTTACTTCAAAAACTATCTCTAATAAGTATTTTCAAGGCTTATTTTACGTATTCTTTATTGAAATATATATGGATCCTCATGCATATTTTTATATATTCTATTTTATATACAAAATTGATGTTAATCAATTATTGTTGAAGTTAAAGTATGTCTAGTTCGTATATTTTCACATTCTGAACAATTATATGAAAATAAATGGTATAGATCATGCTTAACCTTCTTCATTTAAAGGTTCATAAAAGAATCAACATCAGAAAAAAAAAAAAAAAAAAAAAGCTCTCACCCATAATTTAACGAGTTTTATAACGTATCTCGATTGTGCTGGAACTCCTAAAAATATTGAAGAGGATATCAAGTTTTAATGTTTTATCATGGTAGAGATTACAAAAGAAAATTATATTGTGTTTCGATCACATCACATAAGATATTTACCAGGTTTCGACAATAACACCAGAGTCTGCTCTTTGTGCATGTGTTTATATGCTAATAGAATGGAGAAGTTGTATTTTAGTAAACACACTAGAGATATGTGTGCGTTTCAAGAACTAGTTGGATGCAAATGATAAAAGCCAAGATTAAGGATCCAAAGACAAGTCTGAGGTCTATGGATAAAGAATGGAGAACAATATATTTTATTTCAGTTTTACTTTTGTATCTCACTCTTAACACTCTTGGAAGGATTATAGAGTCTAAATTAATAGTTACAGTTAGGATTCTCTTCCCTTTGTTTAGAATTTGCAGAACATTCAAATAAGTTCTTACAAAATTTTATTGTATTATTGTATATTATTATAATGTAATGAGATTTATCCATTCTATATTTCTATTGGATCATCAATAAAATATTTTTCTTATAGATTTCACACCTTGTAAAAGTTTCTAATTGTTTTGAATTTTTCTAATTTTATTGATATAATCTCATATTTTTAATTTATTTTTTAATTTTCGTGCCGGCATGGCCATATTGGAAGCTTCTCTGTGCCCATGGGTCGGACCTGGGTCCTCCCTTAGGCGCCCATGCCAGACCCGGCCAGGCACTTCATGGTAGAGGAGTAGGGGGGAGTTTCTAGAGGGGCACACATTTTTTCTTAGTGAGCTCATTCTCTCTTTTGAAAAAAAAGGATTTTTTCTAGTGAGCACACCAAAAAATCCAAATTTCCTCTCACTTCCATCATTGTGGATCCGGGACTGTAAGTCCGAATCCGCTATAATTGATCCGAGACTGTAAGTCCGGATTCACCATAGTGAATTCGGATTGTCTAGCTCGAATCAATATTTAGAGCTTGTGGTGAAAAACGAGCACACTTTTGATCAATATTTGGAGATTGCATTGAAAAACAAGCACACTTTTAATCTTGCCGTCGGAGGAGAACAGGGACGGCGACGGCGGTGGCGGAAGAGTAATGGAGGTGGAGGAGATGAGAGAGAGAGAGAGAATAGAGGTTGAAAATAAGGACATTTTTGTTCTAAAATTTAAATGACAAAATTATAAATAAAAGCAAACTTTTAAGTGGGCTCACCAGGAAAAAGACTGTGCCCCTTAGGAAATTCCCATAGTAGGGCTATTTCAGGCCCAGCCTGCGTCTTCCCAAACCCAAGGTTGAGCCCAGTGGACCCACTTGCCAGTCCTAACCAAGAAGCCGAACCAATTTCTCAACTTGCTCATGTCGGCACAGATTTTTTCACGATACGATGTTTTTAAGGATCAATCAATCAATCAATCAATCAATCAATCAATCAATCAATTACTCATCAAATAAATCAAATCTCACAGTCAAACATCACACACCTAAAACTTTCTCAGTTCACACAGGCATCATTATGTTACATCCTGCCCGATTCCACTCCAAGAACACAAACAAGAGCGAGAGAAGCAAGACTGATCAAATGAACAAACAAACCGATCTCTTCTCTCAGGCCCTCACTGTTGTTCTGGTTGATCCCACATGTACAGCAAGAATGTACACAAACTGAGTCGCAGATAGGATTATTAGAAAAGCCTCCATTGTCCTCTGCAAATTTCCAAAAACAACGAGAACAATTCATTAATTAGCAAAAACAAATCGATAATTAAACAAGAGACATGCACGCAAAATTCAAATCCTGTATATCGAATATTCTCATCAATTTCGCATTTCCTCCCTCCAAATTAATCTGTTTGCAAGCCAAGCTGCAAGAAATTAACACACAAAATTAGTTGGCGAACTTGTACTACAACAGCTGAACATTTATGCTCACCCCATGGCGCGTAGAGTAAGAGCCCAAGCTATGATGCCAGAAGAGGCTGCAGGCTGCATACTGCCGTAGTTCCACAGCCGGATGTGGTTGAACCCGGCCAGCGCAGAGGCCGCTCCAACAACGCTAGCTATCAATGCAAACACCACAAAGAACCCCGTGGCCGCATTCCCTATGGGGAAAAAAATCGGCGGGAAGAAAGCTGGAAGCTGAAGCTCTGAACCTGAAAAATATCATAGTGTGATTAGCATTCAGATTTGGTTGAGAGGAAAAAATATTCAAAGAATTGAGTTATCATGATAAAAATTTTGTGACTCACCCAAGATGAAACCATAGTCGATTGCTCGGTTGAGGGCCCATCCCCCGAGGGCAGCGACTGTGACGTACATGCAGAAGTTGAGGACTAGTAGAAGGGCTGCCAATGGCCTCATTGAGGAGAAGAAGATGCAATGTGGATAAGTACTGAGATAATAAAATCTAACAAATTATGAATTATCTCCTAAACAATAAGAGAAGCTACGGAGCTTTTGCTTTATAGATAGATATACAAGTTTGAGTTTAGTTCTTTGCTTGTTAAGGGAGAGGGAAGCTTTGAATTCAAGAAAGGGAGTCAAATCTCTACTGATGAAATAGTTATTTGTATCCAATCTTTTTTTTTTAAAAATTAGTATTAGATTCTTGATTTATGGAGAGTTGCAATGGGATGGACTTTATGCTCTTGCCTTTACTTTTGCAGAGGGAAAGCAACATTCTTTGATGTCTCATCACTTTGTGACTGAGGCAAAGTACACTGCATGGTTGTAATTGGGTTGAAAAGGTTCCTGCTAGAAAGTTTTAACAAACATTGGAGTGTCTCCGAACACATGACATCATGAATTATTATTTTAATGTTATCTTTTTCAGCTGCCCATTGGATGTAAGCCACCTAATTCAAATTTAAAATTTGACATTAGTAGGACATAAATTTGAAATTGTTTTTGGAAGTATGCAAGTGCTTGTCTCTGTGCTCGAAATTGAAAGTCATCTATAAGTCTTACAAGTTTGCTTACTCCTTTACGGACAATAATGTCACTCCGACTAGTAATTCATACACCATATGAACTCCTCTACTTTTATAGATATTGAAAAACCCTTATACTGCACTAAAACTCCGAAGTTTTAGTGAGAGTTGAGTGAAATTATTTTGTATTTTAACACGCTTCCGCAGGTTGAATGCCTATTTTTGGACAGAAACCTAGGTTTTACGTAGCAATATAATTTTTTTTAAAACCTGCAATTAAATGCGCGTCCGGCAGAAATTGAACTTGGATTGCTCTGATACCATATTGAAAAACTCTTCCACTAGCTACTGTGCTTCTTTCAACTTCAATGCAAATTTTCGCCAGGTTAAAGTCAATCAAGAATGATGTAAATAGAAGATATATGGAATTAAGTTCTAATATAAATTAAAGAGGGATGAGTTCATTAGGACGTCGATAATGAAAGTTATGTTCAGAATACCGTGTAGATGTATGAGTGGCAACACATATCTGTTGTGCTATCAATGATTTCTTAGATTTCGACTAGGCAAAAGTCAATATCAATAAAATATAAAGGAAAGTTGTGGGAAAATGAGTTTTAACATGAACAAAAGAAGAATAAATTTATTTGGAATGATGGATAAAAAATTATAATCATTCTATCGAGATCAGCAGATCTAACCGTATGAACTCATTGTAGGTGATGGTCATTCGGGACTTGGAAGACTTGAAAGGAGTTTCTTGATGGGAAAGAGATTGAGAAGAGAGTTTTATAATAATAAATCATATTTTTTTACGTAGTTTACATTTGTAATTAAGAGACCAGTGAGGACGTGATTCCTTGCCTTACTTTCGAAGACGAGCTTCGAAAAGGCTGTTTCAGTTTAGCTAGAGTGGAGCTTGTAATAAGAGGAAGAAGGAGAAGAAAATGAAGAAGAGTGAGCAATGAAAAATCAGAATGAGAAAAGAGATTGAATTTTGAGTACTCAAATAACTTAGGAGAGAGAGATGGTGGTGTCACGAAAGAAGTATGGGCTATGTAGTCTCCCGACCACTCTCTCTTGCAATTTACGAGAGTGTCTTATCAAAACTTGACCTAAATCAAGAGAGTTTATTATGGAACAAAATCAAATATTATAGGGAAAAGAAGTGGGTTTCAAAACCACAGAATTGTTACATAGTTCATCATGAAAACAAACACCTATCTTTAAATTCAATTTAGAGCAGCAAAATTTTTTTGAAGTAAATTAGTAATATCATTTAATTATAATACAATTGAAATAAAAATTTTACCATGAAAATTTGGTTTTACTTTCTCAAAATAATTATACAATTTTCTTTTTCGTTGAAAAAATCAATAGCCTTGATGCTGTTTTACATAAGAAAGCAAATAGAAAGGGGTTAATAGGGAGAAAAATTAGAGAAAAATCAACAACCATGATTATTAGATTAAATGGAGGGGATATGGTTCAAAATTATAAAAACAACGATCGAAATATTTTCTTTATGAAAACAAATAAAGACGGATTTATCAGTATGAACAATTAAACAATTTGATTTTTCTTAGATATTGAAAGAGCTATAATAGATTTTATTTTCGATGAATTTTACTTTTGATGAGTTCAATTTTTGTATCCTACAAGTAATAAGTTTTTTTTTTTTAAAAAAAACTATGATTTGAAACTAATATTATAATGTCAGTTCAATCACAATTTATGATACAATTTAAATATAATAATAATGCAAATTAGATCTTCCAAACTTGTTGCCGGCAACTTCGAAGATAATAACCACAATGAACACCCTAAGTAGCATTAAATTTAAAAAAGAATATTTTGAGTAGTAATATTACAGAAGAAGAAAATTGCCTCCAAACATAGGTTACGTTAGATTGGGTTGGTGAGTGCAATAGATGAGAATAGGTAGGTCCATAGGATGATTTTTAACATGTCTTATTCAAAATTTTGAATTAGAAAAATAAAATTTTTATTTTTAATTGAAAATTTTGAATAGGGCGAGCAAAAAGTTCGCCAGTGGACGCGATTGAGTTTGTGTGTTCACCATAAAATTGTAAATAATTCTTTATTGAACCTTTTCAATAAAAAACTACAATTATGAACAGTTTCCCGTTTACAGAAGATGCAAAAAATCTAATTCACTCTTTGTTTAAAACTGGGTTCTAGAGTAACTATGGAGCACGATCATCCTCTCCGTTGATACTCTGTATATTGGTAAAGAATTAGAGCTCTTGATAGCACAAGCACTTAGTTAGAAGAAAACTCTTTTTTTATATTGATTTCCAGATGCTTTTTCCGCCTAAACTTCTGTTATTTATAGAGATTTGGAGACTTTTGAGTTGATGTAAGTGTCCAACTGTTGGCCTCCACGATCTGAAAATTAATTTATCGCCTTTTGGTATGGTAGATTTGTATTAAATCTCCAGAATTTGTAACCGACATGTTTAATCCTTTGGATTGTAACTGAAATGCAAAACACAAATCTCAATCTTTAGATTCGTGTTTCTTTTAAACCGCAATCAGAGCGCGAATTTCAAACTTTAAATTCACGATTCTTTCGGACTGCAACTAGAATGCGAATCTCAAACTTTAAATTCGCAGCTTTGGTATGATTACAACTGAAACGCAAATCTCAAACTTTAGATTCGCGGCTCCTTTAGATTATAACTAGAACGTGGATCTCAGACTTAGATTCGCGGTTCTTTCGAACTGCAACTAGAATGCGAATCACAAACTTTAGATTCTCGATTTTGTTGGACTGCGAATCTCAAACTCTAAATTCGTGGCTTTATTTTAATGACATGTTCGCTGTTTGCATAATATACTTGGGCGCGATGATGAGACCCTACAGGACCCACTCTTTATTAGGTCTGTGAATCTAGAGAAAGAAATTCACACTTTAGCTTCATTCGTGAATCAAAGATCGCATCTCATCTTTTATGGAAAATAAAACACAATTATGTGAAGACCACATCTTATTTCTTTTGTACTTTATATACGCGGATCTCTCATTATGAAAGATGATCCCAATAAAAGAAAATTTCGTCAATAAAATCCGCTCCAAAATTTTGAAAACTCCATGGTTTTATAAGTGTTTTGAAATACTTTGGATAATTTTTGCCGAAATACAATCTTCACATTTTGAGAGGAAATATGACTTTGTATCAGAATTGTGAATTTCGCGTTTTTGAGAAATGCACGACTCTGCATTGGAGCCGTGGATCTCGCGCTTTTGTATAGAGCACGACTCTGTACTAGAGCCGCAGATCTTGCGCTTTTGCATAGAGCACGACTCTGTATTAGAGTCGTGGATCTCGCGCCTTATGCGGTGTATTAAAAAAGTTACTACTTTTCTGGCATAGAGACTGAGACATTTTTTGAGATTCATTAATGAGGATATCCTCACGAGATTCGGGCCAGAAATCTCATCCATCAAATCATCTGTTATAAAATCTCAAACTCATCATTTAAAATATCTTTTAAAACTTTTTGAAAAATTTGAACTTCAAACTTTCTCCAGAGTATTGTTTAGAGATAATTATTAAGTTGACAATATAAAGTCATTATTCAAATGCCCAAAATGGATTTTGCTACGAATGAATAAGTTTCTTGAATCAGGATGGAAGTAACTATTAACTTTTCTGAATAAGTTAAAATCCGCGTTGCTCAGTGACCTATAGTATAACGGCTTCTGAATTGCCAAAGATAATTTTTAACTTAGCAAATTTGGGGAAAAAGAAAAAGATTGCGAATTTAAAAAATTCGTGCTTTTGCCAGAGGTAATTTTTAACTTAGCAAATTTGGAGGAAAAGAAATTTTTTGTTTGCCGAACACAGCTTCGCAAAGATTCACGCTGTGTATCTGAGGTTCTTACAACGTGACTTTATGAAATTTTCATTTTTTAGAAAATTCTCATTCAAGAATCGCGAATCTTAAACAAAAACAAGTTTACGAAATTTTTAGCCTTTCAATTGAAAGTTAAGAATAATATTTTTTTTAGAAACTTTTCATTGATTGGCATCATTATTTTATCACAATTCAATTTTGCCAAATGATATGCACCATTATAATAAACTGTATCAATGACGAAATGTCTTTCCCACTTTGGCTAGAAGTTTCTTTTGATTTTTGATTAGTTATGATTGGTCTTATTACTGAAAGAACCAGAACTCTTTTTTTGAAAATTCTCTGTTTAACATTTTTATTAAATATTTTGGAGATTCGCGCTTGGTAAAGTTCAATATTTTGCTAAGCTTCTAAATGCTTATCATCAAAAACTTTTAACTCCAGAAGTCTTTATTGATATATTTCTTCTTGTATCATTTTGGTTGCTACAGCGACCCGTAATGATGGAATTTGAGTTTCCAAAGGTAATACTACTTTAGACCCATACACTAAAGAAAATGGCGTAGCATTTGTATGAGTTCTGATAGTAGTTTAATAAGGCCAAAAACATGATCCAAGCTTTTCATCCCAATCTTGTTGGTTGGATGAAACGAACTTTTTAAGAAGTTTTATAATAGTTTTATTGAAAGTTTCTGCCAAACCATTGGCTACGGGATAGTATAGAGACGAAACTACACTTTCAATTCAATATTTATTGCAAAACCTAGATAATGACTGATTCACAAACTGAGATCCGTTGTCATGAGTGATTCTCCTAGATACTCCAAAACAGTATATAACATGATATTTGATGAATTTAATCACATTTGAAAATTTTACTTCAGTTAAAGCAACAGCTTCGGTCCACTATGAGAAGTAATATGTTATAGCCAATATAAATTGATGACCTCTCATTAAAGGCGGGGGGATTCATCCAATAATGTACATTCCCCATTTTTGAAATGGCCATGATGTAGCCGTTGGGTGGAGATACTCCGGAGTTTGATGTATGAAGTCCGCCTGTGTCTGATAGGCTCTATATTTCTTAGCATAAATAATTGTCTCTGTCATCATTTTAGGCCAGTAATAATCCATTCTTCGAAGTCTATCTTAGAATTTTGGTCATGGTTGATGTGCTCAACAAATGCCATTATGAGCTTCTTCAAGTGTTTCTTGAACTTCTTTGTTAGAAAAACAATGAAGTAAAATCACATCATAAGATTTTCTATATAATGTCTGAAGTTTGGCATTATCATAGAATCGAACAGTTTTTCTTCGAATTGCTGTTGCTTTTTTAGGATCTTTCGGTAATATTCCATAAAAAACATAATCTATGTAAGGAAATCACTAGTCTTTTGGTTCAAGATTAGACTCAAGAGCATATACTTCATCTACTTCTTATTTCTTATTTGAATTTAGCTCTGCCTCAAGGTCATATTTTGGATAAAACAATTCTTTACTTTCCACTGTTACACGTTTGCTAGCGTTTCTGGGTAACGCTAAAGTAGCAATCAAGAAAACTAGTGCATTTGCATAATCATTCTGGTGACGCGGTACAAGACTGATATAGAAACCATTAAACCTATCAAATATTTTTATTATTGCTTGGTAATATGGCAACATATATTCATTTCTGACTTCATATTCTCCTCTAATTTGGTTTATAACAAGTTGAAAATTTTTGTATACTTCTAAATATTTCACCCCCAACTGTCTGGCTTTTTTTAAACCAAACATTAGGGCATTGTATTCAGCAATATTATTAGAACATGAACTTGTTAATGAGTATGCTCTAGGAATAATATGGTTATAGGGAGAAATAAAAACATCTACTCCTTCTACCATCTTTCCTTGAGATCCCATTCTAGAAGCGCCATAAAAAAAAGTTGCCATACATCTTCTATAACATTATTTACTTCAGCAGTTTCTTGTTGAATATCTTTATTCGAAATTATATCTCCTCACCTACTTCACCAGGGATATCTTCATACAATTTTGAAGATGCTGGAATCGGGTGTTCAGCTAAGAAATCAGCTATAGTTTGTCCTTAATTGATTTTTGTGGAATGGAATGCATATCATATTGTGATAGTAGAATGGCCCAATTAGATAATCTAAAATTTAATGATCCCGGGTTAATCATTAATATTCTTAAAGGATTAACTCTTGATATAACGTAGATTGTTTGTTCCACTAAATAGTGTTGCATTTCTGTATTGTAAACACTAAAACTAGACATTCTTTTTTCAATGGATTATATCGATATTCAGCTCTAATCATCATTCTACTGAGATAATAAATGGCTTGTTCAAGCCCCAATTCATTATTTTGAGCCAATAAAACTCCCAAGGAATGATTCATAGCTCTCCCATATAACAGGAAAGGTATTCTTGAAACTGAATCTACAAGTATATGTGGTTTGGTGAGATATTCCTCAATTTCTTCAAACGCTTTGTGACTCATCCCAAATGAATGATACTCTTTTCTTCATCAACCGTATAAAATGTTAGCATTTTTTAAATAAATTTGTGAATGTATGCTAGCCTACCCTACAATCCTCTCAATTCTTTGAGATTTTTGAGTGGTAGCATATCTTGGATTGCTTTAATTTTATCTGCATCAAGATGAATTCTCTGGGAAGTGACTACAAAGCCAAGAAATTTTCTACTGGAAACTCTCAGAAAAGATTTAGTAAAATTCATCTTAACCTGGTGTTTTCGTATGAGATCAAACATTATTCTCAAATCACAAAGATGATCATTCTTGTTTTTCCTTTTAATTGTCAGATCATCTACATAACATTTCACTGTCTTTCGTAGATGTTCTTGGAATATCATATTCATGACGCGTTGATATGTAGCACCATTATTTTTTAGACCAAATGGCATGATTGTATAACAGTACAATCCAAGTGGCGTTATGAAAGATGTATACTTTTCGGTATCAGGATACATCTTAATTTGATTATATCTTGAATATCCATCCATAAATGACATTATTTCATAACCGCAAGTATTGTCAATCATGACGTCCGTAATAGGTAAAGAAAATTCATCCATCAGGCATGTTTCATTCAAATCCCTGAAATCAATGCAGAACCTGATCTTTCCATTTTTTTAGTCACGGGGACTATATTCGTGACCGAGTCTGGATGTTGTTCCTTGCGAATGAAGCCTGATTAATTAACTTTTTAATTTCAGTTTCAATTGCCTCCATAATTTCAGGACGAAATTTTCGTTATTGTTGTTTTATTGGCTTTGCATCTGACCAAATATTTAATTTATGAACCGCGACCTTTGGGTCAAGTCCTGGCATATCTTCATAATCCCAAGCAAAAATATCAATGTACTCTTGAATAAGAGAAATCATCTTCTCTTTCTCTTCTGAAGATAAATTTTCACTTATAAATATAGGTTTAGGATTAGTTTCATCACCCATATTTATTTGGATTATTTTATCTTCAGTTAAAGGTTCTTTTTGTTCAAATTGGATTTCCCACTTCATATTGAGGTGTTTTGCCCATGGATCATTTTTGATTGCTAATCATCTTCTTCTTCTTTGTCTGCAAAGACTATATTGACATAGACTTCTTGAAACATAGCACCAATGCTTACATCTGAGTTCTAACATGATGATTCTGACGAATAAGTTTGCTGCATTTCTTTAGATTTCATATCCGAAAGATTTTCGAAAGTGGTAACATATCCCAGCCCCCTACCAGTTTTATCGTAATAATCGGACATCTTTCCTTTCGGAACAAAAGGTTAAATAATTGCTTTCCTCCCTTTTTCAAAATTTAACTCCCTTCCTTTAGCTAGGTTATATCTCATTCTTCTCATTAACTTATGAAAATTTTCATCATAATGGAAGAACTCAGGATTTTTCTATTTTTCCTCAGAATCAAAATGTTTTCCTTTATTCTTGTTATTCACTTTTCTAAATATCATGGGTTTTTTTTTTTTTTTTTTTAGGAGGAACTTTAAAAATAGCTTCATTTGCATCTCCATCGTTATTACTTTGTATGTAAAAGGATGATCAAATTGGAGCTTGAAATGAAGCTAAAGAATTTATTTTTATCTAAGTGATCACTGATCACATCAGTACTAGTACTTGAGGGTTCAGAATCAACACCAGAAGAATAAGCAAGCTTTATATCTTCATTAATTATTCACTCACCATCAGAATTGGCGGTGTCGATGTAAATTTACATCAAGACCTTTAAGGCTTATTACAATGGGATCTATTTCCTAAATTTCATTATTGGATTCTGAATTTTCGGATCTTGATTCAGTGTCAGCTTCATTGCCGCTATCAGATTCTTCGAGAGCAGGTTGTTTAGCTGTATCAAATGTGTCTTGGTACAGCAACGCGTTAGTAAAGTGGGTCTTCACATTCCTATCTTTGTCTATATATTTCAAGCATTGATGAAGTGTATAAGGGACAATGAGGTTGATATGAATTCACGGTCTTTTGAGTAAAAGATTATAAGACATGTCTGTTGGCAGTGAAAATTTCTGAATAAAAAGAGTTTTCCACAACAGAACGCAGAGCTAATCCATAGCTCCGCGTCTGGCTATTTTTAGCCTCGCGTTTGAGTAAACGCGGAGATGTTCAATAGCTCCGCGTTAGCTCCGCGCACTGGTTATTTAGCGCCGCGTTTTGATGTGATTAAAGCTTCGCGTGAGCAGATAACCAGAATCTCAAATCGATTGAGATTATGATTTGGGCTTATCCAAATACCAAATCAAGTCCAATCAGAATTCTAAATCAAGAGATTTAAATCAATATTAAATATTTGATTGGAATCCTTGATGAGAGCAAATTCTATTTAGATAGAAACTCTCAAATCATCCTAGGGATATAAATACCTTCTTGGTGAAACCCTAAGGGATCTTTTGAAAGTTTTGGTGAAGTTCGAGTTACGCGTGAGAGCCTTGAACAAATTAAAACCAGAGATCAGAAGTTTTCTTGATGATCCTTTGGCAATTCAAGTACGCGAGAGAGCCTTGAAGCCTTTTTGTGATCATCTTCCTCTAGAGAATTCAAGTTACGCATAGAGCTTTGGATTCGTGAAGAGCAAAGACCAAGAAGATAGTCTACCGTCGGCCGATATCTTCAAAAGAGAAGAGTTCGACGTACCGATCGTCCAAAGGAACTACTATAGATCCCATCGCCACTGATCCCACGTTTTCATTGTAAAAGAGAGAGATTGAAGTATAAAATCCTCTCGTTTGTTCTCTTTATATATCTTGTTCACTTCTACTGTAATCGAAGCTGTATTCGATGGAGGGAAGCAAAGAAACTTTTGCGGCGAATAAACTGGCGACCACAGTGGGAGCCATCTCTTTCACTGATGAAGAGATTATGGCGCAATCGGACGTTGACATGATCGGATCCGAAGTAGACACAGAAGTACGAGGAGTTCCTCTCCTCTGGATCAGGTGACTTGGATGAGACACGACACTATCGTCGCATGTACTCCAATACCCGAGCGACGGATAGAAAGGTATTCACCGAGAGACGGGGATCCTTGGAGACTGCGGCTATAGCGTCGGAGTTCACACAAGAAATTCTAGCCGAGGATGAGCTTCCGACTGCGAAAGAAGACCTGGGGACTGGATTGACCAGGACCCAACTCCGAAATAGGAACTGGAGAGCGAGGCGTAGAGCCCTCAAAGCCCGCCTTGAACGCGGAGCTAACACCAGAAGACACGAGGCTATGGTCCCTCGCAAACTGGCTCGCACTACCCGCGAGACCAGTCTCTACCACGTTAAACGCGAAGTTACAACTTTCTTAAAAGCAAGGAAAAGCCAGCGTGTGATATTCCGCGCGAGGCTATTGCTGAGCCTAGCGAGAGACGCAAAGCCAGCAAGATTTGCGCTAGTCGCAAAATATCTGACACTCGCGAGAGACGCGAGTATAAATATTCTGTAAAGCCAGCATGTGATATTCCACGCTAGGCTATTGCTGAGCCTAGCGAGAGACGCGAAACCAGTAAGATTTGCGTTAGTCGCAAAATATCTGACACTCGCGAGAGACGCGAGTATAAAAATTCTTTAAGGCCAGCGTGTGATTTTCCACACGAGGCTGATATTAAGCCAAGCGAGAAACGCGAGGCTACTTGCGAGAAACGCAAGACTTCTGACACTCGCGAGAGACGCGAGTATAAAAATTCTTTGAAGCCAGCGTGTGATATTCCACGCGAGACTGATACTGAGCCAAGCGAGAAACGCGAGGCCAGTAATACTTGCAATAAACGCAAGACTTCTGATACCCGCGAGGAACGCGAGGACGATTGGCAAATAGTTGTCAGTCGTAAAATTGTGCTAGGCGTTGTATGCCCGAAAAATTGAATCTTCCGTTATATGCCGATTTAATTTTGAATTACAGCAATAAAAGAAAAATTACAAAATAGAAAATCGAGATTACAAGAATGGGGATCGATTGATTTCGATTCCCCTTTATTTTTGTAGGTCTGGCAGCGGTGGAGTTTTGTTTCTGTACTCCGTTGACGATCCGATCTCTCTGAATTGAGGAACTCCTCTCTGGATATTTGGACTCTGAAAAATTGGACTCTTCCCGAAAGGATCTCCCCCCCAATCCAAAATTTCCTTCTCCAGTTAAATTCCTGTATTTTATAAACCGAAGAAGCTCCAAATCCGGCTCAATTCTCTCTTGAAAAATCGGATCACGGATTATCAGCCCAAAAATAGGAAATAAAACAATGGAACGGAAAACAACGGAAAACAACCCGCGGGGGCCCGCGGGTGCAACCTGAGGGTGTGCCCACTTAGCAAATTTCGATTTTTTTTTTTTTTTGGTATCTACAGGCGTGAAGCTATGATCTGCGTTAATCGCAAAGATAAGCCAGCGTGCAAGAACTTCCCTTCACGCGAGGCTATTATTCCAGAAGCTAAACTTCTGAAGACACGCCAAGCCAGCAAGAAACGCGAGGCTAATGTGGCAAGATACGGAGCTATTCCTCAGCCCCGCGCGATGAGATGCGAAGCTACTTCTAAGCTCCACGCAGATCAACCCGACTACAGAATCAGGGATGATCGTTCAAGGAAGCTGCAGTGGGTTCCCAGATCCTCTCAAAAGTTGAATGGACCTCTTGACTCCATGGTTAAGGGCGCTGATCTCAGGGAGTATCTATCCAAGAAGAGAGGCATAGACCAACTTCAAATTGAACCTGTCTATCATTGCTAGCAGCTTGTGACGACAGTATCTGCCGTGATGGACAACTGCGGCTGCAGCAAGAGCAGAACATCTGTCTTTGATCGACTAACCGAGTCGGACAAGAACCCTACAAAGAAGCCAAAGACTGCTTCCCTAAAATAATGGAGAGCTGTAACCTCCAATATGGTGGGGAAAGGGAAGAAAATTGTAGAGACGGATGATGATTCAGAGTCGAGCGATGAAGAACCTCATCGTGTTACTTGACTGAAATCAGGAGCCGTCCCGCCTCGAAATTATAAGAGGCTTGCAAGGGGTTCTTACGACGAGGACAGTGATAATTCAGCCATGGCCTCGCCTCGTTCCTCCGCGTCATCTCGACTACAGAAGTCAGCATCGCACATGGCGGATAAGTCTGACATCAATCAGAGATTTGAAACTCAAGAAAGAATGATTCGCGAGCAATAAAAGATGATTGAAGACCTTAAAGTCATGCTATCGAGATTTGTTGAGGATAATGCCAAGAAGGGCAAAGAAACTCCAAATGAAGAAGAACAGGAGGAGAAAGCCCACTCGATGCATGAGAACGAGGATAGATTTTCTTTCCATGATCCGTATGGAGAAAAGATTGAAAAATTACAGAATCAACTCGAAGCTTTGATGCGTAAAAAGGAGTTGAAAGAAGCAGGGGTCTCAAGACCGAATCCTCCTGAATGGGATACGATACCATACCCACAGAAGTATAAGCCTCTCAAGTTAGAGCCATACGACGGGAAGGGATCGCCCAGTCAGCATATTTATTACTTCTTATCCCAAGCAGGACATTTAATGGGTAATGACCCCATCATGACCAAAGTATTCGCAAGTACTTTGCTTAGTTTATGCAGTTGCCCCCAGGTACTATTAATACCTGGTTAGATGTAGAAAAATTATTTCTCTCACGTTTCTTCGAGAATGATACCGAGATTACGGTTCATTCCCTCCTTGCAACTAGACAAGGGGAACAAGAAACGGTAAAAGAATTTATAGAAAGGTTCCGGGAGAAGTCCGTGCATTGTAAACACGGAATGGTCCAGGAAACTCTTGTCGAGACTTATCGACACAATCTTAAGACCAACGTGCTCCTAAAAATGGGGGCCGTAGAGTCTAAGACATTGAGGGATCTGCTCAAACAGGGAGAGCAAGTTGAGGATTTGATTCGTCGAGTTGAAGAATCTCGTGGATCAAGAAGTGCTGGGGGTAGTAAGTCATATACCCAGAATAGCAGCAATAAAAATAAAGGAAAAGCAGTGATGGCATGAGAAGCTGCTACTCAGAAATCCAGCCCTCCACCAAAACCGAAGCCCCAAAACCAGCAGGGCTCAAGGCAAAATAGACTGCAGCAGGAAAGAAATTATACTTTCAAGGCGGAACAGACGCCTATCCTCTTTCACTTGCTCCAGAAGAAGGGAATGCTAAAACTTCCGGAGAACAAGAAGCCAGAAGACGCTGGCAAGACTAAAGACCCTAACTACTGCCTCTATCACCGGAATATTGGGCACTCCACTAGAGATTATTTTTCCCTTAAGAACAGAATCCAAGCACTAATAGAAGCTGGAGTTCTGACGCTTAAGGAAGAGCAGAAGAAGGTCACTGCCAATATGGCAACCATAGTAGTTGGAACCCACGAGTTCCCCGCAGGAGTGACCCAAATCCCAAAGGGTAAGATGGTCACAAAGAACCTTGATCCTCACAACAAAGCCCAAGAAGGACTTGTCCCTGTGACGACCCAAAAGGGGGCAGTCATGTGGGTTCATCCCGATTTGCTAGAGGATGAGCAATGGACTACTACAAGAGGTCAAGGGAAGAAGCGGACTATTAATGCCATTTCTGCAGATATAAAGGAAGAATATATAGATTCGGGAGCCTTTACAGATTCTGAAGAAGAACCCGAAACTATGACCACTCATCAAGATGAGGCAAGCCCTTCCGGTACTCGATCCGGAAATACATATCTTAAGGACTACACTAGAGTAGATCCAAAAGACATCTATGCTGAACTTGCAAAGCCTGCAAAGCAAAAAGGACTTTGTTTCCAGAAGAATCCTATCAGAGAGGAAGGAGCCAAGAAGATTACCTTCAAGTTTGACATAATTGCTCAGTTGGCGAATATCCCAGCACGAGTAACGCTTTACGAATTGTTGAGATTATCGAAATCAACACGTGAAGCTTTAAGAGAGGCCTTGGCAGACTCTGAGTCATTCCTATCTCAGATTATCGAGTCGGCCAATGAAGAAGAACAGGACTCTTGCCCCCACTGTCACCAAGTGAGGAGGCAAGTCCCACAAATCATCTTCTCTTCAGAAGACATGCAGGTGAGGAATATAAAGCATAACATGCCTTTATATTTCACCGGATATGTCGGATCCACGAAAGTGGACCGAATTCAGATCGATCCGGGTTCTGCACTAAGTGTCGTGCCCAGGAGGTTGATGCAGCTGTTAGGGATTTCCCTCCATCGTCTGACACCAACCAATACAATGATATACGGGTTTAATGCCAATAATAGCCGTCCCCTCGGAAAAATCCGACTCCGATGTCGGATCAGGGATTTAAGGACGGAGGCTACATGCTATGTCATTGATGTAGACACCTCCTACAACATTTTATTGGGGCGGCCTTGGATCCATGCTCACATGATAGTCCCGTCGACTCTTCACCAATGCATGAAATATTGCGATGAGGAAGGAGAGGTCCGGACTCTAATCGTTGACAAGCAACTATTCAAAGGGTTGGAGAATTACTTCATGGATGCTGCGCTTTATAAACCGGCCCACGAAGTCTCCAATGACGATCCTAGCGAACCTTCAAAGCCCGATGACAGTGGCAATGAAGCCGACACTGAGTACGAGTTTTCTGGAGAAGATGATGGGGGTGATTATGAAATCAACTCTCACCTAGATTTTAATTTAAGTCTTGATAATATAGTGGATGTAATAGAGAGTGAATGGGTTATTAATGAAGACATAAAGTTAGCCTACGAGCATACTGTAGCTACTGAGTCTGAACCCTCTTGTACTTCCACTGAAGTGGATGGCCTATTCGAACTTGAAGTTCTGGCGGCATATCATTTGCCACTTAGGTCATCCCTCCTCTCTCGATCAAGAATAGCTGAGGAGAAAGGTCACTACTTCGAAGTGCCTCCTCGGAGAGGATCCCAAAAGCCGATTATGTTCGGCAGGGTAATTACGTCACCCCGGCAAAGACAAAGCAGTGAAAGTGATGAGCAAACATCACCCCAATTTCACCTGTATGAACAAAAATTCCGCCAGATGATGGAGAAGATGGGTTATAATTTTACCCAGAAACCGGGGTTAAACTTTGGAAAAGGGCGACGGAATCTTATACCCTCGTTCAGACTAAGAGGAAAGAGCCCTGATTATTATCAGAAGACTCGCAGGGGGTTGGGCTATGTATCTACTCCCCCCTCATCACCACTAAAAGATGAAGAGAGTTCTTCGACCAAAGAAGATACATCTTCACCCGACCATGATTCGGATATAAGCACCGGTGCTTGGTTTCAGTCCTTGACGGCCAATATGGTTTCAGCCGCATTAGAAAGCGACGAGGAACCAATCGATGTCCAAGATGATTCCTGGGCTAAGTATATGGACACTCTCTGGGACGTCCGCTTTGAGCAGCGTGATCCGCCCACTGAAGACAAATTGATACAGGTCAACATGGAAACGGAAGAAAATCCGAAACCCATCTTCATAAGCGACACGCTAACTCCATTAGAAAAGGAGGAGCTTATATATCTTATTAAAGAGTATATAGACGTGTTCGCATGGAATTATGAAGACAATCCTGGGCTTGACCCTCAGATTGCCACACACCGGTTAAATATAAAAGAAGATGCCAAACCTGTTAGACAACAACAGAGACGTTTTCGACCAGAGTTGATGGAGGCAATAGTTGCTGAGGTCAACAAACTTATAAAATCCGGATTCATCCGTGAAGAACAGCATCCTGATTGGGTTGCCAATATAGTGCCGGTTCGTAAAAAGAACGGCAAAATCCGGACATGCATCGATTTTCGAGATCTGAACGCTGCATGTCCTAAGGATGAATTTCCACTTCCCATCACCGACGTGATGATAGATAACACTTGTGGTTATGAGAGGATGTTTTTTATGGATGGCTTCTCAGGATATAACCAGATCAAAATGCACCCAGATGATGAAAAGCATACAACTTTCAGAATACCGCTGGGGGTATACTGCTACACGGTGATGCCATTTGGGCTGAAGAATGCCTGTGCTACTTATCAACGTGCGATGAGCACTATATTTAAAGAACACCTACGCAAGATAGTGGAGTGTTATGTGGACGACTTGGCGGTCAAAAGTAAAAATAAGGAGGACCACCTTCAAGACTTAAAAACGGTCTTCGATCTCATGAGGAAATATCATTTAAAGATGAATCCTACTAAGTCATTTATGGGGGTGTCGAGTGGATTCCTTGGGTTCATAATAACTTCAAAAGGAATTTTCCTCGACCCTGAAAAGATAAAAGCAATTAGCGAGATGCCGCCTCCCCGCAATCTTAAAGAATTGAGGGGGTTACAAGGGAAGCTTGCCTACATTCGGCGCTTCATTTCCAACCTATCAGGGCGATGCCAACCGTTCTCTCGGCTTATGAAGAAGGGGGTTTCTTTTGCATGGGATGAGGTATGTCAACGGGCCTTTGATGACCTTAAAGAATACCTCACCAAACCTCCCATTCTTATGACGCCGGTTCCTGGGCAGCCCTTCCTTATATATGTAAGGGCTATGGATAATGCCTTAGGAGCATTACTTGCCCAATATAATGAGCACGGCCATGAACATGCCCTCTATTATCTAAGCAGGACAATGATTGGAGCCGAACAGCGGTATACCCCGATTGAAAAGGAGTGTTTAGCCCTAGTGTTCCCTATTCAAAAAATACGACACTATCTTTCTGAGCAAACGATTCATGTCATATCACGGGTTAACCCCCTGAAAATTCTGATGACAAAGCCAGGATCCTTAAATGGCCGGTTAGCGAAATGGGCATTATTGCTATCGTCATATGATATGCATTTTGTCTCTCAAAAAGCTACGAAGGGACAGGCAATCGCCGACTTTCTTGCAGACCATCCAATCGGGTCTAATTCCAAACAGACGTTAGAGGTCAATACAGTTAGCAAGAAACAAACATGGCAAATGTTCTTTGATGGTGCTGCTAGACGATCTGCTGCTGGAGTGGGGGTTGTACTAATCTCCCCACATAAACATATATTGCCTAACGGTTACTCACTGACAGAACCGTGCACGAATAATGTGGCGGAATATAACACACTCATTATCGGCCTAAAAATGGCTTTACAACTGGGGGTGAACTATCTAGAGGCATATGGAGACTCTAAACTCATCGTCAATTAGATGACGGGCCAGTATGAAGTCAGACATGAAACCCTCATCCCCTATTATCAGCTAGCCATTGAACTAGCAGGGTACTTTGAGCAATTTTACATCTCTCATATATCTCGAAATGAGAATGTATATGCAGATGCCCTTGCCGCATTAGTTGCAACATTGGCAATCCCACCAGGTGAGGCTAAAAGCATCACCATTGGAAGCAGAGAGCTCCTTCATCCAGATACTCTTCTTCAAAATAAAGAAGTATGCCAAGCAGGTTTAACTTTGGAACCCCGTGATTGGCGATTTCCATTTGTGGATTATGCTTTTCATGGGATATTACCAGAAGATCCAAAGGAAGCCGCCTCGATAAAGAGGAAGGCCAAGAGATTTTATTATGACTATAAGCTTCAGACTTTATATAGAAAGTCAAGAGATGGTCTGTTGCTGCGCTGCATATCAAAAGCAGAAGCGGATGAAGTGCTGAGAGAAACACACGATGGAGTATGTGGAGCTCATCAGCCCGGTCCAAAACTCGGAGACCGTATAAGAAGGCTGGGATACTACTGGCCGAACATGATTTTGGAAGTAATGGCATACGCTAAACGGTGCCATGCATGCCAAATACATGCCAATTTTATTCATCAACCCCAAGAATACTTGCACAATACCGTTGCAAGTTGGCCATTTGAAGCATGGGGGATGGATATCGTGGGGCCTATAACTCCCCCATCATTCAGAGGACATCGGTTTATTCTTGCAATAACCGATTATTTTTCAAAGTGGGCCGAAGCCGTGCCCATAAAAGAGGTGAAAACGACAGATGTGATCAAGTTTGTCAAGCATCATGTCATTTACCGTTTTGGCATTCCCCGACGGATCATTCATGATAATGGTCCGCAATTCATCAGTCAGGGTTTCTTCAGATTCTGCAATAAGTTCAGAATCAAAGATATCGCTTCAACGCCATATAACCCCACAACAAATGGGTTGGCTGAAGCCTTCAACAAGACGATTATTAAACTCCTTCGGAAGTTCGTCTCCTCTAATAAACGGGATTGGGATGAAAAGTTAGGAGAATACCTGTGGGCTTATCGCACCACTGTTCGCACCCCTACGAAAACTACCCCATTCTCTTTGGTCTATGGAAGCGAGGCCGTCTTGCCTCTCGAAGTCCAGATTCCTTCATTAAGTGTGGCTTTAGCCACAAAGATGACGACAGAAGAGCGCCATCAACAAAAATTGAAAGAACTAGAGGCGTTGAATGAAAAACGTCTCAGGGCTCAACAACAAATTGAGTTGTATCAAGCCCGAATCTCTCAAACGTTCAATAAGAACGTTAAGCCAAGGACCTTTAAAGAAGAAGACTTGGTTCTGGCTGTTAAAAGGCCAATGGTTTTAACCCACAAGACTAAGGGTAAATTTGAACCCAAGTGGGAAGGACCGTTTGTTGTGGAGACAGTATACTCCAGTGGAGCCTATCGCTTAATGAATCAAGATGGCGACAGGATGATAATGCCGATCAATGGCAAATTTCTGAAGAAATACTATTCTTAGTATCCCTGGAGGTACGCGTCATCTTTTCTTAGGCATGCGTAGTTTGGCGCCTCTGACCTAAACCTGGTGTTTTTGGAGTGCCCAGTTCAAGTTACGCGAGAGAGTCTTGAACCGCCTCCTGTTTGGTTCTCAAGTTTGAACCGCCTCCAGTCTTTTCTTAGGCATGCGCAGTTTGGCACCTCTGACATAAACTTGGTGTGCTTGGTTCTCAAGTTTGAATTGCCTCCAGTCTTTTCTTAGGCATGCGCAATTGAGCGCCTCTGACCTAAACCTGGTGTGCCCGGTTCTCAAGTTTGAACCACCTCCAGTCTTTTCTTAGGCATGCGCAGTTTTGCGCCTCTGACCTAAACCTGGTGTGCTTGGTTCTCAAGTTTGAACCGCCTCCAGTCTTTTCTTAGGCATGCGCAGTTGAGCGCCTCTGACCTAAACCTGGTGTGCTTGGTTCTCAAGTTTGAACCGCCTCCAGTCTTTTCTTAGGCATATGCAGTTGAGCGCCTCTGACCTAAATCTGGTGTGCTTGGTTCTCAAGTTTGAACCGCCTCCAGTCTTTTCTTAGGCATGCGCAGTTTGGTGCCTCTGACCTAAACCTGGTGTGTTTGGAGTGCCCAGTTTAAGTTACGTGAGAGAGTCTTGAACCGCCTCCCGTGTGGTTCTCAAGTTTGAACTGCCTCTAGTCTTTTCTTAGACATGCGCAGTTGAGCGCCTTTGACCTAAACCTGGTGTGCTTGGTTCTCAAGTTTGAACAGCCGCCAGTCTTTTCTTAGGCATGCGCAGTTTGGCGCCTCTGAGCTAAACCTGGTATGTTCGGAGTGCCCAGTTCAAGTTATGCGAGAGAGCCTTGAACCGCCTCCTGTTTGGTTATCAAGTTTAAACCACCTCCAGTCTTTTCTTAGGCATGCGCAGTTTGGCGCCTCTGACCTAAACCTAGTGTGTTTAGAGTGTCCAGTTCAAGTTACGCGAGAGAGCCTTGAACCGCCTCCTGTTTGGTTCTCAAGTTTGAACCACCTCCAGTCTTTCTTATAGACATGCGCAATTGAGCGCCTCTGACCTAAAAGATATAATTACCAAGCGCCGACTAGGTAATGGGGAGAGAACCAGTTTCTCGCCAACCCCTTCATACTGGGGGTAAAAAGTATGAATTACCCAACGCCGATTAGGCAAAGGGAAGAGAAAAAGTTTGGCATTTAAGCCCAAACGAAATTCTCGACAACTCACCATGTTGAGGGGAATAACATGGCTAGCCCAACTCAAACGGTAGTTGGTAAAGGCTAATCAAATCCGTTGACAGCTGCGGGTTTGGTAAAAATTCCATAAACTCTGTTATGTTAAGCTCTTATCTCTGATAGTATAATTCAGAAAATTATACTTAAACAACTAAATCATTTTGATGACAAGTTATCCGTGGTGCAAACAAATTCTGTAGCCAGCAGATGAAAGAATCAAATGATCATCTTTATTTCATCAAAAGAATGAAGTTACAAAAATTCTTTCTTTTATTACAAGTTCTTATTACAAAAAGAATAAAGAATAAAAGAACAAAAGAGAACTATGGATCTCCTAGATGCTTCAGCTTGTTCATCATCTCGTCAATCACCTGACGATGATTTGCCTCTATGGAGTGTTGAGTCTGCTGAAGTAAGACATCGTCATTCATGGCAAGTTGATGAGTCAGACGCTGACGAGAGTCTTCTATAGCGCGGCTCCTTAGTCCCTCCTCCTGCTCGACCTGCCCCCGTTGAAGAATTAGCGCTTCTCGCTTCTTAACGGATTCTCCTAGTTTGCGCTCATTGGCCACTATGACCGCCCGAGCTTTGGCAATGGTCTCTTGGGCTCTATGGATTTCAGCTTGACTTCCCCCAATTTCTGAGTCCACTCTCTCCAAGCTCTTAAGAATGGACTCCCCACTGGCCTGAAGCTCTGTCAACTCCCGAGACCATACTTCTTCCTATCGTACCAGTTCTTCTCGGCCTGCCGTCAATTCTACCCGAAGCCGCACCATCTCTATTGCGGTGATAGCTTCCACGTCCGCTTGGCGAACAGTATTTAACGTGTTCACCTGCTCTTCTAAGGCAGTGAAGCGGGCCCGGTAGGGAGCTGCTCGGTCTGGTCCCCCAATTTTTTCAATATTGTCCAAATAGCTGGATAATATCGGGCGACCGAGACTGAAGAAATCTGTGCCGTCAAAAATCATCTCGACACATCCTCTGAGCAACCGCATGAAGTCATCAACACTATAGTTGAAGAGCTTCTCAAAATGATTCACGGCGCCTGTATCCAAAACGGGCAGCACTGCAGAGGTCGCTGGAAGAGGAGCGGTACCCATTGGAGTTGAAGAGGAGGAAGCCTGTCCCTGTACCAGATTCATAACATGCGGAGCCAATAAGGCCAACACAGATCTGGCGGAGCTAGGAACCTGAGGGGAAGTGACGCTAGTGTGGATTATTTGAGCAGTACTACCGACAGGAGAACAGGAAGGAGTGTTTCCAACAGAAGCTCCCCCAGTTGCGGAAGTAGGTTCGAACGAAAACTTCAAATTATCCTCATCCCCTGCTAGAAGACTTGAAGCTAGAGGAGTTGCAGGTGTTTCAGCAGCCACAATGATAGATGATGTTAGCATCGCTGACTGAGGAGCAGAAGGTGCTCCGAAGACCACTGGAAAGGTCTCAGTAGAGCAGACCGGTGGTGTTGGAGATGGCATACTTGGAGATGGTGTAGCCTCGTTTGCGGCGGCCGTAATGACAACTTCTGTTCTCTCGTCACTCCCTAATTCATCAATGGGAGGAATTGATGAGGAAATTGGACATGTGGTTGGCGTGAAATAGTCAGCGTCAAATTCATTTGCCGAACCACCCACTGAGCCAGTAGCGCCCGAATGGTCCACCCTGTCATCAGACTCCCCCTGAGTAGTAGAATGCCTCGGCGAGAGGAGTTGACCGCCTGCATCAGGAAACAGGTAAATAGTATTACAAAGTAAAAATAACAGACAAAAGACGAAATATTAAGAACCATACCTGGAGATACAAGTCCAGTTGTTGGGCTTGAAGGAGGAGTTACCGTCGTTTCCAACAACGTACCCGTCTCGCTACCCAGCGGTCGCGCCGCAAGATGTACAACGGGTTCTGCGGTCGGAGGAGCCGGAAGCTTGGAAACACTTGGAGCTCCAACAGGTTCGCTCTCTCCTGCCGGCGCTAGTGGTAGGGCTGAAGATAGCAGGTCTGAAGCAAGTTTAATAGTCACTTCTTGGGGGGCTATTAAAATTTCCGGAGCCAACTTCTACTTCTTGGCAGGCCTTTTCTCTGGGGCACCGCAGCGTTTGAGAGTCGGGCTCCAGGGTTGAGTAACGACAGGTTGGGGAGCACCTCCAACGTCAGGGTTGTTATCATCATTATTATCGTCATCATCGCCAGACTCGCTGACGTCTGAAGGTTCAGCCGCGGCGCCAAGGAATTCTTCCATTCCTTTTATTCTTACTCTCGAAGCACCCTGGCGGCTAATATAGAAAGCCTCTATCTCCTTGCAGCAACTCCGGTTGAGGGAGAAATGAGGCACATCAGCATTCGCAATGTTGAACCATGTACAGAAGCTGAGAGTCATGGCCAGTTCTGGCGACTTCTGAGGTAAGGTGAATTCAGCTCCGCTCCCGCCTACTACAAAATGGAACCAGCCACGGGCACCTTCATACAAGTTTCCCTCATAAGAAAAATTCTTGTTTGGATTACCCACAAAAAGTTGAGAGTATCCGAACTGGCGAGCAAAGCGACTTGGGAGGTACGGTTCAATCAGACACTTGACATCTTGACGATATATCAAGTGTCCGGGACGGATGTTGAGGAGCCACCAGAATGCTCCCGCGGATAAGGCAGTAAAGTTATTTGCCCCCGCAATATCCTTCAGTTTTAACCCATAGCCTCCGCCAGGAAAGTCGGGGAAGCACCTGAAGATTTCATAATTCTGGTGACTTCGGAGAGTCTTCCAGATTTGGGACATGTAATGGTGCTTCCATGAAGAGCGTTCATACAGCTCTACAAAGAAACACTTCTCACCCGAACGACGTTCAGCTGCACTCATCAGAGAGTGGCAGTGCAAAACGAGCCATGCCATCAGATAAGTATAAGGAAGCTCCACCCTAGGGTTTGGAGTCTTCGGCTGGGCAGTCTCTTTCAACTTGCCCTTTCCTTTCCCCTTGACCTTATCAGCGGGGAGGAAATCATGACAAAGTGTCCACAATCCATGCTGCAGATTGCACACCATAGCAGGGAGGAGTCCAAGGGGTTGGCCGTATGCAAGAAGGACCGCTGGATATACCACAGTCATTGCAATTGCTTCTTTTGGCAGCGACGGCACGATACATCGCTTCAACCATAGCATCAGAAACCCGGCGATGAGATCTCTGTTGGATACCGAAAACTGGGCTTGATAATGGTAGCTTTTGAATGAAGTGCCAGGACCGTATCCGTTTTCATTGGATTCAGTAGTATAAACAATAGGTGGCAGCCCTTAGCAATGCGGTGATCAATCTCTGAGCCATAGACGGGAGGATGGCCATGGATAGTTGTTGAATTATCCTTAAAATTCAAGTTGGCAAAAAGATATTCGGCCCATTTCTTGTGGTCGATACCATGATTTTGCGCACCTACCAGGTCAGCGCAGATGCGGTAGTGGCACATCATCTCCCAATATGCCGCATAGATGCGCTCATCCCTCACCATCAGCATGTTCAATTCTTCGGTGGTGGGGACATATTCTTCATAGGGGATTTTGCCCATTGACAGTCCAGAGACTTCAAACATCTCGTGGAGAGCGAACCCTAGCTCACCCACTAGCGTAAAAAGTGTGCAGGTCTCAGGGTTGTACATCTCCAAGAGACAGAAGAAATGGTAAGCACTCTGCGGGAACCCGAACTGGACATTCCTAATGGCTTTATATAAGCCAATCTCCTTCAGGATAGGTTCGTGTGAATCTAACATGTATTGAACAAGGCGGGCCCACCACATGTTGCTAGAAGAATAAACCCAGCCAGGCATCCTGAAGTCAGCCGGGTATTGGCCGTCTTTTGCCATGAAGTCGCTTAGGAAAGTCCACGCACGAATCGGGACTTCCCCTATTGGATACTCCTTGCTAAATCTACCCGGGAGCAAACCAGTAATGCATCTAGGGGTGCCATCTTGATAAGGCCCTTGTGCGCCGAATTTGCCCGTTGGGACACCATCCTGCTCTTGAACCAAACCTCATTTCAACTCACGGGGTATCGCTAGCCTTTGAAGATAAACCAGGGGATAACCACGGTTCATTCTAGGCAGAAACATCAACATTTCGCCTGAGTTATATAGCCAAACGCACTCCTCTTCAAAGAGGATCTGATTTGATTGTTCCATCTGATCCCCAAAGAGGAATGCGGGCTTCTCCATCGCTTCTCTGTCCACGGTTTCAAAGGCCGCATCAGTTATGATCTCCCTCGCAGTGGTGGGGTGATACTTGATCAACTTCTCCCTGCGCCCATTTAAATCTGGTTTGTATGAGGCCAGAATAGTGGTGAAGCGAAATTGGCCTGAGGGATCAGAACCCCCAGCAAAGCCAAAGTAGTTCTTGTGGGGGAGAGCTTCCATCGAATACCCTACTGCATAAAGAAGAAAGCTGAATTAGAGAAGTGTCTATAAAACAGAAAATTTCTTTAAGTATGGACGCGCGAAGCTAAAAATTAGACCGCGCGAAGCTAAAAGTGACTCCGCGCGAAGCTAAAAATTAGAACGCGCAGAAGTTAAAAGAGTCTCGCGGATCAAGCACGACTGCTAATCAATAGCCTCACGGATCAAGCGCGACTGCTAATCAATAGCCTCGCGGATCAAACGCGACTGCTACTCAATAGCCTCGCGGATCAAACGCGACTGCTAATCAATAGCCTCGCGGATCAAACGCGACTGCTAACCAAATAGCCCGCGCTTCAAAACGCGAGGATGACGCGATAGTTTCGCGTGAGAAGAAAGCCAGAGGCTTTTCTTCTTCTCCAAGCCTTACGGCTGGAGTACGGCGATCTTGCCAATAAAAGAAGTGATTGATCATTTAGAATCAAACCAAATCACTCTAAAATGTTCTAAAGAGTCTCGATAGAGGAATTCTTACCCCCAATAGGCGAAATGTGGGTTGGCGCGTCACCGTCGTGGCCGCTGCCACCACTGCTTGCACCAGTCCCGGATGATGGAGCTGCGCAAGAAGAAGCACGAGTCTTGGGAGCCATTTCTCAAAAAGTTGAAGAAAAATCGATGGAAAGTTGAGGAAAAAATCGGTCGGAAAATACTCGGGTCGCCTGAGCTCTAATCGTCTGAGTCTCTAGGGTTTCTGAAAAATTCTCAAGTGAAGTGAGAAGAAAAGAAATAGAGATTTCATTTAAATAAGGGAAACCGCCTCTTGGAGTTCGGTGCGGATTTCGGAGAAAATGACTGGTCAGTTACTCTCCAGAAACGCGGAGCTGTTAGCATCAGGTGATGATGAAAAATGCGAAGTTGATAACTCTGCGCAACTCCGCGAAATGCAAGGATGACTTGGTATTCTAACTTCGCATTCCTATGAAGAACTTGGGTCTCTGGCAAGTGCAATTAGACACTTCCGCCTAAGTTAAGATGATCTTTATCCGATCATCTTGGTGTTAATGATCTAAGTATGCAGAAGAGCCTTAGATTATTTTACCAGAATTATTGACCATCTATTTGTTGAGCAAGCAAGATTCTTGAAGCTGACAGATAGAGAGGAAAATAATTTGCCTTTATTCATAAAGAAGAAGATTACAAAGGAGGAGTTATAGCTCTTCCGAAAGCTTCTACATATTCATCGACTCATCAATAACCTAACGGCGAGATTTCTCTGCGGGGTGTTGAAGTTCAATTCCAGGGTTCACATACAAGAGATCTCCTTTGCAAATGTCAACTTGGATCTGTCATCTAAAATGAAGCATAAGTTGAATTTGGAGTGCTGCAAATCCTTAGATGATCATCTCTATCGCTTTGGAAAGCAACAAAGATTATCATCTAACAGAAATGGTCCTCAAGAAAACTTAATGAGCTGCCGCAGAGTTCTTGTAACTCCTTCAAAAGGAGCCAGAGCTTGAAACCTGTAACTATGTTGTAAAGCATATGCTTCTGCCTTCCTTAGAGTTACTTTCGTTGATGAAGATCGGTGCATAACCTGCTTTTGAAGATATATCAGGGAGAAGTTACATCCCAAGTCATCAGATTGGACCCGGTTCACTGCAAAAGAAGAATCAGGAGTTCCACCAAAAATTTGGAAAATCTTCCAAGTATAAAGACGCGGAAGCTAAGCTAACTTCGCGTGCAGATGAAATAACCTCGCGTTTCAAAGCGACTGCTAATCAAAATAGCCCCGCGTTTCAAACGCGAGGATGACGCGATAACTTCGCGTAGAGAAAGATCAGAGTTCCGCTCTGACTTCTCCTTCTCCTTCAAGCCTTACGGCCGGAGAACGGCGATCTCGCCGGTAAAATAAACAATTGAACAGATTAAATCGAGCCAAAACATCTCAAGATGGTTCTTAGAAGCCCAAGAGTTAAAGTTTTTACCTTCGGAAGAAGCTGCATAGACTGGTTCGCCACTGCGTCTACTTCCACGGCCGCTGCCATTAACGCCGGCCAATGTGCATAAAGCCAAACTCTTCTGGAGAGACATCCTAATGATAAAAATCGATGGAGAGTTAAACGGAGATCAATTGAAGATCATTCATCGACATGAGTCACTCGATCGCCGGAGCTCCAGACTCTTCAAATCTCCGAATGAAGAAGAAGATGAGCCGAGAGCTCTATTTAAACAAGATTTTCGCCGCTTGGTATTTGGCGCAGAAATTCGGGAGTAATTAATGAAACAATTACTCATTTCACTGAAAATGAAGTGAGCTGATTAGCTCCGCGTAAGCGAGCATAACGCGAAAGACTTGGTATTCTAACTCCGCGTTTTCAGTTTGAAGATCCAAAGTATTTCAAAATTTGCTAAATTCAAAGTCATTTTGAAAACTTTGGAGGGGATTCTGTTGGCAGTGAAAATTTCTGAATAAAAAGAGTTTTCCACAACAGAACGCAGAGCTAATCCATAGCTCCGCATCTGGCTATTTTTAGCCTCGCGTTTGAGTAAACGCGGAGATGTTCAATAGCTCCGCGTTAGCTCCGCGCACTGGTTATTTAGCGCCGCGTTTTGATACGATTAAAGCTCCGCATGAGCAGATAACCAGAATCTCAAATCGATTGAGATTATAATTTGGGCTTATCCAAATATCAAATCAAATCCAATCAGAATTCTAAATCAAGAGATTTAAATCAATATTAAATATTTGATTGGAATCCTTGATGAGAGCAAATTCTATTTAGATAGAAACTCTCAAATCATCCTAGGGATATAAATACCTTCTTTGTGAAACCCTAAGGGATCTTTTGGAAGTTTTGGTGAAGTTCGAGTTACGCGTGAGAGCCTTGAACAAATCAAAACCAGAGATCAGAAGTCTTTTTGGTGATCCTTTGGCAATTCAAGTATGCGAGAGAGCCTTGAAGCCTTTTTGTGATCATCTTCCTCTTAGAGAATTCAAGTTACACATAGAGTCTTGAATTCGTGAAGAGTAAAGACCAAGAAGATAGTCTACCGTCGGCTGATAGCTTCAAAAGAGAAGAGTTCAACGTACCGATCGTCCAAAGAAACTACTATAGATCCCATCGCCACTGATCCCACGTTTACATTGTAAAAGAGAGAGATTGAAGTATAAAATCCTCTCGTTTGTTCTCTTTATATATCTTGTTCACTTCTATTATAATCTAAGCTGTATTCGATGGAGGGAAGCCAAGAAACTTTTGCAGCGAACAATGTCAGCATTTATCACGTAGCATGTGACTTCTGTCTTCAAATCTCCAATCTGGCATTTCAACTTTATTTTGCCTAGTGGTCTGCTACCATTAGTGTTGAACCCGAAAATGGTAGTGTTTGTTGATGCCAATCTGCTCATTGAGATTCCAAGATATTGCAACATCCGTTTTGGCATTATACTTAGGGCGGTCCAAGATCAACTTGGATTTGGTCGATTTCTGATGATCTTATGTATCTTTTGTAATACAAAGAAAGATGATGCTTATTATTTTTCACTTGCATATCTATTGGAGAGAAGGTTATGTAAGGAATTTTTTTAGAAATTTAATGGCATACTGTGTAGACTTCTTCTTCTTCAATTATCTTTGAAATTTGAGCAAAGAATACTTCGGAATCTTGCAGAGCTTATCTTAAAGTTTCTCTAGTTTGCCTAGAGATCTTTTGGAGCTCATACAAAGTAATTCTTGTAGTAATACTGGCCAATTGCGCTAATACATCAAATTTAAAAGGTTTCTTAGAACTTTCTGCAGGCTCTTTATCATTACTTTTAAGAGTTTTGTCAAATTTAATCTCTTTTGGATTATTCTTTCATGGTGATGGCTGAGCCTCCACTACTTAATCATAATTTTTCAAGTATTCTTTGTCTGAACGAGTCCCAGAAGATTTTGGTTGATCCGTGTTAACTGCTAAAGAATCCTTTAGCTCTTCTTCTTCTAAATATGATAGAGACGGAATTTTTGCATCATTCTCAGGAATTGCAATAACGACGTTAGAAGTAAAAATCTTCCCTTTTAATTTCTTCTTCGATGAATTTGAAATCCATTGCTCGTCCTCAAGGAGATCTGAATGTACCCACATTATCTCTCCTTTTGAAGTTTTAAAAAGATATAATCCTTTCTTTTGTTACTGATAAAGATCATAATTCACAATTCTCATTGTGCCTTAAGGAATGGACTGAACTCATCTTGAATAGTCGACTCTATCTATTCTGGGTTTTTTCCAAATCTGACAGTTACCATATTTGCGGTTATTCTTTTCTGATCTTCTTGTAATTTGATGACCTTAGTATCCACCAGAACCTGAATCTTATCTTTAAGAATATAACAATTTTGAGTAGGATGATTATTGATCTTATGATACACATAATAATTAGAATCATTAACCTTCCCAATTTCTTCAGGTTGCTTGGATTCTAGTAATTTCAGTATATTCTTAATCATGAGTAGATTGAAGATAATATTAGTATACTCATCTATAAAAGAATATTGCTTCTAAGGAAACCACAGTTGAGAAGGATTCTTTGGAAAAGACTTTAAAAGATTTGGAGTATCAGTCGCCATTGTCTCTTTTCCTTTGAGTTCCTTAGGTCGAGAAGATTGATGCGATCTAGAATTATTATTTTGCCTTGATTTCTCTCCTCCTCCTTCTTCTTCTTCTTCAAGACTTTATGTAATTTATTCAGCTTCTTCAGCTTGTAATGAAAGATCTTTCTAGGTAGAAAACTTTACAGTCTCCATTCTACCAAGAGCTTTGGTGGAGAGATTGTGTCAGTAAGTTTCTACCAATGTTTTCTCTGGCATCCCATGCGGATATCTTATAGAATCATTTCTAAATTTTTTTATAAAATCTCTAACTGATTTTCCTTTCTTTTGCTTTGTAACCAAGAGTGTTGGCATTGAAACTTCCATATCATCTTCATAAAACCTTATTAAAAAGGCTTTTTTAATATCATTCTACGAATTGATGGTTCCCGATTCCAACCTGTGGAACCATTCAAATACTAGACCTGTTAAGATACTAACAAAGACTCGTGTAATGATTGGGTCATTTCCAACTAAATGTCCCGTCTGCAATTTAAAATAGTAAAGATGCTGATTTGGCGATCCTTTACCATCAAATGATTTGAGCTTCAATGGTTTATAATTCTCCGAGAACGGTATACTTTCTCATTCTATCGGATATGGTCTTACAATCCCTAACTCTTGCAAATCGTTCTTATGCATGAGAGTATTAAGTTGATTTTGAAAACTTTCCATCCAAATAGTATTTGCATTTCCTTCTTGATTCAGATTTCCTTCTTGATGATGGAAATGTACAGAGCGATTATCTTCTTTTTTACGATGATCCTCATTTTTCATTCTCATCCCTAGGAGGAACGCGAGACGATTCTTCTGTATTCTTTCCTTTGTCATTTCTTGAATTGCGCAGAGCTTTAGAAGAAGATTCTCCTTTATTATTTCTTCATACTTTCCAACTCCAACAAAAAATAAAGTATATCTATGATTTCATTGATAATATTTGCTGTTGTTAGATGGTCTTATCTTGTTCATTAATCCTCCTCATGAACTCTTATGGAGTATTTTGTGCCATATACACAGATACAGAGTCTCCAAAAAATAAGTCCGATGTCTGGGATACGACCACAGCTGAATTTATTGTGTCTTCTTCATCGAAAAAGACTCCAGCTATTCGTCTGTAATCTACTGATGATGTCACTCCTTTCTTGAGCCAAGTATTCTGAAAAATATCCCGCATCTCGCTGAATACACTCTTCAAGCCTGAAAAATGTTCAAAATCAGAAGAATCGTTTTTAGAGAAATTCTTTGTTTCCTTCTTTTTTTTTTCTTCCCGAAACCTATCATTTTAGATGATACTTCGGTGTATTCAGGTTTAGAAAATTCCTGCTTGTTACGTCGTCTCCTTTTTTATGGATGAGATAAAAACATTGTAAGTCGATTAAAAACTGACTGTTTGGCAGGAGCAGCCACACAGTGACAACACGATAACAATGAGTTGATTAATTATTTGCAATGACACTGAGATACTCGGAATTCTTCTCTCTTTTTGTTGAGAAGTTCCCTGATATCTCTTATATTAGAACCCATCATTTGATTAGTAGCGGTGACATTACTTCCTAAAAATATCTTTGCAATATGAGTCTCTATTCCTTTAAAGATTTCAGAAGCAAATTTTACTTTAGCTAGAGTAGCAAATGGATGAGCTTCTGCCTTAGAACTTAATTCTTCTTTAGAAGAATTAAGCTTTTGAAACCGCGCTTTTCTGTTGGCATGCGAATTTGTAGTTCGCATTTATTTGTAAAAACGCGATCTCAAAATTCATGCTTTTCTCCCGAGGCATGAATGTGGAGCCCTCGTCTGGTTTGTGGAACGCGAATAAACTCTGCGTTTGTAATTATAAATAAATTTGGTGGGTGTACGGTATTTTTGTAAGAAACATAAGTAAATCCATCTGCATCTTGATTTTTCTTATTGTCGTCTGGGACAACTACTTTGCTCTTTGGTCTCTATACTTGAATTGTACGTCCTCATGACTATAGTTTAATAGCCTCTTGTTGCTTCATGGCTCTGCGGAAAGCACGAGCCCTACTTCTTTATAAGTTCCTTCTTATCGTTAGGTGAGAGAAACTTTGTTTTCTGAGTCATCTTTTTGACAATCAGAAAATGATCGTTTCCCCTTATTATTATGGGGATCTTGATCCATCTTCTCGAGGAGATCCTCATGGGTCTTTGTTGGAACAAACCCTAAATTTTGTGCTGGTGAAGGAGATGGTTCTCCTTTGAAACAAGATTGGTTTAAGGAGTCCTTTGATTGGACTGCTGTCTTTGAAACATCTTTAGAAACTGAGTTGTTAGAAATCTTACAGCATTTCCATAAGGAATTAGAGCTTCTGGAGCCAGAAGAGAGGAATTCTTTATATTTCTTCTGATCGAACTCAATGATAAGTGATTCAACTATGCTGCCAACTGAAATATTATCAGATTGAGCTACAACCTTATCATCAGTGATGATGGGTTTTCCTACTGGAGTCGCCAATTTTGTGTTCGCCATAAAATTGTAAATGATTCTTTATTAAACTTTTTCAATAAAAAATTATAATTATGAACGATTTTCCATTTACAGAATATGAAGAAAATCTAATTCTCTCTTTATTTAAAGTTGAGTTCTAGAGTAGCTGTGGAGGACGATCCTACTCTCCGTTGATATTCTGTAAAAAATTAGAGTTCTTAATAGCACCAGCACTTAGATAGAAGATGACTCTTTAATATATATATTGATCTCCAGATGCCTTTTCCGCCTAAGTTTCTGCTATTTATAGAGCTTTGGAGACTTTTGAATTGATATAACTATCCAATTGTTGGCCTTCACGATCTGAGAATTAATTTCTCGCCTTTTGATATGGTAGATTTGAATTAAATCTCTAAAATTTATAACCGACGTTTTTAATCTTTTGGATAGTAACTGAAATGCGAAACGTAAATCCCAATCTTTAGATTCGTGTTTCCTTTAAACCGCAATCGGAATGCGAATTTTAAACTTTAAATTTATGGTTCTTTCGGACTGCAACTGGGATGCGAATCTCAAATTTTAGATTCGCAGTTTTGATATGATTACAACTGGAATACGGATTTCAAATTTAGATTCGCGCCTCCTTTGGATTATAACTGGAACGCGAATCTCAGATTTTAGATTCGCGGTTCTTTTGGACTGCAACTGAAATGCAAATCTCAAACTTTAGATTCGCTGCTTTGTTGGACTGTGAATCTCAAAGTTTAAATTCACGGCTTTATTGTAATGGCATGTTCGCGGTTTGCATAATATATTTAGGCGTGATGATGAGGACCTGCAGGGCCCACTCTTTATTAAGTCTGCGAATCTAGAGAAAGAAATTCACACTTTAGTTTCATTCACGAATCAAAAATCGCATATCATCTTTTATGGAAAATAAAGCACAACTTTGTGAAGACCACATCTTATTTCTTTTGTAGTTTATACACGTGAAATTCTCTTTATGAAAGATAACCCTAATAAAAGAAAATTCCGCCAATAGTGCGCATGTGGATTGGTCAATGGTTGTGTTGTGAGTTACCTTGATAAAAAGAGGATTGGATGGGTAACTTGATGTGAGACTAGCTAGGTAGGGAGCTTGAGTATGAATGCTATATGTGCAGTCATGTACAGCTCCTATGAGTTTGCAAACTCGAGAATTTATTAAATCAAAATATTGTAAGTGGACCAATCAATTTGATTAGTCATTTATATTTATATGAAAGTTCAAAGACAAGTGAAAAAATGATTAATTAACCAACAACTACCACCCGTTTGAATGATCACAATCACCTGTCCATACAATCAAACCCCGAAGAAAAGGGGAGTTTCTAAAGTAGCATACTAATTTTTCTAGTGAGCCCACTTTTCAGTATATATTTTGTTCGGACTTAAAGTCTGGATGGTTGTTAAGTGGGTTCACTCAAGAATTTTTTTAGTTTGCATTGTGCAAGGTACTTATAATCAAATAATTACGATTATTATTTTCTTTTCTCTTTCTTCTTCTTTGAGAAAATATTGCACCAATAGCACAAGATATTTATCAATTTTATAATGAAGCAAGGATTATAATTTAGTTTTAAATTTAAAACCATCCATTATCTGCTTACTTTTTTCGATTATGCACACTGGTCTCACATCAAAAAATGGCTTCGTTTATAATATATATATAGAGGGAGAAATGGAAATGAGCTGACAGTTCACGCAAATTATCTGAGCTGCAATTCATTTCCACTATCTCTAATAATCTTTTTTAAAAAATTTCTTTTGGACTATGATCTCGACCCTCTAGGGTTCACTCATACTCAATTTCTTAGGTTTTAGTTTTGATTTGGTACTCCATCAAGTTAATACAAAATTAACGGTTTTAAATGAATAAAATATTTTGTATACACTTGATGAAAGGGTAAATGAACTCCAAAATTTATGAAATTTAATCTGAAAGAAGTTAAGTAGGTGTAAATAGTAATTGTTAAAAAAATTAAAAAAAAGTCATTGGATCATTGTAGTTTTGCCGCTAGCTCACGTAACTTTTCCTGAGCTGGAGCTCACCTACAGTAATCCCATATAGAGAAAAATGAAAATGAGCTGATAGCTCACGCAAGTTATCTGAGCTGCAGTTCATTTCTACTATCTCTAATAATTTTTTCTAAAAAATTTCTTTTGAATTATGATCTCAACGCCCTAGGGTTCACTCATGCTCAATTTCTTGGGTTTTAGTTTTGATTTGGTACTCCATCAAGTTAATACAAAATTAACGGTTTTCAATGAATAAAACATTTTGTATGCACTTGATGAAAGGGTAAATGAACTCCAAAATTTATGAACTTTAATCTGAAAGAAGTTAAGTAGGTGTAGATAGTAATTGTTAAAAAAATTGAAAAAAGGTCATTGGATCATTGTATTTTTGCCGCTAGCTCACGTAACTTTTCCTGAGCTGGCGGCTCACCTACAGTAATCCCATATATATATATATATATATATATATATATATATATATATATATATATATATATATATATATATATATTTATATATATATATATATATATATATATATATATATATATATATATATATATATATATATATATATATATATATATATATATATCCTTTAAACCTTTAACATTTAAATTTGCCTTCCAAAAACGTCATATTAGTAATTGATACTCTAAAATTTGGTGAAGTCATTTAAACTACCTCTCCATTATTATAGCATGGTTACCACAAGAAAATATTTCCTTGATGCTACAAAAGATGCCATATAAACCCTAACATACTCCTAGTGCTTGGAAAAACCCCATCTCTAATGTCTACGATTAGGGATGCTAATGGACATATTTATGGGTCAATTTTTAGCTCGCGTTATATAAAATTTTGAATTGAAAATAAAAAATTTATTTTTGTAATTCAAAATTTAGTATAATGAGGGCTAAAATTTGGTCCGTAGATATGTCCATTACCATCCCTACCTACGATCTCAACCCACTTGGGGTTGACAAAACCCAAATAGCAAAACATCACACCATCCTGCCCAAACCAAGATTAAGAAAAACCGTAAACTAGTACTTAAAGATAAAGAATCGCTTCTAGATTAAGCCCTTATAACCAGGAATCAAAAATCATTCTACATGATCATGACCTACATTACAAACACCTAAAGTTGAGATTAGGAAGTGGCAGGGCCATTGATAAATTTTATTTTCTCTCTTCTCAATTTTTTATTATATACATATACGGTGGATATATATACGTCCTTCTTCCTTTTCCTTTTCAATTTTACGTATATATTTTTATAGATTGTTTGTTGAACCAAGTTGTAATATGTTCTGTTTGATTTTAGCCATATTTCAACTCCATCAAGTCCCCCTTCATGGTAAGATGCTAAAATTGAGACGTTATGTTCTGGTCCAGTTATAGTTATATCTGAATCTAATTTGATTTCATAACATAGAAGTTATAAATGAGAAGGATTATTCGAGGTTTCAACGGGCAGGACTAGCCCAATCATTAGGCCACTATGGCAATAGCCTTAAATCTTATTTTGTAGAAAGGCGTGCCTATTTTTTTTTTTTTTAATTCGTTCTCTTCATTCTTCATTAAAGGGTCGATAATAAATGGACTTTACGATTTTTTTTTTTTTTGCTAGTTAAACTCACACACACACATTTTTGGCAATATTATCCAAATTGAGTTCCCACCGGAATCGAACTTAGAACATTTCGCAAATTGAAGAGGGGTGACACCACCTGAGCTAAGGCTCATTGGCAATAGACTTTACTAGTTGAAACCAAGTAAAAAATCAAAGGTCAATATAGACTTAAACTCAACATATAACTAATCTATTTTATACTAGAAATCAGGACCGGCCTAACCACTAGGCCACTGAAGTAATAGCCTTGGACCTTATTTTGTAGGAAAGCCCCTAAAATTTTTCTTTTTTTATTCTCTTCATTCTTCCTTGAATCCTTGATGATAAATGAGTTTTACTAGTTGAAACCAAATAAAAAACTAATCAATTTTACTTCAAAGGTTGATATAGACTTAAACCCAATATATAACTAACCTAATTTATACTAAAAACTAAAAAGTTTTGTTTTTTTTTTTTTATAAAGGCCTAATTCTATAAGAGCATAGCCTGATTTTGTAGGCTTGCAAGCATCACCTTAAACTATTATTTAAAGTATGGATCAAATAAAATTGTATTAAAATAATTTCCACATAATTTATTTCTTACTTAAAATTCATTATTGTTCATCATCCTAAATTCAATAGTTGTTTAATTATGCACTTTTGTTACAAAATAATTACACAACCTAAAACTAATTAAATAATTTATTTATAGTATTTTTATAGAGAGTAACGATCACATTTATATAAAAATAAAATAAAATAAAAGAAACAAACGATAGGGAGGGGACTGATATGTACAATAAAATTATATCAAGTAGTAGTATTGTCAATGGTAATGGTAATGATCCTACTCTTTATCATGGCTGTTACTTTTCTTGCCGCTCTCTTCTGTCTCTCTCTCTCTCTCTTTTTTTTTTTTTTTTTTTTTTTTCTTTTTTCTTCTTTTTTTAATTTTACTTTTACCTGGTTGAATAAAAATAAAAAAACTTATCCTACAATTATTTACACATAATATTTTCCCTAAGTTATGAAATGACCCTCTGTCTCTGGAATTTGTATCATGCATGTTAACTTGTGTTTATATTACTATATTCGTAAGTGTTATTATTCTTCTTCCTCCACCTCCTCTATACCCTACAATAAACTAATATAGAGAGAAGGAGATGAGATTTTCTAGAGAGACAAGTTTAGCTAAAAGTTTGATTGATCAAGAAAGAGAGTCTAATTAAATGAGTAAGTAAGAAATAATAATGCCTTGTGGCTGGAAGAGCTAGGGGATGAGACGTTTTTATGGAGTGTGGGAGAACAACGAGAAGAACATCGTTTGACTCTATAGCTGCGGATCATATTCCTGGTGCTCTCTTTTAATTTCAGCTCTGTCTTAGACCTCTAGTTTTCACAGTATGGTCCTGTGGATAGTATCACTTTATAGATACGTAATGTTCATAATAATCAACATATAGTTAAGAATAAGTGATAAAGAAACTCACTGATACCATTTAATTTATGAGTGAAAGGACTTTGGAATCACTTGAATTTGAACTATATATTAATTTATATGTATATAGCATAATGAATGTGGGGAGATTATTAGGAAGATAAATACATATTAGAGTTTGTTTTCAAGGAGTTTAATCTAGAAACTCTCCTCAAAATATGGCCTCCCACGTATAAAATAATTAAAGGTACGCGCATGTAATGCAGGCTCCCATAGTTCGAGTCCAACATGCAAACCATGAATTGATTTTATTTGAGGGACTAAATCGAAAAATTGAAAGATCCTGGTCTTCGGAAGTTTCTAAAGGAGTACATCTTTTTTTCCTAGTGAGCCCACATTTCCTAGTGAGCATACCTTCTCTTTTGAAAAGAAATAATTTTTCCTAGTGAACACACCACTCATCCCTAAAAAGTCCCTCTAACTTTTCTCACTCACAAACACTCCCACATTTTCTCACCCACAAGCCCATATCTAACTCCTCTCCAATCCCCATCGCTGACCGCCACTTGCCGCTGCCTACTATCAGTTGCCTGCTACCACGTCTTCCGGTCCCAGCTGCGGGTCTGCTCTGTGCCTGTTCTTCATTGGGTGAGAGAGGGGAAGAAGAGGTTGAAAATTTCTTCATTGGGTGAGAGAGGGGAAGAAGAGGTTGAAAATAAAGCATTAACGTAAAAGAAAAAACCAATGACAAACTTGTTGTATGGATCAATACCAATGACAAACTTGTTACATGAACCAAGTTACATGAACCAAGTTTTGAGGGGGAATTTCTAGATGGGCACGGTTTTTTTCCTAGTGAGCCCACTTTTTCCTAGTGAGCACACCCTCTCTTTTAAAAAGAGAGGGTTTTCTAGTGAGCACACTAAAATTCCTAATCTACCCCCTCTCTCTCATTTCTGCTGCTGCTTCTTCTTCTGCTTCTTCTTCTACTTCTTCTTCTTCTTCTTCCTCTTCATCTTCGTCTTCATCTTCTTCTTCTTCTTCTTCTTCTTCTTCTTTTCATCTTCATCTTCATCTTCATCTTCATCTCTTTATCTTCATCTTCATCTTTATCTTTATTTTCATCTTCATTTTCATGGCAAAAATTAAATATACAAAACATGAGGAGTAATTCGATATAACAAGGTAATAAAAAAGAGAAGAAATAAAAATTGTGTATCCAGGGAATCGAACTTTGGTCAATTTCATGGGAGGGAAGTATGATACCACTATACCAGTTGCACATATTATGAAAATTTAATTTTTTTTTATCTCTCATCCCTCATCCGGGCTAACCAGCCCGGACTTATACTCCCTGTCCGGGGCTGATAGCCCGGATGGGGAGGCTTCATCCGGGCTGGTTAGCCCGGATCAGACTTCTAGATTTCTGATCAAGAAGGAAGGGTATTTTTGACCCAAAAAAATAATGGCAAAGTGGTAAATAAAACGATCTTTTTAAGTGGGCTCACTAGGAAATATGCTGTGCCCATCTAGAAACTCCCGTTTTGAGGTGGTCGACTGGGAAAATTGGTGTGCTCCATTAGAGATTCCCCTAGTCTTTTCTAGAAGGTCGCGAGGAAAAGTTTCAGAAGGGCAAAACAATAAATAGTCCCATTTCTTTGTTTTCCCATTCCTATATAAATCATTGGCTTGATCCATCAAATTTTTGAAAAAAAGAAATTGAAAAAAAAAAAAGAAAAAAAAAGAAGCAAAATAGCCATGATCCATCTGCTGTTCTCGCTGCTGGCGGCCGAGGTGGCCCTGGTCTTCGTGCTGCTGTTCAAGACCCCGCTGAGGAAGCTGGCGATCATGGGCCTCGACCGGCTGAAGCGGGGGCGGGGGCCTGTGATGGTGAAGACGGTGGCGGGGACGGTGGTGGTGGTGCTCGCCTCCAGCCTCTACGGCATGGCCAACATCCGCAGCCGCTCCGAGGAGGGCGCCGTCGGCCTCACCCCCACCGACCAGGTCCTCATGAGCCGCCACATGCTCGAGGCCTCCCTCATGGGTAACTTCGATTCCTGAACTCGATCCAACGCTCTCATATTCTCAAAATCCTTCCTTGGTTTTGATCTTGATTTTGTTGTGATAGATGGGCTACTTTGTGATTTTATCTTACGTGGTAATCACATCATATAAAATCGAAGTTTTCTTCTGGATTATTCAAATCTAATCAGATCTGTTCTGTCTCTCTGAGTATACTTTTGGATGGAAATGTATTTGGGTAGTGGCACTCTTTTCAATTTTTTTTTTGGGAGAAAAAGTAAATTTTGAATCTTGAATGTATAGTAGTGTTATGTTTGGAATAACACTGAGAAATTGCGCCCCCTAAGTTTAATTAGGTGAATTTTGATTGTGATATTTGATTAATGGGTTTAAGTTTATATATGTTGGGGTTAACCTTTAACTCTAAAATTTATTTAATTTTTTCATCTTTTATGGGAACAATTGCATTGTATCGTAGCACTTTTATCTAATCCATCACTTTGGGTTTCTTATGATTCTGCTGCTAAATTTAATTTATGGAGAAAATAATTGGGGTATGGCATAGATAGGTTCGATATCTTGATGCCTGTGGAATTTTGACTTTTAATGTTATCTGTCTAATTTAACCCATCTCCTATTCTGGGATTTCGAAAAAAAGTTTATGGTTTAATGATATCATTCGAATCACTGTCGGGTTGCTTCAAATTCTTTTGCTGATTTGAGTTCTGGATGGAATGGTTCTTTGATGCCAGGACCTTAGGTGTGTAGCTCGATTCAACATTGATAAATTTCTTTTAGCTTGCTAATTTTTTTTTTAAATTATTGCAGGCATTTCTGTGATTGTTGATGTATGATTTCCTGCAATTAATGCCATTTTTTCCTGTTATTGTATCTGAGTATATTTTGAATGTTTTTTGTATGCTAGATAATTACCTAAATGATATCAATATGGTCTCTGCAGGGTCTCTTGGAATAGAGATGTCAGTTTTGACATCTTCCGTGATCTTTGTAAACTGGTTTTGATCTATTTTCCCTAAATGCTTTCTAAATTTAAATTTCCATATTATTACTGAATTTAGGTAGTCTGTATGATTGATAATGTTTGCATCTAAAATTGTTTAATTAACTTAAATAGCAAGGAACGTAAAGGAAGAAGATTTGGCTATTGACAAGTTATTCTTTCTTCTTTTTAAAAGGAAAGAAGTTTTAGCTTTTGTTCTTTTTTCTTTCTAAGAAGAAAAGAAGTTTTAGCTATTGGCAAGTTATTCGTTTTCTTTGTAGCAAGGGAAAAAGATTGAGATCTTTTTGGGACAATTCTTTGATGCTTAAATTTTAGAATCTTAGCAATGTGAATATCAAGTTTTAGTAACACATAGTAAGACTGATGTACATGTATTTTTTTTTTTGGTAATATGAATTTAAAGAAAATATTTGTTAAGGGACATTAGTAAATTTAATATCTTGATGCCTGTTAACTTTTAATTTTGAACTATGTTTGAGTTCATTGTAGGCAATTCTCTAATGCTTGGTCGAATCTCATATTGACAATTTATCTATTTTGGATAGGTTTCTTGAAATTAGCACTTTCATCTCCTTCTTTGACCAGTGTGTGCATGTATTTTAGGTATTCATTTATGTTTTACCTGTAAAGAAGTTGTTGAATTTGGTAAGTCTTGTCCCTATCTTCGCATTTCGTGGACTTCAACTTGAGCAATGCGAGTCATTGTGAATCCCTTTTCATATATCAATTTGCTCATCTAGAAACTCTTTCTTTATGAGATAGAGTATAGTTGTTTTATTGAGTTGTACATAGCACTAAGATGCATGGGTAATGTAATACCTTATCCTTGTATACGTCATTGAGGTTTGGTAGTCTACATGTTTATAATACTTGCAGGAAAAACCTTTGTGAAAAGTGATAATTCTATATGTTTGTAGAAGCTTTTCTTAGTTAAAATAAAATATATTTGTTAGTTATTGATGTTTGATTATTGAATATTGGACAGATTTCACATGGAGGAAACTGCCTTACCTTCCACGTCTCCACTTAGATCCCTAATAAGATTCAGTGAAGCTTAACTCAAGGAAACTTAGAATTAGGAGAACTTTTATAATTGTCAAAATTCCTAACGTTGCCCATCAATTATTAGTTCAAGAATAAACTAATCAAACACCACAGCCATGTCAAGTTGTCAACCAAACTTATATATATATATATATATATATATACACACACACACACACACACACACACACACACACATAACTGTAGGTGAGCCACCAGCTCAGGAAAAATTATGTAAGTTAGCGAAAAATATATAGTAATCAAATCATTTTTATTCAAATTTTTTTTCTAGAATTAAAATCTCTACCTCCTTAACTTTAATAATTTCATGAATTTTGGAGTTTATTTATATTTTCATCAAGTGGATACAAAATGTTTATTCATTGAAAATCGTTAAAATTTGTGTCAACTTGATGGAGAACCAAATCAGAACTAAAATTCAAGAAATTGTGTATGAGTGAATCCTTAAGGATTGAGATCATAATCCCAAAGAAATTTTCAAAAAAAAAATATTGGAGATAGTAAAAATGAATTACAACTCAAGTAACTTGCGTGAGCTGTCAGCTCATTTCCATTTTTCAATACACACACAAATCATTAACCTAAAGGTATATAATAAAACGCGATCTCTCATAACTTGACCCATAGCTTTACCTTTTCAGTAGATTCTTTACATTCAAAATTAGAAAAACTAAGTGAGAAGGTTTGATTATGAAGGTTTAGACTTTTCGGTTAGTTTGATTTTTGAGTTCTTGTGTTGTTCAAGTAAAACCAGGTTAATGGGGAATGGATGAATGGATGTTTTTGCCCACACTACAAACTAGTAACAGCCATGAGATTTCATGTTGCAGGCCCCTGCTATCAGCAACATAGTATTAAATAAGGGGAGTAGAAAACAACCTTACAGAGATTGGCTTTACTGGATTATGGTTAAGCTTCTTATATATTAGGGCCCTAATAGGTTAATTTTGTCTGCTTTGGATTCTTTTGAGTTAATATATCATTAACTTATCTCAAGCCTGAATCTGTTTAGACAAGTACTTAGTCATCTGAATGCTACACATCTTCAAGTTAAATATTCATAAATAAACCTCTCTCTTGTCTATGTTTAGTCACTATGTTATATATTTCAAAGTTATTCAGCAGTTCATTTTGAATTCAAAATTTAATTTGATAAATTCAAACTAAGTAACTAACATCCATACAAAATATGCAAATAGAGTAGTTTTCAATTTTCTCTTAGTGTGATTATTCAATCCCATTTGGGTCGAAACTCTTTCTACTTAAATGTAGGAACTTTTGAAGATTTTTGAAAATAGTTAGGAACTACACGAAGGTTCCTCTGGATGAAACAGTAGCTATGTGAAGGGCGGTGGATATTAAGGCTGTTGAGGATATCTTTTAGGTGCGTTATTAGGTTGTGGAACTGTTTCATTTGTATCTCTTAGTTGTTAATGTGACATAGGGTGCAAATATTTCCAGGTCCAAGAAGTGGGAGCCAGCTTAATTTACTAGGGCATGCAAGGATCATAATAGTGGTATCATAGCATGGGCCATGACATCTTAAATTCAGAAGTCACTGAATCCTGGTATATTTGGACAACAGGGTTTGGTATTTATAGTTGCTATTGTCATTTTATTTACTAGGTTACCTTCAGTCTTCTTGCCGATGACCAGATTTATCCGATAGAGAAATATAGATACTAAGCTATGGATAGACACCTGTTGTACTAAAAGATGGATACATCAGAGTTTTCTTAAAATGGGATTATACCTCATTATTTTGTGCCATACTGCTCGAGCCTCGAGGTAATGGTAGGGAGCATCATTTGATGCTGGTGATGTGCATTTTCATATGCATTTGTCATTGAATAATTCTAGGTTTCTAGTGGGTATGACACCACTATAATGATTCCATGGTGGCAAAGAGGAGGTCTTGTTTGTTTCTTACATGGTAATGGCACCATTATAGGAATTTCAACGTTCTTTTCGTTACTTTATATTGAGGGAGGATGAGAAATTGAGAATGATGCATGTTTTTCACGGGTACTTGTGGCATCGTAATACTTTCAAGCAGGGGTGTCATTGGGAAGGGTAGGGTGCATATTGGACAATTTTAGTACACCAATTTGAGAATTTTGAGCGGGTTTTGAAGTGTTTAAACCCATCCTTTGGGTTTTAGACGGCCAGTTTTGAGTGTCCTTTTTTTTTTCTTTCTTTTTTTTTTCTCTGTTCTTGGGGCAGTTTAGTGGGTTATTTTAAAGTTTCAACATTAATGGATTAAGACTTCTCAATTTAGGGGGATCAAGCTGCACGATCCCAAGGAGTCCTTTAGTTACCATAATAAAATTGTAATTTCATGGGATGTAGACTTCTACGTCCATTTCTAGAACTTCTGAAAGGCATAATTGCATCTTTAGTTTTAGAATGCCAAGGTAATTGAGAGACTCTTTTGTGATAATACTGGTTATTTAAGATTTGTATTGAATTTATATTTACCATGGAGAAAAGTAATGCTGATCCATGCATTCCTCAAGTGTCAAACTATTTGATAGCTAGTACACGCACGTGTGCATATACACACACGTACATGAATATGCATGACAAAGCAAGTTTAGGTTTTTGGGGTTCTGGTTCAGATAGGTTTGAAGAAAATCAGATCCACCTGTTCATTGTAGGGTGGATTCAAAGCATACCCAAATCTATAATCTTCAGCTTGGGACGAGGTATTTGATTCTTGGAGCTATGACACTGTCATGGAGGGAGATATGTATTGTTATAGTCATATGTGGCATAGAGAGATGATCAGTGTGTGTTGATAATGATGTTCATTGTCAATATGTCGTTAGTTACAAGGCACAAGAAACTAGTCTCCACTATCTTCTATTACGTAATCAGGAGTGAGTTTAACCATGACCCATTGGAGAAGATGGGGGTACATCAACCCTAGGAGATGATGTCATGTATTTCCCACCTCAAAAAAGTCCACCTTTTCGCAGATTTTCTAGAATGTCATCATCATCAAGCCTAGCCTTTCTCCAACAAAGTGGGGTGGAGAAGGTCAAGATACCTCCAAAAAGGGTATTCTCCCCCCTCCCACATGCCCCCATCCCAACCCAACCACCCAAAAATAATCAAGACACACCCGTCCGTCCATAATGTCTGGCTATCAACCTTGTGAGGAAATCTCCAGTTAAAAAGCTTAAGCTGTTGCATTGTAGCCTATAGTATATCAAAGTAACATAACACTTAACACTCTCCCTCATGCTCAAGCCACTCAAAATGACCAACCCACTTGTAAATGCAGAATAACTGGAGGTTAATATATTGTGAAGTTTCCATTGATGAGGTTTGAACTCAATGCCCCTTGAACCTTCGTACTTTTGTTGATTGATGTACGTCGGGTTCATATAACCAAATAGCAATTTACCAATTCCCCCATGTCTGGAGGATGAAGAAGCATGATTCCGAGGCACAAATAAGCCGAAGGGCCAAATGGAATCACATTTCCTGTAGGGCTATGTGAAATCAAATTATTTTAAAGTATTAAACACGGGAAACAATATATACAATATGGCTTGAGTTTCCTTTGATTTCAACGATAATAGTTAGTGTTGACATCATTCTAGATGTAGTAATAGTTAACTGATGATTGTACATAATTTTTTAAATTTGTATTTTAAAGGATTAGTTTTTTATACAATGGGAAAACAAATGATATAAAAACAATCATGCAATGAAAGGAGTACAATTTTGACAACATGATGGCTGAACATGGCTAGTTGCTTTACTATTTCCCAGTTAGGCGTACGTTATTTATTTACTTCGACTTCAGCTGGGGAGCACCTATTAGTTTATAAACTAACAGGCAGGTTTTGTGGAAAAACTAAATTGGTTCCTCACATGTTATGCTGGCCCTACCTTCAGGAAAGCATGTTCACACAAACTTAGGTAGAATAGATCAGCAGCCTCTTTCATGTAAAGATTTATGCATTTTCATGCATATATAGCAAAAGTGTACTGATTTTAGCACTTCCCTTCTAAATTGGTTTTCAACCACAGGATTACATGTGTATTTCAGTGAATGAAGTATGATAAGTTTCATATCCCAAAAGAGTTCCATTCAGTAATTTGCCTAGCTCATCTTTATCGATATGTTGATAGGTGATTGCTTATGTGATAATTTTAAGAATAGCATGTTATCCTCCTGTAGTTCCAGAGTTCATATTTTGTTAGTTCTATATGAACGTGCTGAGATTTTATCATTAGGAAAACAAATATGTAAATCCTTCTCTGTTTGCATGGTTTTGCTAAGAAGAAGAGGCATGTGACTTTCTTCTGGATTTTGAAATTTCACATGTTACCTTTGGACTGAAAGTTCTCATATACCTCTTATCCTAGGACTTGAGCATGTTCTGAAGTGTACTAAATTATGTCTTATTCTATATCTTTATTAATATGGTGGAATTTGAGTCTTGCTCCCCTGTGGGATCGGTATGAAATCTATGACCCAAAAAGTTAGGTTTACATATCTAACTGACCATCAAAATATTTTGGTAGGGCTTTTTTTCCTTCTTAGTTGCCTTGGCCAGGATTTTAGCACCAGATCATGTAGAGGGTAGATGTGAGGTTGCTGTCCAGTTGCAAAAACTTTACTTATTTGTGGGAATTCCATTATTTTGAGTCATGCTCTTTGCAGACACATTCGAATGAGAAAATGCTGTTGTGGGGATGATAATGATCATGGTAAGCAAAGTCAATGTTTTAGAGAATTGCCTCTTACTTCTGTGCATCATTTTAATTGCAACTACTCGGTTAAGTATTTTGTTGAAATAAGAATTTGCAAAACCCAACAATGAATAAATTTATTCCAGCAAGCATCTCAATTTCTGTATGGGACTTCACAAAATAAATAAATCTATTATTGTTATTATTACTAACAGTTAGCTCCTAGCACCGTCTATTCATTTTTTGTTTCTTCTAGTCATGATACTGTGATAATATGCAATTTTTTGCTTTGAGTTTAAACAACTTGGAGAATAGAATTCTGTTTGTAGCCTTGCTGCTTTATGAAAGAAATCTGATCTTGTTGATTGTCTTTTTGGAAAAAATTGATATTATCATGCCGTTTACTTATCAGTATTGTTGCTGTCCTCCTGTTATGATTGGCATATTTCTTTGTTTGTTTTACTGATAGTTTGAATATAAATTAGTAAGGATGATATGGTGTTATTAGCCTCTTGTATAACTTTTCATGCTTTGCAGGTTATTTGCTACTTCTTGCCCTGATAATTGACCGACTGCATCACTACATCAGAGAGCTTCGCAGCTTGAGGAAGAGTATGGAGGCTGTGATGAAAACAAACAGGGCACTGGAAGAATCGAAAAGTGGGGGCTCAGATGAGATAAAAGCAAAGGACAAGGAAATCGCTAGCTTGACTGAACAGATAAAGGCACTGAAATCTGAATCTGAGGCAAATGTGAGGGATGCAAAGGCTTCAGAAACTAATGCGTTGGCTCTGAAGAAACAGTCTGAAGGTTTTCTTCTTGAATACAATCGATTGTTGGAGGAAAACCAGAGCCTCCGCAGCCAGTTGCAGGTGCTCGACCTTAGGATGTCACATTCTGATACCAAGAAGAGTTCTTGAGTTGGGGCTCAAATGCTAACGTTGCGGAGTGGGAAAGTTAGTTTCGTCTGATTACTGTCTTTTTCAGTTTTGAGTAGACATATCAGTACTGAGACATTGATCGTGGCTGCGAAAGTGAAAAAGAAAGTTTGAGTGTGCAGTCTCATGTGGATATGGAGAACAATATTGGTCAAGCAACTGAGCTTCACAGCTGCTAATCACAGTGTTTATGGTATTGTAATTTTTCTGATTGTGTAGCTCATAGCTTACCATGGATTTCTGGACTTTCACCATGTAAAATGCTCATTTTGGCATGAGCACTTCATGGGTTAGTTTTTTGTTTTTCTGGTGTGAGTTCTTTTTTGTGGCATTATAATCTATATCCCTAGTCAAATTTATGCTTCACTCAATATTATGCTAGGTTAATTGAAGAAACTATCCTTAAACTATTAGCAGGACATATAAATTTGATCCTAAGAAGGTAAGAAGATAGAGATTATGGTTTTTTTTTTTTTAAAAAGGAAAATAATGGGATTATTAATTCTTTTGTCCTTAGCTTATGAGTTTAACTAAACTGGTGGCACATGTACAATAAATTTGTATAGTGTGTGTGATTATTGTAAGTAAGCCACCAGTTCAAGAAAATTTGCATGAGCGAGCGGCTAAATTATAGTGATTTAATAATTGTTTTATAGTTTTTTTAAGAGTTGGTATTTCCATATCCTTAACTTCTTTCAGGTCAAATTTCATAAATTTTGTAGTTTATTTAATCTTTAATTAAGTGGATATATAATGTTTTATTTATTGAAAACCGTTAATTTTGTGTCAATTTGATGGAGCATCAAATCAAAACTAAAACCCAAGGAATTGGTTATGAGTGAATCCTAGGGCGTCGAGATTATAATCTATTAGAAAATTTAAAAAAAATTGGAGATAGTGTCGATGAATTGTAACTTTAGTAACTTGCATGAGTCGTTAGCTGTATGAGAATAATCGAAATGAGAATCCGACTCATGTAATTTGCCTTAACTACAGTCTATTTCCATTATCTCTAATATTTGTTTTTGAAATATTTATTTTGGATTATGATATTAATCCCTAGGGTTTATTCATATTCAATTTCTTGAGTTTTTTAATTTTGATTTGTTTTCCATCAAGTAAATACAAAATTATTCAATGAATACAACATTTTGTATTTATTTGATGAAAGAGCAAATACACTTCAAAATCTATAGAATTTAATCCTAAAAATACTAAGAATATAGAGATCCTGATCCTAGAAAATTTTTCAAAAAAAATAATGAGATCATTACTTTTTCGCCACTAACTCGCGTAAGTTACATGAGCTGACAGCTCATATACAATAATCATATATATATATATATATATATATATATATATATATATATATATATATATATATATATATATATATCCTAAGAAGGTATCCTTAAACTATTAGCAAAAGAACTCGAAGACAAAAAATTTAATCGTAAGAAGATAAGAAGGTAGAGATCATATTTCCAAAAAAAATGAAAAGAAATAATGGAATTGTCAACTCTTTTGTCATTAGCTTAGAATTTAACTAAGCTGGCAATTTATATAAAGTAATTCCATGTATAATATATATATATATTGAGCCGCCAGCTCAGGAAAAGTTACGTGAGATAGTGACAAAACTATAATAATCCAATGATTTTTATTCAATTTTATTTAACAATTACTATCTCTGCCTCCTTAATTTCTTTCGGATTAAATTTCATAAATTTTGGAGTTCGTTTACCTTTTCATCAAATGCATACATGTTTTATTCATTGGAAACTGTTAATTTTAAGTTAACTTGATGTAGGACCAAATCAAAACTAAAATCCAAGAAATTGGGTATGAGTGAACTCTACGGGATCGAGATCATAATTCAAAAGAAATTTTTAAAAATATATTATTGGAGATAGTGGAAATGAACTGCAGCTCAGGTAACTTGCGTGAGCTGTCAGCTCATTTCCATTTCTCTCTCTCTCTCTCTCTCTCTCTCTCTCTATATATATATATATATATATATAGACACATGCACACACACACATACATACATATATATAAATACATACAAACATATATTAAGACATACATACATACGTATACGTGTGAGTCGGCAGTTTAGGTAAATTACATGAGTCAGCGGAAAAAAGTAATGACTCTATTATTATTTTTTTCAAATTCTTTTTTGGATTATGATCTTTACCTCGTTAATTATTTTAGAATAAAATTTTATGGGCTTGGAAGATTATTTGTTTTTTCATCAAGTGAATATAAAATATTGTATTCACCGGAAACCGTAGTTTTATGTATACTTGGTTGAAGACAAAATTAAAATTAAAATCCAAGAAATTGGGCATGAGTGAACTCAAGGGGACAATATCATAATCCAAAATAAAACTAAAAAAAAGGAAAAATTGAACTGCAGCTCAGGTAATTTACGTGAGGCAGGTCGGAGTGAGCATCGGTCGGTTTCAATTCGGTTTCTGCCAATTTTGCCAAAACCGAACCTAACCGATTAAGAATAGAAACCGAACCAAACTAATTTGATTTGGTTCAGTTTGGTTAGAATAGAATTTTGAATAAAAAAGATATTTTTAAATTTTAATTTTAATTGTTTAGTAAGCATATCTCTTCATGATATCCAATTTGTGTTTAGTTTGTTATCTATAAGTATATATGTGTATTATGTATACAAATATGTTTATATGTATATATGTATACATGTTTGATAATAATATATAATATTTAAATAATTCATTCGGGCCGGTTTGGTTTCGGTTTCCAAACCTTAAAACCAAAAATTGACTGAATTATTTTGATTTGGTTCGTTTTTGCTTATTCGGATAGGTTTCGATCGATTATTTCAATTTTAACCGAACTCTGCTCACTTCGAAAGCGGCGGCTTATTTTCATTTTTCTCTCACACACACAATGACAAAAAATAGTAATCTCATTGTAGTGTTTTCAAATTATTTTTTATATCATGATCTCTACATGCCTAACTTATTTAGTATTAACTTTAATGGATTTTGGAGTTTATTTATCATTGTATTAAGTGTATTATAAGATGTTGTATCAATCGAAAACTTTTAATTTTGTATTAATTTGATTGAAAGCCAAATTAAAACTTAAATGCAAAAAAATGAGTATGAGTGAATGCTAATGGGTCAAGATCATAATCCAAATGATTTTTTTATAAAAAAATCTTGAAAATAGTAGAAACTGACTACATGTCAAGTAACTTATGACACACACATATATTGGATTATTATATATGAGCTACTGGCTCAAGTAAGTTATGTGTGTCATTAGCAAAAAGGTAATTATCCCGTTATTTTTTCAAACTATTTTTATAGTCATAATCTCTATCTTTTTAGTTTTTTTAGTATCAAATTTTATGAGTTTTGAAGTTTAATTGTTATTTCATCAAGTGGATACAAAATTTTGTATCGCCGAAAACTGTTAATTATAAATCTTCTCGATGGAAAATCAAGTCAATACTAAAACACAAGATATTGGGTATGAATGAACCCAAGGAGAGAATGAATGAATCCAAGGGGGTCGATATCATAATCCAAAATTTTAAATTTTTTTTAATAGAGATAGTGAAAATAGATCACAATTTAGGTAATTTACGTGAGGAGCCAAATCATTTCCATCTCTCTTTCTCTCTCTCTCTCTCTCTCTCTCTCTCTCTCTCTCTCTCTCTCTATATATATATATATATATATATATATATATATATATAGCTCAGGAAAAGTTCCGTGAGTTAGTGCCAAAGTATAATAATCTAATAATTTTTCTTCAATTTTCTTTTACAATTACTATTTCTACCTCCTTAATTTCTTTTGAATTAAATTTTATAAATTTTAGAGTTTAGTTACCTTTTTATTAAATGTATACAAAATATTTTATTCATTTAAAACCATTAATTTTGTATTAATATGATGGAGGACCAAATCAAAACTAAAATCCAAGAAATTGGGTATGAGTGAATCCTGAGCCGAGATCATAATCAAATTTTTAAAAAAAAAAAAAAAAAATTATTGGAGATAGTGGAAATGAACAGTAGCTCAAGTAACTTGCGTGAGCTGTCAGCTCATTTCCATTTTCTTATATATATATATATATATATATATATATATATATATATATATATATATATATATATATATATATATGTATGTATGTATGTATGTATGTATGTATGTATATAATTGAAAATAATAGAAATATGCTGATAGCTCTTGTAAATTACCTAAATTGCAGTCCGTTCCCACTATCTCCTATGATTTTTTTCAAAAAACTCTCTTTTGGATTATAATCTCGACTTCTTACGGTTTTCACTCATACCCATTTTCTTGAATTTAAATTTTGATTTGCCTTCAATCAAGTGAATACAAAATTAATAGTTTTCGATGAATAGAGTACTAATAAAATATTTTGTGTCAATCTGATGGAAGAATAAATGAACTTCAAAACCTATGAAATTTGATTATAAAAAAGCTAAGGAGGTAGAAATCATAATAAAAAAAATAATTGATTAAAATTAATGGGATCTCTAATGCAATCTGATTCATGCACTCTCAAGCACTGAAGATCGACGAGTAATATTCGAGAGTCAATACAAGATTGTTCATCAAGAATACTGATTCTAGTGTTAGATACTTATATTAGGTTATGACTAAATTAAAATAACATAGAATACGGAGTTAGCTCCGCGTTCTGTTGTGGAAAATCCCATTTACTTAGAAATTTTTACTGCCAACATCTCTGTTGTTGTTGTTGATGATGATGATGATGTTATCGTTGGGGCCGTGCTGTAGTACCCGCTCTAGGTGATGTACATGTTCAAAGAGATGTTCCGTTCCAGGCTACTATGCCAGTCTAGACTGACGTTCCCGTACCGGCTGACGTGCCCGGGCAAGCTGATGTGCGTGCACCAGCTGATGTTCCATCTATTGCGCGTGGTCGAAGGGACACGCCTGCTTGAAAAGATTATGAGGCTATGGCCAAGCGCACTAGATCTACGAGCGCTCGTAGTTCTATTCACCCAGTAAAGAAGCCTCATTTTTCCCTCACTACCGAGTTGGGCAAAGAGTTATCGTCACCTTGGTGTGCCTTGGAGGCTGTGGAGGTTTCTCTGCTTGTGGCGGCTACTCATGAGATTGATTCTAATGTTGCTATACCTGTGACGGTTACTCCAGAGACTGTTTCTGAAGCTGCTTCTGTCACTTCTGAGCCAGTCATTGCTATTTTGGCTAGTTTGGGCACCAGTGCTATTCCTTCGCCATTGGTTATGACACCTAGAATGGCAACTCCTCCTCGTATTTTGACAACTGGATTGGTGTCTTTTCGTAAGTTCAACCCCTATTTTTTCTTTATCTACTTGTTTCTGCTCTCGTATTTATATAATGGGTTGTATTTTAGGTGTAGGTTCATCACGACCCTGTTCTGCCTCTGATCGTCGCTCTCGTTAGAGCGTGTTGATATGTATTAATTGAATTAAAAAATATCAGAGAGACAGATTGGTTTAGATGAGTCATTGTCTAAGGTCATATTATTGGATGGTTATTGCTATAATTATCTCAATTGCATAAATTATGTAATCTTATACAACTGGAATATATTTCTTTAATGATACAAAATTATATATGATGATATTATTATTAGTTAAATCTCTAAATTAATGCTTATATGAAATTTAGGTTTAATCTAAAAATGATGTATAGATGATAGAAATAATTATTCAATATCTAAATATATATCATGCCAAAAAAATTAGTAATATATAAAAAACTAAGTAGTAACTGTATGATTAAAAATAAATAATCAAAGTATCAAAAATCATATATCTACAACCAAAAGAATATGTAGGTAAACCAATAACAATATCATATAAATCCATAACAGAGCAAGATCGAGTATTTGTCTTCTAATGCAAGACCAAAAAAAAAATTAGTACTCATGCTAAACAAATTTATCAAATAAAAAGAAAGAAATCTTTTATTATCAGCTATGAAGAAAATTCAAGAACTAAAAATCTTCAAATCTCTCTCTAAAACAAATAAAACTCTCTCTATATTTTTCTATTTCTCTCTATCTTAAATACAATGGGTATTTATGGCCCTCATTGGGTTTGATTACCTAACAATAAAGTTTTATCTACTTGAAACTCTTTTCTCCTTAAGTTCTATCGTATCCTCATATATGTGCACATTGCTATTGGCAGCATTTTCGATAGTGACTCTCAGTGAGCTTTACGGTGCAAATTTTTAAAGGACTGTTAACAACCATAGATGGTCATCGACAGTTAACTGATAGTTGGTAATTTCTGGGGCTTTGTGCATGTGCACGCTCCTTGTATCCATTTCCTTACTTCGAAAACCCTACAAAAAAATAAAATAAAATGTTAGTTTAACTTAATAAAATACTCAAGAGGAAAATTAGACTGATATGCATAAAAATTATTGATTTCTCAGATTATGTCTTAGAATTGGATTACAAATACATGAAATAAATAAATAATAATACAATTTTCACTCGTAATCATACCTCCTAACTTGAGTTTTGTTATTCTCTAGCAAAATTTTCAAAATAAGAAAAGAAAAAAATATCCCTAACTAAAAAGAAATGAGAAGAAGTCGAAATGAACTTTTGAAACCGTAAATTATCCCAGTGGATGGGTGATGTTTTATGAGGGTTTCTAATGCAGTGATCTTACTCATAAATATCAAGAAATGATGGTTTAAGGAAAAAAATAAAGTAAAAATAAAAATAATTAAAAAAATAAAGAAATTATAAAAATCTAAAGGAAGATAATACAAAAATCTTTTTATATCTTGCTTAAGTCCCTTTTCTTGCTGCCTTAACTGAACTAGGGGATGGTTTTCTCTTGTAGAGTGAGACAGAGTAAGAGATGAACGAAAGGGTGCAAGGTGAAAGGGGGTCGAGAGAGAGGGGAGAGAGAGAGAGAGAAAGAGAGAGAGAGATCCCTTTTTTGTGAATGTTTCGTTCATGCCATAACCCCCTCTTGCCACTCTCTCCTCTTTAGCTACGTCATCGGTCAAAGTTTCAAGATGTCCCGTACTTCCTTCAGCTTGCTTATTAAGGTGATATGACATGGGTCATGAGAGAAAAAGATAAAATAATGAAGAAATAACGATAATTAATTGGAGTTTTCAAGTGGAGAAAATTCAACATGTTTAAAAAAATTCTCCTAAAATTACTGAAGATAGAATGAACAAAGACAAGCATGGCACAATTCACAGAATAATCATTCGATGAGTGACTTGTATGTTGTATTTTGTGTGTGGATCCAAAAGTCCCACATAGATTAGGAACTAAGGATATACCACCCATGGTGTTTTGGGTCTTTGGTTTTAAGCATTCCAAAATAATTAGCTTTTCTTTGTTTTATAAAAATATTTTGAGAAAGCAGTTTTTATTTTGGAAAGTTTTTCAGTTTGGAAAACTCGAAGTTGTAATTTTAGAATTTTTGGGGTTTGGAAAAATTCTCCTATTTTTCGTAAGAGTTTCAAATTTATCATCGATCATTGTAATTTGAATCTTAGTGATAGTGGATTGATCGTAGACGCCCGATGATGCAGGTAAAATTTACTGAAGCTCATTAAGTTTTGTATCTTCTCTTATTTGCATTAGTTTCTTTATTTTCTGTCATTAGTTTCTATTTGGTATTCCGTTTGTTATTGTGTGACACCATTCGAGTGCCTATTTGTATGTGTAAGATACCTGCTTTTCGTAACATTGTAAGATAAAAATTATTAAAATATAACCAAAAGATTAAAGTCGAGTATTTTATTGTTTTGGGGCTACGTTAGAATATTTAAAAAATAATACAAAAGAGTGTCGAAGATGGAATATTGTTTGGAGTTATATAATTAAAATTACGCATACTGAAAGTTCTTTTGATCCGATCAGTTGCTGATATTGGCTGGGTCTGGATTTTCTCAAAAAATTCCGAAAAATTACATAAATGTAGAAAAATAAAAAGTGAATGACCTCAAAATTTATTTTGGATCATGAATTCCTAGATGAATGGATCGAAAGTCGAATTGGCTGTCGATAGGGTTGAGTTAGAGTTCCGAGCTCAATCGACATACAGAACTGAGATAGAAGTGTAAAGATAGAACTGTTATACAACCGTATTAAACTATTATCAGTATGAACTCTCCCAACAAGTCAAAGTGTCATTACAAGATGTACTAATCCAGTGAGATGGCTAGTCAGGGGAGTTAGAAAGTATAACTTAAATTCGTAATTTCGTTTCATTGACTATCTTGTTTTAATATCTTTGGACCTTTTTAGTCTGGGCAAAAACATTCCTTTTGTACTCTATAAATCAAGATTTTTTATATATTAGTAAATTCAACTCCCCTTTAAATATCTACTCTACTAGAATTTAGATATAACTTAAATGGAAGCGTCCCGTACAAATTTAAAGTAGTCTACTCAGCACTAACCTACAGTCGTCCATAAATAACAAAACTTGAGAAATTAGAGTGATGCAATGTCTAAAATCTCGCTTAGAAACGCTTAATTACAAAATTCATGACTCATCTCTTAAAATTTCTGGTTATAATTAGTATTTTTATACTAGGAGTGCCCCTCCAACTCGGTTTCAATATTGGACTCGAATTCATTTTCGATATAGGCCGTGACCATTCTGAGGGCCGGAGCAGGCCCATGGCAGCCCAATTGGAAAATTAGCTCACAGATCACATACAATTCGATGGAACAATCGAACTTATTGAGCTAAGAGTATATATATTATATCACAGCTAATCTTTTCTATAATAATTTCGATCTTGAAGGCTAAAAATAATTGTTCTCTATTTAACTTCGGATACGACTCGTGTTTTTTTTTTTTTTTTTTCCTGTAAGAAATAGTGGACACACCGACTCTTTTTATAGTTAGTATTTATTTTTTTTTAATATTTACTTGCGAATTAGTGATTGGACAATTTAATTTGGTTTATTTTTTGGAGCAACTTCTAAAAAGAAACTTGTACCCAATTTTGTTCCTTTTATAAATAAATCAGGCCAATTGTACATATATATATAGAGAGAGATTAATGTAGGTGAGCCGCTAGTTCAGAAAAAAATTACTTGAATTAATACTAGAAACTCAGAGAAAAATTAAAATTAAAGGAAATGATAGATTTAAAAACTATATATATATATATATATATATATATATATATATATATATATATATATATATATATATATATATATATATATATATAGGAAACGGGAAATACACCGGCGGTGAAGAGAGTTCCATCACCGCCGCTTAGGTGGCCCAATAAAATTATAACATGGAGTATCATTCAAAGTAACAAATAAATGAATTCTCTTAAATGACACCACGTGTAATAATTTTATTGGGCCACCTAAGCGGCGGTGAAGAAAACTTCCTTCACCGCCGGTGTATTTCCCGTTTTCTCATATATATATATATATACATATATATATATATATATATATATATATATATATATATATATATATATATATATATATATATATATATATATATATATATATAGTTTGAGAGAAGATTTTTTTTTCTTTTCTTTAAAATTAAAGGAATCATAGATTCATAGCCTCTCTTTACCTAGTAAATTAATAGAAATTTTCAGGATGATAAGGGCATATTAATATATTATTCTTGCCTACATTTAAATTTTTTTTTTTTTTTAAAAAAAAAAACCTCTCTCTCACTGCATAGGAAAAGGATTTGAGCTCCACAGATCCTGCAATAAAAAAGCAGTAAGATATTATATGACGTAAATTAACTTTGCATTCTTTAATGAATTTGATCAAACTTTGACAAACTTGGAACTTCACCACTTGGGAATATATATATATATATATATATATATATATATATATATATATATATATATATATATATATATATATATATATATATATATATATATATATATATATATATATATGTTCGTTGCTCAGACCTGTTCCCACAAAACCCAAGTTAACTAGTTGAGTCAAGTCAACATTTAAATTATTTTGAGATACTAAAACAAAATAATTAATCGTGTTGACTTGAGTCAAGTCAACACTTTAAAAATTCTTGTCCTTAACACTTGAAAACTTCAACCAATGCATGAACGTAATCTTTTGGCTAATACAATTAAGGCTTGCCATGAAAGCCATTAATTATATATAGATTCCTTTCCTAATACTCAATTAACCACCCTTTGATAGCCTTTTTAGCCTCACTCATCGCAAGTGTGAACTTAAAGCCATTATAACATGTTCGCATTATTTATTTAATCAACTTGCCAACTTGAAATGCAAGGTTCGTAGTATTGTTATGCACTTGAGTGACATGAATCATGAATTCATGTTTAGACTGTCCTAGAGATGGAGTTGAGTGGCATGCACTTGGCGTTGACCTCAAATGATCACGGACCGACGTCTGTAGTTGACTTTGCAACTTGGTCAAACAAAAAGCATTACAATTGAGGAATCGTCCCAACGTTTTTGATAAACATGCCATCTTTGATTTCAAGGAATTTCACGAGTTAGTATCATTTCACACGCGCGGATCTAATAAGGATTCATCCCCAAAGTCAACGTACCGTTTCGAGTGCCCACAGGTCTACGCCTCATCAGAAGTCAAATGGACGAGAGGCTTATGTTTAAAAAAAAATTTATTTGACAATCATTTCTAAAATTATATTTTACAATTATTATTTCAAACAAGCAAGAAAGTCCATTAAGCAAGGGATTGACATGTTCGTAGGGCCTAGAAGACTTATTATTTCTTTGAGTAATCTAGTTCGAGTACGATTTAGAGATGGTATCACAAGTTTATCACATAACTAATCCAAATTAGCAATATGACTTTGACTTAAACTTTATCTCTCTCGAATCATCCTGAGTAATCAAGACTTTATTATGTAAGAATTTATTATGTAAGAATTATATCCTCAATAAATTGGACAATATACTATACAATGTATATAGTTCAATTCCTACCACTAAGGAACTGTGAGAGTTCTTAGAAAAGAAATATAATACAGAAGATACCGGCTCTAAGAAATATATAGTTGGTAAGTTTCTGAATTATAAAATGGTTGACTCTAAAAATATGATCAACCAAGTACAATATCTTCAAGTGATAATTCATAAAATTTATGCTGAAAATATGACTATCAGTGAATTATTACATGTGATTGTAATTATTGAAAAATTACCACCATCTTGAAAAGAATTCAAATATTACCTAAAGTATAAATGTAAGAAAATATCACTTGAATATCTAATTGTATAGTTGAGGATTGAAGAAGACAACCGCACTTCTGAAAAGAAAATTGAAAATGCATATTCTATTTCTAAAGCTAATGTGATGGAACAATCCAAAAAGTTTAATGACAGGAAGTATAAGTACGCTGGTGAAGGCTCTAAGAGTGGTGATTCAAAGAGATTCAATGGCAAGTGCTATAACTGTGATAAATCTGAACATCGTGCAAAGGACTGTCGTGTACGTTAGGTACCAGACTCTTCTAAGAAGAAGAAAAAGTATTCTAATGCAAATTTGACTAAAGTAGACAATCTTTGTACAAATGTTGATGTGAAAGTTACATTTGTTGTCTCAAAATTTAATCTAGTTGGTGACAATTCTAAAGAATAGTGGATGGATACTGGGTCACACGTCACATTTGCACCAATAAGTGGATATTCTCTACATATAAAACTGTGGAAGGAAAACTACTCTACATGAATAACTTTATAACCTCCAAGGTTGAAGGATGAGAAAAAATTGTACTAAAAATGATTTTAAGAAAAAAAAACTTACTCTGACTAATATACTTCATTTACCAGATGTCCGTAAGAATCTGATTTCTGATTCAGTTTTGAGTAAGAAAGAATTTAGGTTTGTATTTTAGTTTGATAAATTTGTACTTATAAAAAATGGTGTATATATATAGGCAATAAGCATATGACTAATGGTTTGTATAAAATGAATGTAATGACCATTGCCCCCCATGGCCAATAATAATAATAATAATAATAATTCTACTTATGTGATTGAGTCTCCTTATACTGGTATAGTGGATTAGGTCATGTTAATTATCATATTTTGTATAGATTGGTTAATTTAAATTTGTTGTCTAATTTTAAAATTAATTTTGATGATAAATGTGAAATATGTGTTGAAACCAAAATGGCTAAGCATTCGTTTCACTCTATAGAACGAAGCACTAAACCTCTAAAATTAATTCATATAGACATATGCGATTTAGAATCTATTAAAACTAGAGGTAGGAAGAAATACTTTATTACTTTTAATGATGATTATACTAGTATTATTATGTATATTTGATAAGAAATAAAGATGAGGCAATTGAAATATTTATACAATATAAAAATAAAGTTAAAGGACCAACTTAGTAAAAAGATAAAAATGCTAAAAAGTGATAGAGGTGGTGAATATGAGTCACCATTGTAGACGCCTGAAAAATAAATTTTGGGGAAATTCTCCCGTGGGTGGACACCCGCGGGTGCCCCCCGCGGGAGGGCTCCTGCGGGAGGCTTCCGCAGGTTGCCACCCGCGGGAGGCTCCCGCGGGTTGCCACCCGCGGGTGCCACCCGCAGGAGCGCTTCCGCAGGTGCCAACCCGCGGGTTGCTTTCTGTCTATTTATTTCGCTAATATCTCGTGATCCAATTTTTCAGAGAGAATTCGAGCGGGATTTCGAGCTGATTCGGTCTATAAAAGATAGGAATTGAGTCCAGAGAAAGGACTTTTTGGACGATTTTGGGCGAGCTCGTGAAATCAAGGAGCGGAGCAGAGCCATCCCCTTCCCGGTCAGATGGTCAACGGAGTGCACCAGCGAGGCTCCATCGCCACCCGAACCCACATAAAAAAGGGAATAAATTAATATTCCCGTTCTTGTTATTCCTCGATTTTTTTTCTGTAACTCTCAATTTTCGTTGTAATCAAATAATTTTGCAATGGAAGGATAAATTCAATTTTCGGGCAAACAACCATTCGCACAAATTTGTGCAGAATATGGCATTGTAGATCAGACAACTGCTCCTGACACTCTACAACAAAATAGAATTGTTTAGCGTAAGAACAAAACCTTAAAAGAGATGAATGTCATGTTAATAAATTCTGGTTTACTTCAAAATATGTGGGAGGAAGCTTTGCTTTTTGCCAACTATTCTCTCAACAAAATACCCCAGAAAAATTGGATAAATAACCTTATAATTATGTACAGGTCAAGCACCTAATTATAAATTCTTAAGAGTGTGGGGTATCTTACAAATGTTGTAATTCTTACTCCTAAAATAACTAAAATTGGACCTAAGACAATTGATTGTATATTCTAAGACAATTGATTGTATATTCATTGGACATACAGATAGTAGCAGTGCATATCATTTCTTTATTTCCAAATCAAATAATCCAGAGATATATAAATACTCTATTACTTAATCTAGGAATGCAGTATTTTTTGAGAATATTTTTTCTAGTAAATAGTATGAATCAAGTTTTCCTAAAAGGACTTGTAATAATGTAAGAAGAGAAACATAATTTGATTATCAAAATAAAAGTAATGAGAATAAATCTAGACGGAGCAAATGGGTCAGGATTAATAAATCATTGGTCTGGATTTTCTAACATACTTGTTAGAAAAGAAACCTCAAAATTATAAAAGAGACTATATTTATATTGGAAGCTCCGTTTTGGGAAGAAACCGTAAACAGTAAAATTAAATCTACTATTCAAAATTACATCTAAAAACTTATGGATCTTTCTCGAGGAAGTAAACCTTTATGTTATAAATGAGTTTTTAAGAGAAAGATAAAAGCTGATGGATGTATAGATAAATACAAAACTAGACTTGTAATAAACTACTATAGACAAAAAGAAGATATAGACTATTTTGATACTTATTCATTTGTAATGAAAATAACGTCTATAAGATTAATAATTGCATTTGCAGCATTATATAATCTAGAACTTCATCAAATGGATATAAAAATAACATTTTAAAATGGTGAATTGGATGAAAAAATCTACATGGAAAAACCCGAAAGGTTTGTAATTTCAGGACAAGAAAAAAAAGCGTGCAGACTTGTTAAGTCATTGTATGGACATAAACAAGTATCTAAACAATAAGCCCCTAAACTAGGTTAACTTGTAAGACAACAGATGTAACATTCACATCTTCGACATTTGCACAAAGATTATCCACTTCGGTCAAATTTGCATTAAAATACTTCTTCTTCTTAGAAGACTCCAGTGCCTTGCACATATGGCAGTCATTTACACAATGTCCAGGTTTGTCGCAGTTGTAATACTTACCATTGAATTTCTTCGAGTTACTACACTTAGAACTTTCACATGTGTACTTACACTTCCTTTTATAAGGCATTTTGGACTGTTCCATCACATTAGCTTCAGAAACTAAGTAATTTTCTTTTCAGAAGTGCGGTTGTTTGCTTCAATCCTCAGTTGTACAACTAGATCTTCAAGTGACATTTCTTTATGTTTATACTTAAGGAATATTTGAATTATTTCCAAGATGGTGGCAAGTTTTCAGTAATTGTAGTCACATGGAATGATTCGCTGATAGTTATACATTCGGCATGAATTTCATAAATTATTACTTAAAGATCTTGTACTTGATTAATCATATTTTTACCGTCAACATTTTATAATCCAGAAATTTACCGACTATATATTTTTTAAAGCCGATAAGCTCTGTAATATATTTTTTATTTAAGAACTCCCAAAGTTCTTTAGCAATTGAAATTGATGGTATATATTGTACAATATATTGTCAAGTCTATTGAGGATATAATTCTCATAAGAAATATTTTTATGTATCAATCTCTTTCACAGACTGCTGGTCATTATTATTAAGAACGGACGTAGTCTCTTTCAAATACTTGGCTAGATTCAGTGCATAAAATAGAACAATATTTTCTGTTGTCATCTCTTGAAATTAGTACTGCTGACTTCTTTGATTTCTCGTACTATCTTGAGGGCATAACCGGAGTAATCATGACAGGAGTTATAGCGTAGACATATCAGGTATAGTAATGGCCATCTATAGAAACAAAATTTCTATTTTAATTTTATAGAAATTTATTTTAAACCACTAACTCAAAATGAACATTTGAATTAAATGAAATCTTCTACTCAAAAATATGATCTAAGATGTATTATCTTTTATTCTTTAAAATTTCTGAATTAGAGAATCCATCTCTTTATTGATACTCCTACTGAAAATTAATCACCAAAATTAACAGAATCTCAAAACATTATTTCTAATTTTAGATAAAATCCTTTTCTTTGAAGTAATAACAGAATCAAGGTTAAATATGAATTAATCAATTTTTTTTTTAAATTTAAATAGAACAATCTTCTATCTTTAACAAGTATAGACAGAAATTTAATAACCTCCTATATAAAATAAATTAAGACAGAGAAATTAACTCTCTTAATTAAATAGTAATAACACTAACAATATTTTAATCTCTTAGAGTCGGTCTTAGATATATTGAATAAATTAAATACAGTTATATCTTTTAAATTGAAAAAATCACATATTAAAAATTTGAAATTAAAAAGTCAGAATAAAATGAATAAATAAATAAACTATGGAAAAGAAAAAGTTAGGAGGACATTACTGGAAACTATTTAGAAAAGAAGATTGAGTTTAGTGCTCCACTAGATTTTCTGGAACTCAATGAGCGTCGGTCTCCTAGAATACAATGATCACACTATTATTGGAAGGAAACAACAATCCAATTGTTGAATGAACTAAAGTTAAAGATATGCTCTCTGTTATATAAATGGAATGAATGTTTAATAAAATTTTATTGTAAGAAAATGAATTTCTTCTTGTTATTTTTTGGAATACAAAAACATAGACTATTTATGGACTCTAAAAGAGTTATGAGATGCCAACTCTTTGTGGCCAAGTGGTGTGTGGTTGAAATTCAAATGGTCTGAACAGTTGCAACTGTTCAAAAGGTTGCATTCCATCATGTTTAAATTTCAAACTAATATCCATTAATCAAGTGGTGCTTAAATCATTGTGACTTTTCAAGCAATTTACATCTGCTCATGTTTGAATTTCAAACTAATACCTATTGGTTAAGTAGTATCTAAATAATTGTAACCTTTTAAATATTTACTCCAACCATTATCACCATTTCAAACAGTCGCACCCATTCAACTCTTCACATCCGTTTCGAATAGTCCCATTCGTTCGAACGTCTTCACCTATTCAAATATTCTCTTTTAAACCAATTCACATTCACTTTATTTATGAATTTAAATAACCGAATCATAATTGACAAATAGATTCTCCTATCTTTTTGGTTAAAAAATAAATAAATAAAATAACGCAGATTCAAAAACATGAATTCTAACATAATTTAAGGTAATTATTGCCTTTTTTTTATACTATAGTAAGAGTATTTGGTCAGTTATTTTAGTAGTAGGGTACAATAGAAATTAATATGTGGTTGGCCGTTCCAATAGAAAAGGAGAGGAGTCATGTGTACATCTCACTAGTATTGAAAGAGACCATTTAACTAAAAAAAATTGTCAAGTCCTTGCATCTATGATACTTTTTTTATTTTTTTTAATTTAAATCAGTAAACTTTTTTTTTTCTTAAGAAAGAAACCACTGCAACATCCAGATTATTTTGATATGGTAGAGCTTTAACTACAAATTAAATAAAGTTCAGACTAATTATTGTTTGGGATACAAATTTTGCTCGCATCAAACGCCAGCCTAAGAGCCTATTCGTACATTTTTAGTTTAAAATATAATTGGATAAACATTTTTATTAGATAAAAAATTGTGCAGAATCTAGATAATTTCAATCTGGTAAAGCGACATGCACCTTGCCAAATTGGCTGGCATGCGCCATCATGAATCATGATTTCTTGGTTGAGTGACATGCACTTGGCGTTGACCTCAAATGATCACGGACCGACCGACGTGTTAGTTGACTTTTCACCTTAGTCAAACAAAAAGCATTACAATTGAGGAATCGATCTTGTCACCAAAAGAAAACCCAACGTTTTTGATAAACATGCCATCTTTGTTTTCAAGGAATTTCACGAGTTAGCATCATTTCACGCGCGCGGATCTAACAAGGCTTCATCTCCCAAAGTCAACGTTTCGAGGGCCCACAAGTCTGCGCCTCTTCAAAAGTCAAATGGATGACAGGATTGAGGAAGAAGAGTTCGGATGTAAATTTGGTTAAAAAAAAATGTTTTTGTTAATTAACTGTTGGTTTGGAGCCACTAAAGTGTGCCCGTCGGTTTCTCTGCATTTTACAGTGTTTTCTGAAAAACAGTAAATTTTTCTATTGTCATTGATAGAGAAAAATTACAGATTATTAAAATTTCTCTTTTTTCATTGATTACAATGAAAAGATTCGAAATAGATATAAAAACAAATAGAGAGCACTTATATATTGTTGCTATCTTTTTACAGAAGATCATGAAATTCGAGACGGTTATGAAAATCAGTCATTTTCTCGTTGACGATCTGACGTCGATGATTTGGAAGCGAGCTCGTTTTTCGTCTCTTCTGATTTTAGAGGAAGCTCAAACTCTTGTGTGTAAGAGAGATCTAGCCAAATGTTTCTTTTCTCTGTCGGTCCCAAGATTTTAAGACTCTCGCGCGTAACTTTAATTGCCAAAAGGTCATTTTTTTTTTTAGTTCTCTTAAGGGTTATTTAAATAGGCTGCCAAGTTATTGAAAAAGTTTCCTTATAAATATAATCGAGATTTCTTGGTAATTTTGATGAGATATTCGAATCTTCTTTTAATTTGATTTGTTCCGGATTTATTGTATCGAGTCCTATTTCTGCACCCAAAATCAATTAAACTCATATTAGAATTTATAGAATTATCAAACTCAAGAAAAATTAATTAAAATCCTGCATCCAAAAATTAATTAGAATCTGATTAGAATTTGGATATGATTAGATATTGCAAAATAGCCCAAAGCGGGGTCAAATTTATTGTGCAATGAGAAAGAGAGAGAGAGAGAGAGAACTTTTTTTTTTTTTTTTTTGTTCTTGGCCTCTTCTTTCTGAACCTCACGGGCACTTACAAGGGTGGGAGCCTCGCAGGAGCCCGCGAGGCCCTCATTTTTTTTTGCTTTTGGTTTTTTTTTTTTTGGCTTTTGGCTTTCCCCTTCTGAGCCTCGCGAGACTGTCAGGCTAGGAGCCTCGCAGGAGCCTACGAGGCTCAATTTTTAATTTTTTAAATTTTAAATTTATTATTATTATCATTATTATTATTATTATTATTATTATTATTATTATTCGATTTGGATTTGGATTCTGATTTGGATTAGTGTGGGGATAGTTTTTCTCGTTTTACAAGACCCCCTCCAAAGTTTTCAAAATTTTGTTTCTCTATTTGTTTAGCAAAATTTTAAAATACTTTGGATTTTTTTCTTTTAGAATTAGTGGATGAGTTCATAGAAATGGAACTTGCTAAGGATGTAGAGATATCTTAACAAACTGAGTGTTTTGAGTGTGGCATGACTCATTTGGGTTGACAAACAGAGCCGATGACTCGCATGGTTGACAAACAATACTGATGGTTGCTTTTTCGAATTGAGAAGTGACCCGCCTGGCTGACGGACAGAGCTAAAATAATGAAATTTGATATCGAAGAACTATGAGCAGAGGTGTTCAGAAAACGTACCCATATAACTTTGACAGAAGTGTACAATAAAGCATATCAAGATTGCGTGGCATGTTTAGCAGGATACCTCACCCCTTTGCCTTTTTGGCATCAAGTTGTTTCTACCCCCAGAATGATAAGACTGGTAGAGAATTTTAGCTTCCTTTTGCCTATTGTTTCGAGGGTGCTGGGCTATCCGCACTTTCTTTCTTATAATAATGGATATTTATTCAATATATTATTGGAGTGTGACTGGGAGAGGGTCGAAGAAAACATACCCATAAGGTCTCAGCAGAGGTGTTCAGAAAATGTACCGAGATAACCGGGTTAGGGTCGAAAAACCATGAGAGATGTTCAGAAAACGTACCTATAGGGTCTTGACAGAGATATTCAAAAAACGGATCAAAGGGTTTCAAGAGGTGTACTGTTGAATATATCGAGGTGATTGGATTTATGTTATGGAGTAGCTCGCCTAGTTGATAGACAAAACTGGTGACTTGCCTGATTGACAAATACAGTCGGTGATCGTATTGGGACCATAAGGTGTATTATTGTGTGATTGTTCAAACCTCACCATCAGAGATAAGATTTTAACATGATAGGTTCGATTTTATTGAGGTGAGATGATTTGAATCTCGCTGTCAGAGATAAGAGTTTAGCATGACAGATTTGGTTGTATTGAGATGATTTAAATCTTGCTGTCAGAGGTAAGAGCTTAACTTGACAAATTTAGTTAATTTTAATATGATATGATCTGAATCTCGCTGTCAGAGGTAAGAGTTTAACGTGACAGATTTGCTGGGTTTTTAGCAAACCCCTAGCTATTAACGGATTTGATACGCCTTTACCGATCGTCGTTTGCCTTGGGCTAGCCATATTATTCCCCTCAGCATGATGAGTTGCTGAAGGTTTTGTTTGGACTTCGATACCAAAAGTTCCTTCTTCCCTTTACCTTAGTGGCTATGGGTTTATTCTGACAAAGGTTGTCATGGGATTTTTAGTAAATCCCTAATTATCAACGGATTTGACATGTCTTTACCAATCGCCATTTGTATTGGGTTAGCCATATTATTTCTCTCAGCATGATGAGTTGTCGAGAGTTTTGTTTGGGCTTAAATGTCAAACGCTCTCTCTTCCCTTTGCCTTTGTGGATATAGGTTTATTGCTACCCCCAGTAAAATAGGGTTGGCGAGAAATTTTTGATTTCTCTTCCCGTTATTTTTTATAGCATTAGGCACTTGATTCATTGGCCTTCCCTTCATTTTTTTAAGGTGGCTAGATATAGTAGTTCTTCAAGAACTTGTCGTTGATAGGTATTATCATCTCGTCGCCGTCTTGATTGATCAGGCGATGGGCTCCTTTTGAGTAGACAGTTTCTACTATGAAAGGCCCTTCCCACTTGAACTCGAATTTTTTCTTAGTCTTGTAGGTTATGATCATTGATTTTTTGACAGTTAAGATTAAGTTTTCTTCTTTGAAAGTTCTTCGTTTAACTTTCTTGTTAAACACTCTCGAGATATGCACTTGATACAACTCGATTTATTGTTGCGACTATTGCAGCTGAGAAAAATCTTTAGTTTCTGGCCAAAATCTTAACAAATTAATGTTAAATTTTTATGAGATCGTTAAAACATACTCTTAACATAGAATACAAAATTTTATAGTGATCCATGCTGTTTTTAATATAGTTTCTACTTAATATAGTACACAGTTTTTGCACCGGACTAATACCGATCCATCTGAGAAAAATATTTTGTTTAATATCAAAATCTAAACTAATTAAAAATTTTATGAGAGTGTCAAAGTTTACTCCTAAAATATGATGCAAAATTTTATAGTCATCTATGATAATCTAATACAAATCCTCTCAATATAGTACACAGAGGATGCAAGGTTAGCCCTATATCTGCGGGCTTAGCTTTGCTTTTTAAGTTGGCATAACCTCACGACTGAGCGTATAACACGGGATTGGACTTATGTGCTGGTTTAACCTTGCACACTTAGTTACATTCATGAACTGACTTAGCCTTGCACACTGACTTAGATTCTCATTTGGTTGCGAGCAACTTTGCACTCTACGTAGGCATATCATTGCGTTTGAGTAACTTTACACGAGCTTAGCTCGGCATTTTGATCCCTTTACGTTGGCTTAATTGCAAGGTTTATTGGATGCGGGTCCTACTTCTGTGTGGGCCTCATTTGATTGGTTACATCCCATTATAAATCAATGGACAATCTTCTTCTTCATCAAATATTATGTAGGGCTGCTAGTTGGCTTAGCACCTTAAATCTCTAATGCAGATCTTGACCTTCCATCTTTTTGAAATTTATGCGGGACTGAGAGTTAGCCTCGCACTCTGAACTCCTTACGCAAGGTTGTGAGTTAGCTTCACATTTTGGCCGTAAGCCTAGTCTCGCGTTTAGATGACTTTATGCTGGTTTGGCAACACATTGTAAGCGGAGTTTGCTTTGCATTGCATACAAGGTTTATTGGTGTGGGTCCAACCCCCTGTGTGGGCCACATTTGAATAGTCATTGTAATTCGATTGACCGCGTTTTTCTTCTTTGAAGTTTACACGATGTTGAGAGTCAGCTCGCATTTTGGACTTCTGTGCATGCTGAAACTTAGCTTTGTGTTTTGATCATTCTGTGCAACGCCGAAACATAGCCTCGCATTCTGATTTATCTTCACGCTCCGGATTAGCCTTGTGCTCTAGATTTGCCTCGCGCGCTTACTTATATTTGCGTATTGAGAGTTTTATGCGTGGTTGCAACTTTGTCTTGTATCTTGCATCTCTTCTAGTAATGAAAATCACGCAGTTTGCTAGATGGTTTCATGTATGTGCTATCATCGCGTTTCAACTGATTTATGCAGGATTGCAAACTAGCCTCGCATTCTAGAGCTTTTGCATTTTTGCTGGCTTTGCTTTGCATAGTCTTGCGTTGTTCGCAGGTATTATCTTCGTTTTTTTTTAAAGATGGCATAGCCTTGTGACTGAGCTAGTATAAATTCGCGTATAACGCAGGATTGGATTTGTGTGCTAGTTTAGCCTCACACACTGAGTTACATTCATGGACTGATTTAGCCTTACACACTGACTTAGATTCGTATTTGCTTGCGAGTATAACCTTGCACTCTACATAGGCATAGCATTGCGTTTGAGTTACTTTACACGATTTTAGCCTGGCGTCTTGATCCCTTTAAGTGGGTTTAACTGTAAGGTTTATTAGATGCAGGTCTTACCCCCTGTGTGAGCCTCATTTGATTAGTTACGTCCCATTGTAAATCAATAGACCACCTTCTTCTTCATCAAATATTATGTAGGGTTGCTGGTTGGCTTAGCGTCTTAAATCTCTAACGCAGACCTTGACCTTCCATCTTTTTGAAGTTTATTCGGGACTGAGAGTTAGCCTCGCACTCTGAACTCCTTACGCAAGGCTGTGAGTTAGCTTCACATTTTAGCCGTAAGCCTACCCTCGCGTTTAGATGACTTTCTGCAGGCTTGGCAACACATTGTATGCGGAGTTTGCTTTGCATTGCATACAAGGTTTATTGGTATGGGTCCCACCCTCTATGTGGGCCACATTTGAATAATCATTGTAATTCGATTGACCGCTTTCTTCTTTTTTGAAGTTTACACGAGGTTGAGAGTTAGCTTCGCATTTTGGACTTCTGTACATGCTGAAACTTAGCTTCGTGTTTTGATGATTCCTTGCAAGGCCGAAACATAGCCTCGCATTCTGATTTATCTTTACGCTCCAGATTAGCTTTGTGCTCTAGATTTGCCTCGCGCGCTGGCTTATATTTGCGTATTGAGAGTTTTATATCTGGTTGCAACTTTACTTTGTATCCTGCATCTCTTTCAGTAATAAAAATCACGCGGTTTACTAGATGGCTTCACGTATATGCTATCCTTGCGTTTCAACTGTTTTATGCAAGATTGCAAACTAGCCTCGCATTTTAGACCTTTTGCATTTTTACTGGCTTTACTTTGTACAGTCTTGCGTTGTTCGCATGTATTATCCTTGCATTTTTCACGTTGGCTTCATACATATCCTTGTTTGGATGGATGTGGGTCTCATCTCTTACATGGGACTTGTTTGGCTATTTATGAAGTTCGTCATGTGGTAATAGATTACTTCTTCTTTTTTTTTTTGTAATAGACTATGTGAGACTGAACTTTAACCTCGTATTTCTGTTCACTTTTGTACTCTAAATGAGTTCTGTACACTGGCTTAGCCTCGCGCACTAGTATAACCATGCATACTGGTTTAGTTTTGAGTTAGCCCCATGTCGTCTAGGTGATATAGTAGAGCTTTAACTAGAAAATAATTTCAGACCAATTACTGTTTGGGATTCAAATCTTGCATGCATCCAACTGTAGCCTAAGAGCCTATTCGTAAAATTTGGTTTCAAATATAATTGGATAAACATTTTTATTAAATAAAAATTGTTGCAGAGCTTTAGACTGTCCTAGTATTATTCTCAATCCTAGCATGAATCATGAATTCTTGGTTGAGTGACATGCACTTGGCGTTGACCTCAAATGATCACGGACCGACCTGCTAGTTGACTTTGCACGTTGGTCAAACAAAATGCATTACTATTGAGGAATCGACCCAACGCTTTTGATAAACATGCCATCTTTGATTTCAAGGAATTTCACGAGTTAGTATCATTTCACACGCGCGGATCTAATAAGGCTTCCTCCCCAAAGTCAACGTACGTTTCGAGTGCCCGCAAGTCTACCCCTCATCAAAAGTCAAATATTGAATGAGAGGATTTAGGAAGAAGAGTTCAGATGCAAATTTTGCAAATAAAATAAAAATAAAAAATGTTTTTGTTAATTAATTGTTCCCTAATTTGGCTAATTTGTTGTAAACTGTTAATTAAAGGACGTTATGTCACATTTGACATTACAAAGTAGAAAATTCCGACTGATTCCAGTAGAAGTCAGGTGAAACTGCTGAAGTCGGGATTGGTGTTCACCCCTCATCCCTCATCCTGATAGTTGTCAACGTTTAATGAGTCATCTATAATTGCATGCCTTGTGATGCATCTGAGAGATCACTCACAAAATATAATTATCAAATCTAAAGTTTAGCTTACTATTCTAATCAGACGTCTCTTTATAATGTCTAAATATTAAAAGCGCCGTCATGAAATGAACCTGGTCGTTAATTAGACGATAATCCTAGCTGTGAAGCTACTTTTTTATTATTCCATTCTAATTGGCCCGTTAAAAAAAATATTGCATTTTTAAAGCTTGTTTTAATTATTTTTTATTTCCCTAGGACTGACTGGTCAAAGTTACAACATATTGCTTTGTTTTAAGTGACCAGTCCAAGCTCAGTTGCAAGAAAGTTAATCAAGGGAGACTAACAAGTTTGAAAAGCCTACAAGACTTTTCATTTTTTTGAGTGATCCGTTTCGAGTACGATTTAGAGATAATATCACAAGTTTTCAAATTAGCAATTTAACTTCATCAAAATCCCTTCTATTATACCAAAACTTTGAATTTATGGTAAAAATTGAGGAAAATTAGTTTATATTTTAACATGTCCTTGCGAGTAGAAGGGGGAAAAAAAAAATTCGACAGGAACTAAATCTAAATTGCTCTGATTTTATGTTGAACATCTCTTTTACTGCATCAAAACTTTGAAATTATGATGAGGGTTGAAGAAAATTAGTTTATGTTTTAACAAACTTTAACTTAAATTCTCTCTCTCTTGAGTCCTGGGTAATTAGACTTTCTTTTAAATTTACATAAGAAATAAGAAAACTTCATAATACTAGTTCCATCACGGTTGTTATTTCGACCAACCTATATCATCTACCTTAATGAGGAGAGAGACTGAAAATTGGTAACCACAAAGGGAAAGTGAGCTGTTCTTGTGAGCATGCATGTTGTTTTATTAAGATATAGATTATGTCGATCTATCGATCTTCCTCCGAGAATGTAAACTTGAGATTTCTCTTAACCGAATTTTAGTTACATTTGTGTGCACTCTCCTCTGTATTCTTTGATTTCATTAATAGTTCTTTAGCAGTTTGTTGATTTTCATCTCCTTAACTTATACTTGAGGCTAATTGGAATTCAAATTTTTATTTATTCCTTTTAACTACCTTGCTAATTGGTCAACAATTTTTTGCATCAACATTTACAAGTTATCCACTGATGATCATTTACAATAATTTGAGAACTTTTCTACGAATAAATATCGAGCCATCTCGTTAGCAAAGAGTTTTTTTCCTAGTAAAACTCATATACACATATTTTTTATAATATTATCCAAATTGAATACTTATCGAAAATCAAAATCATAACTTTCCACAAATTGAAGAATAATAATGTCACTTGAGCAGAGACATATAGTATATACTACTAGCCAACAAATCGGAGACTAGTAGTAGGAATTTGAGACTCGTCAAAACTCACCAGCATTCAAAACTATAACGGGGTTATTTAGTCTTTATTTAATTCAATTGACACCGTCACAAATCGCATAATCAGCAGCAACCGAGTCCAAGTGGGTCCCAAAAAAGAATCCCTTGGTTATTTGAGGGGTGAGAAAAGCCAATTAAGAGCCCAAAAGGGCAGTTCAGAGGGGGCAGCTGACAGTCCGGCCTTGGATTAATTAGATCATTAAGGGATATATATATATATATATATATATATATATATATATATATATATATATATATATATATATATATATATACACATACATGTAGAGAGAGAGAGAGGGAAAGAAAATCGGAAATTCACCGGCGGTGAAGGGAGTTCCTTCAACGCCACTTAGATAGCCCAATAAAATTATTACAGATAGCGCCACTTAAAGTATCAAATAAAATAACTTTCTTAAATACCTTTTGAGTTGCGCCACGTATAATAATTTTATTGGACCACCTAAGCGTCGGTGAAGTAACTCTCTTCATCGTCGGTGAATTTTCCATTTCCTCTCATATATATATATATATATATATATATATATATATATATATATATATATATATATATATATATATATATATATATATGAGAAAAGGGAAAATTCCTCGGTGCTGAAAAGTAACAAATAAAAGAACTCACTTAAGCACCATTTGAGTCATGTTACATGTAATAATTATATTGGACCACCTAAGCAGCAGTGAAGGAACTCCTTTCACCGTCGGTGAATTTTTCATTTACTAATATATATATATATATATATATATATATATATATATGATTAAGAGAGTTTTTTTTATTTGTTATCTTAAGTGGAACCACATGCAATAATTGTATTGGGCCTCCTAAGCGGTAGTGCATGAACTCCCTTCACCGCTGGTGAATTTCCTGTTTTCTATATATATACAAAGAAAGCAAACGGGAAATTCACCGGCTGTAAAGGAAGTTCTTTCACCGCCGTTTAGGTGGCATAATAAAATTATTACATGTAGCGCCACTCAAGATAATAAATAAAAGAACTCGAACTCGCTTTACCGCCATTGAATTTTCCGTTTTCTCATATATATATATATATATATATATATATATATATATATAGAGAGAGAGAGAGAGAGAGAGAGAGTAAAAGGAAAATTCACCGATGGTTAAGAGAGTTCCTTCAGCGCTGCTTAGGTGACCCAATAAAATTATTATAAGTGGCGTCATTCAAAGAACGGTTAAGAGAGTTCTTTTATTTGTTACTTTTAGTGGCGCCACGTGTAATAATTGTATTGGGCCACCTAAGCGGCCGTGAAAGAACTCCCTTCACCGCCGGTGAATTTTTTGTTTTCTCTCTCTCTCTCACACACACACACACACATAAAGAGAGAGAGAGAGAGATGGAAATGAGCTGACAGCTCACGTAAGTTACCTGAGCTGCAGTTCATTTCCACTATCTCTAATAATATTTTTTAAAAAATTTCTTTCGGATTATGATCTTGATCTCATAGGGTTCACTCATACCCAATTTCTTGGGTTTTAATTTTAATTTGGTCCTCCATCAAATTAGCAAAAAAATTAACAGTTTTCAATGAATAAAACATTTTTTATATGCTTGAGCTCCAAATTTTATGAAATTTATTCCGAAAGAAGTTAAGAAGGTAGTGATAATAATTGTTAAAAAATTGAAGAAAAATCATTGGATCGTTATAGTTTTATCGCTGCCTCACACAACTTTTTATGAACTGGCGGCTCACCTACAGTAATCTCATATATATATATATATATATATATATATATATATATATATATATATATATATATATATATATATATATATATATATATATAGAGAGAGAGAGAGAGAGAGAGAGAGATGAAAATGAGCTGACAGCTCATGCAAGTTATCTGAGCTACAATTCATTTCCACTATCTCCAATAATCTTTTTTAAAAAATTCTTTAGGATTATGATCATGTCCCATTAGGGTTTACTCATACCCAATTTCTTAGATTTTAGTTTTTATTTGATCCTCCATCAAATTAATCCAAAATTAATGGTTTTCAATGCATGAAACATTTTGTATGCACTTGATAAAAGGGTAAATGAGCTCTAAAGTTTATGAAATTTAATCTGAAAGAAATTAAAAAGAAAAAGATAGTAATTGTAAAATAAAAATTAAAGAAAAATTATTGGATCATTATAATTTTGCCGCTAGCTCACATAATTTTTCCTAAAGTGACGACTCATCTACAGTAATCCTATATATATATATATAGGGCTGAGCATAAAACCGAAAAAACCTAACCGATCGGTTCGGTTATTCGGTTTTCGGTTCGGTTCTGTTTAAAAATCGAAATTATTTACGGGTTTCGGTGGCTTTAGCTCCAACCGAAACCGACCGAAAAAACCGAACTTTTGGAATTGTAGCTTATTTTTTTTCTTTGATTTATTTTCAATGTGTTTTTTTTTTATTTTTAATGAAAAACATGTGATTGTTATTTAATAAGTAGAAAAAGAAAAATAGAAAGAAAATTATTATTTTTCCTATAAAAAACATGCATTTATCACATAATTGGTTTCAAGCCCTAAAAACCGAAACCAAACCGAACCAAAAATTCGGTTCGGTTTTCGGTTTCACTTTTTTTTGTCGGTTCGGTTTCGGTTTTATATGTTCGGTTCGGTTTTCGGTTGGATTTTTTTTTCAAAAAACCGAACCGAACCGACCGATGCTCACCCATATATATATATATATATATATATATATAACCTCTATGATTAATTAAGCGCAAAGCCTGTAGCAATACTAATATAAGAATGTATCAGATAAATCAACTATTTAGATTATCATTAATATTTATATTCAGATGTGAATAAATGAGAAAATAATTAAGAATTATCATATTCATATCCGAATTCAATTTGGTAGAAGAATCTTTACCATATTCGAGAAAATTTATATCCAAATTTTGAGTACGGATATATCAAAAACATATCAGTTTACACTTCTAGAGACAGCCCTAGGTGTGCTGAAGCTCTCTCAACATGCGAATTTCTTACTTTTCATAATTATGGTACATATAGTGTCACGCCTCATTTTCGATATAAGATATATGAATATATATAATAGGTCCCAACTACATATTCAGCTTGAAAATACTATAATCTCCGGTAGAATAAAACTAAATTTACTACAATAATATTCAATAATAACGAAAGAAAAATTTAACCAAAAACAATTTAGTTTTTATTGATTGGAACAAAGTTTGGGTGCAGTTGAAAAAATAGCAGAATATAATAAACTAAATAAGAGAAAATAAAATAACTCTAATTCTCTATCGGGTTTCAACCTACTTTTCAAAGTACACCAAATTCTGCATTTGTTTTGGTGTGTATATCAGTAAGTCTGGATATGCATATTAAGATCGTTAGATTGTGATCAAAACAACATATATAGAAATAGTTGAAAAAATATAAAAATATTATATTAATATATTATATTAATATATAAAAATAAAATTAACTGTTATACGTTTAAATCTAATATTATATAAGTGCAATCACAATTATAATTTTTTTACTTAAAATATCATGTAATTGGAAAAGTTAACTTATATTTCGCATCGTTTTCTGTACAGATCCAGGAAATCATTAAATAGATCGTCTAGTAAACATAAATAAGAATCTGATATGATCCAGTAAATCATCACACACCCATGGTGTGCGAAAAATTCAGTTGTACAACTTAACATGTTACAACAGAGATAGAGTATTTTTCCATCATCCAGTTTTTTCCTTAACCTAGTATTATTCAAATATAGTTTATGTTAGATCTAAATATTCTTATCCCATAATATGTAAATAGATCATATGATGTTAAAAATTTCAATTTGGTTTTATTAGTCTGTTAACAATATAGTTTAGTAAATAGATCGTATTTGGCTAAATTAAAGATTTATTGATCTAGGATATCATAAAGTTATATCGGGCAAAGAAGTGTATAAATGTTGGAAGATTTCTATGTGATGCACGTTTCTTAATTAAATAATCAATATATAAGACAACTTGCATAAACACCGAGACAAAATGAGATCATAAATAATATTTTTTCATGGCTATACTTTTGTGTAATATATTAAAGACGGTATATATCGATTATTCTAAAATCTAATTATACTATATAATTTAATATATTTAATAAAAATATATTTCAATAACAACAACAATTATAATAAGTAGTTAAATGATTCATATAAAATAAGAAATTAATTTATTAAAAAAATTGATGTAATTAATATAACAATTAATTAGAAAAGGATGGCTGCTGGGCTACCATAAAGACTGAACAGTGGGAGGGTGATGTCAGAAGTGAGCTGTTCTGAGTTGGCGTCCGAAGGGAAAAAAAGAGAAATAGTGTCGGCTTTAACTGCGTCTCGTGCAAATGCATGCTTGGCCTGTATTGAGTTGGATCTGTTGTCCTCGACCTGTTAAGTGGACTGTGTGGCCTGTTGGACACACCCAGCCCGGCACGTGCTGGGCACGTACCCGGCACTGCTCGGGTGAGCACGGCCCGGCACCTCGGCTCGGGCCGAGCCGAGGCGGCCGTGTCGGGCCGTCCTGGCACGTGCCAGGCACGGCTGGACACGTTTAATTTTTTTTTTTTTTAAAGAGCTGTTGGAGATTTGGAGGGTTTGCAAATTTATTTTTGCAGAAAATAGAGAATAAGATTTAGCTAATGAAGTAGTAGTAGAGATTTTACTAGAAGAAAATGAATCATGATTAAAAGTATCTACATTTGTTCGGATTTTCATGTATTTTCTAATTTTTTTTTTTTTAATTTTTAACTCATAAATCTCTTAGAAAAAATATTAAGAAAAAATTGAAGGTGACGGATATGGTCATCTTCCCTCTCTTCGGACTTTGTATAACTTCTAAAGAGATTTATAGTGCAATTATATCAATGTAATAAGATTAAATATAATAAAAAAAATTTACTGTTAATATTTCTTGTTAAATTCAATTAAATGAAGCTAAGTAGTCTTCTAATCTTACTTATTTTTTTTTTTTTTTTAAATAACACGGGGTCGGCACGGCTCACTGGGCACCCCTAGTTGTCCATGAATTCTCGTTTCAAACATCGAAGTTGTTGACATTTGATTGAAGAGATACAAAGGACTAATTTACAATTTACAAGCCAATTCATAAAACGGAGTTTTCGAATGAGCACATCAATTATCTTAGTGCGCCCACTTTACAATGTAATGGTTCGGATTTTGAATCTAGACAGTTTTTAAGTGGGCTCATCACAACTGTATGTAACAATAATATCAAACGTGAAAGTGAAGGTAGCTAATTAATAATTATGATGGAGATTGTTAGTTGTAAGCTTCCACTCTCACTCTTGTAGGCTAGTATTAGGCTACTGTGTAAGTACGAAGGCACAAATCTATAATTAATGTAATCCCCTTCTAGAGTTCTAGTTATTGGAAAAATACAAGAATTTCTCTAATTTATCTAGTTTCTGATAGAGGATTTTATAGATTTTATTTTTTTTTGTTCAGTCATACAATTTGTATTAGGTAATAACAAAGCTATCAGCTTTTGTTAAGATTGAGGATGAAGTCTACCACGAATTCAACATGATTTTCTGAGAATTTATCAGTTGGCACTTCACAGGGATTTATTGGTTTTTTTTAAAACTTCCGAAGGGAAAAGTTTAGAAGAATGTTGGATTTTTTTGGAGATATTTCTTCTAGGAGGTGTAGTGAGACCTCTTGCATGACGACCCTTCTTAATTAGTCATGGCATATGTCAAGGATTCGTACTGAATTTGGTGATCTAAACACCGTCGAAGCCGAAAAGGACTATCTAAATTGATTAGTTTTCGCCGATAAGTTCCAAGTATAACATAGTAACTACAAAAATACGGCTCTTTCTCTTTCGTATTTGCCCACACTACAAAAGTATAAGTTCCATTGGGGTGCCTAATCAGCACACTAGGTCTATCTAGGCAACCAAGTGTTACAAAAAAAGATAGGCTTTGTTGCCATTAATTGTGAGGTTATGGTAACATGAGATAATCTTCATAGCAGAGGTTGGAATATGAATATGCATACGAATACAAATATATTATCATACTAAATTAATATCCATATTCTCTAGAAAACAAAATAGATGCAGTTTGGATATATTAAAAGCCATATCTGATATGAACGGATATAAATACAATATGAGATGACATTAAACATTTTAGATAGAAATTAAAAATTTAACTTGTTAAGCACATATCTTCATAGTTATATTTTGGCATGTATATAATATGTCATCGTATAGTTAATATAATAGAAAAGGATATGTAATTATATGCATATGAGATATGCTTTGGAATTTGGAATCCGAATTTGAGTCCTGATACATTCTATGAAAGGATCTGAATGCTATTTAAATTTGTATCCGAATATGATTGCAATATTGAATTTTTATCGGATCCGGATTGGGATTGGATTATCCGAATTCATTTGCACCCCTAATTATTTGGATTGAACAGAAATCATGATTTTTTTTTAATTTTTAAAATTAAGAAAAATGCTAAGAAGCACAGTAGAACAACTAGAGTTTGACATACATTGAATCAGCAACTTGCCTTTGATGCAGTTGTGAGCGTGAGAATGGGTTCATACTCCTCGGTCAGTTCATGCACAATCGCGTGCCTTCTGCTGCATCAAGGAAGTCACCAAACAAAACAATTATCAAATCCAAGAGGTAATTAGTTTATGATTTCTAATGGTACGACCTCTTCATGTCAAATATTAAAAGCGCCGTCATTAAACGAACCTGGTCATTAGATTACCATAATTGCATGATTAATGACCAGTATAGGCGCCGATCACCGGAAATGATAATACGGAGGTGTTTACGAATCCATTTTTTACTTTTGAATGAGATGAGCTAAAAATTGACTTGTCTGAAATGATATAATAAATTCATATTCGGATTCCACCAAGTGCAAAACAATAAGGACCAAATTTTGTATGAAATGAATATAAAAAGTTTGGGATTTTTACATATCAGTCCCTTAAATCTTTAAAAATTAGACTTTAGTCTCTAAAATCTTCATATTTTGATTTTATTCCCAAAAATCCTTTAAGTTTTTTTATTTTAGTCTCTCTAGATAATTTTTGGTCCCAATTTCCAGTTATACCATTGGAAAGGAGGAAAATATCAGTTATTTTCCTCTTCTTTTTTCTTCCTATACCTTCTCTTATTGGGTTCCCTTCTCTATTGGATATAGGGTTAAGGAAAGAAAAGAAAGAAGAAAGAGAGAGAAGCTGGAAGAGAATAGAGAGAGAAAAGAAGAGTGGAGAGGATAACCCAATAAGAAAAGGAAGAGAGAAGGAAGAGAGAAGAGAGGAAAATAACTCCCTTTCAGAGATATAATGAAAATTTCGAATCAAAAATTACTCAGAAAAACTAAAATAAAGTAAATTAAAGGATTTGTAGTACTAAAGTCAAAATAAAGTCTAAAGAATTAGGGGACCAATATGTAAAAATTCCAAAAAGTTAGGCTTCCAGAGGTTTCCTCTTGGATTCATACTTTAATGTTAGTTTAGTTTCTTGGTTGTGTGAGACCTTAACAAAAAAAAAATTTCGCTGGAGTCAAGTGGGACCCACATCAGGCCCCCACCACCCACCCGCCCACCCACGCACCGACTGAAAGCGGAGCTGCATGCACCTCACCTGGATAATATCTACAAGAAAAGACTAGTGAGGTGAGGAGAGTTTGAGACTCCTCAAATTAACTCGAAAGAAATCGCCGCCGCCACAGTCCATGACTAAAACGTGCCAGCTGCTAGCTGCATCACATTTCAATTCAGCCCAGGTTCGATTCACACGCATGCACGTACGTACAAAGTCAACAAGGCATGCAGAGACTGTTCAAGTCAAATCCTCTCTCTCTCTCTCTCTCATGGCCCTCAAGTGGATGGATGTTTCTAGCGAAGTTCGATTTCTTGCAATGCCGAATTGGGGGGGGGTTAAGAGGATGCTTCCAAGTTCGATGCCGTAGATTTTAATAGATATGGAAAAATAATAATAATCTTGGGGGTTTTAACTGCATGGGTCCCACCTCTTGGTTACTTGAGCGGGAGAAAAGCCAAGAACATAATAGAAGCAGGGACGGGCCCACCCCTCAGTTTTTTTTTTCCCCTAAATAAACCTATTATGTTTTAAATTTTGGAGATTTACGGTCTAAAATTCTCAATTTTATAATTTTATCTTTTCTCCCGTCTTGACAAGTTCGTTTGGGTTGCTCCACTCCCTCTGTCCCCCCTGGATTCGAATGTTTGGATCCGTCCCTGAATAGGTCACTTGAAAATTGCCTTTTATTAAAAATAAAATAAAAATGCTAGGAGAAAAAAAATATATAGAAGGAGAATGTCAAAATATTTATGATAGGATTTTTTTTTTTTGCCACATAGACTCATAAAATCAATGTTGTAAAATGTGTTTTTATCATGCGTGCGGCTCGAAAGCGCATAAAACATAAGCGGATTAAACGAATTTTACAGAATTATGTGGAATATTAATATTTTAATATATATTAATGTAATAATACTTAAAAATACATATATTGAGTGCTATAAAACTCAAGAATATTAGGAAAAAGCATAAAACTATAGATAATATCCTAATCACCTAACCTAAACCTGCTTAAGATATTCAATATGATGATTTCTCTTTTGTGTCCATTTATTTTTTCCCCATGGTATTTCTTGAATGTCATGATTTTTCATTTGATAAAAAAAAACCTAATCGTCAAATCACTTCAATTAATTATATTAAACATCACACTATCACAATTTCATGGTAAACTGATCTAAAAAATGATCCAAAAAAATTAACTGTCACAGTGAACTATCAAAGGTTTATAGTGAACTGAATCAATTAATCTAAAAAATAATAATAATCAAAACATAAACATCACACTAATCTCAAAAAAATTAATTAAATTAATTTTCATCAAAATTGAAGAAATGAAGTACCTTTACAGTTTCCACACAATTCACACGCATTTGTTTAACTGAGAGCTTGGTTGAAATCGATTGTTACCAAGTTCAGCTGAGACTGAAGAGGGTGATCAGAAATTGAAGAGAAAATGGAAAATTGATCAGAGATTTGATTTGGGTGCCTTAAGAATTGAAGAAAGAGTTCTACGAGAGCGGTTTTTCGGGTTTAAAACCATAAACAAACTAAACTCGCATGTAGATTACGCGGGGTATGTGGGCGCATAACCTACATAATCTATATTTAGAACGATTAATTGACATGTCCATATGGATAGGACGATCTCTTAATTCTACGTGTGATTCAATTTCACATACGATTATGTGTGCGCATAATTGTCCGCATAAAATGCTTTTTAGAACAATCTTTTTAAATTTTTGGAACACATCTTAAGTCCTCTTATTTCTAAATTTGCATCTAAAATTATAAGAGGCTAGGCAATCTTTCTTCGCAACTCAATAAATCACAACAAGGGAAGTTCCTTTTTCATGATTTTTTTTTAAATTTAATTAAGTAGTAATTCTTAACTAGTTCCTATTTTCCCAAAATAAGTTTTAAGCTTACATGATTGGTTTGGCTTTATAGTTCTCTAAATTGTATTATTTAATTTACACTATGCTTGGTAGATTACAAATTATAATTCTCATTCTCATAATTATTATTTAAAGGTTTCGAGTTTTGTTAACTTGGATTATGTTTGGATAAAAAATTGGAATCATTTGCTAACACTATAATTTTTTATAGAGAAAACAGAATCCGCTGCTTAGGTGACCTAATAAAATTATTACACGTAGCACTATTCAAAATAACAAATAAAAAAATTCTTTTAATCGCTTTTTAATTGGCACTACGTGTAATAATTTTATTGGGCTATCTAGACGACAGTAAAAAAAACTCTCTTCACAGTTGGTAAATTTTCCATTTACTCTTTTTTATAATTAGGAGAAACTAAAGTTTTAAGAGCGAACAGGTCCGGCATTGATTTCCCTTGAAGAAACACAGCTCATGATTGATACCTTCCAACATCAATTGTTTTGTTTTTTTTGGTTAACTTTTTATAATTATGATACACGCGCCATAGAGCAAACGCGTGTCGGTGGTGGCGGTGGAACACGTGAGAAGTGAGCTGCCTCGCGTGACTTGGCGTCGGGGTGGGGGGAAAAGGTACGTGTTAATTGCTTCTCGTGCTTCACATGCACGTAGTTGGATCCATCGCATGCCCAACAAATTCCACCTCACTATACACGTTAAAAGTGATTCCAAATTCACGAGAGAGAAAAGATAGAGAGAGAGAGAGAGAGTTTTGGTTGATATAGGACAGATCTAGAACAAGCAAAGTATATTTCATTAACTAATATAATAATCATCGTGGCATCAAACAAAAAGGGCCACCGGCCACGTATGCAAACAACCAGAACCTAGCCCGCACAACAAGGTAACTAGATTCAAGACTTGACGGAGAAGTAATATGCTCTCTTGGTATTGCTAAATTTCATATTATTCACACTATTCTTATATTACATGTTTTTTTTTTCGACTTGTTATGTGAGAAACAAAGTTGATCGTATTAGGAAGATTTTTCTATCGAATGGGGTGAATAATTCCAATAAATATCACTTGATCGATCTCATGGAGACAGATTTGTAGGTCAAAGAAGGCTGGAGGATTTGGTGTACTTGATCTTAAAACCTTCAATTTAGTATTAATGCCAAAATGGTGATGCACTTGGTATCTCGCCCTCATGACTCTTTCCAAAAACTTGTATCCTCGAAATATCGTCCTAGAAATGATACATGGTACACAGAATTTGAAACGCGTACAACAAATCCGGATTTTGAAAGGGTATTATGATGGCCAGACACGTAGTATGGTCGAGTTTGGAGTTTAAACTGGGTAATGGTTGCAATATAGCATTTTGATATGATAGATGGTGCTCACAAGTATCTCTAAAAATAATATTTCCTGAGGCGTTCCAACTTTCCGGGAAAAAAGATGCTAAGATTAGCAGTTACTGGGGTAGATCAAGATGGAGTTTGAACGTAACACATCCTATATCAGTCCAAGAGAACTCACAACTTTAGGAATTAAAAGTACTACTGAGAGATTACAGACTAGCGCAGAGAATGGATGACCAACCCCTTTGGAGATGGAGCAAGGATGGAGACTTCTCTGTCAAGTCTACATATAATCATTTTATAGATAGAGGTGTTGTATCGAATGATACATCGTGGATTTGGAAGACTGCCTGCTCACCTAAAGTAAGGGTGTTTCTATGGCTGGCCATTAAAAAAGTTTTACTCACATGACCTGCTTTACAAAAAAGATGGTGGATAGGTCCGAAAATCTATTTACTCTGCAATAGGGATGGGGAATTCACCGATGACTTATTATTGAATTGTTACTTTACTAATGATCTCTGGATAATTTGTGCAAAAATTATTGGGGTTAACACCAACATCGGTACCTGTACCAGTTTAGGGAGTAAGTTAAGTGCCAGGGGCATTGTATCACAGTTAGCTAAGATCCTAACTGCAGCTTTATGCTGGAATGTGTGGAGAGAAAAAAAATAATAAAAATTTTAATTCTACAGCATGCTCCTTTTATACGTGTTTGTGTATGATTATTCACGATGTTATTATACTCTCGGTTGAGGAGCGTTGCAAATCTCAGGAGGAACATCAGAGAAGGATTCCAGAGATCATCAGCCTTTTCCGAACCAGATTTGATTATAGAATACAGTTCTTTTCATAGAGAAGATAGGCGACTCACGAGGAACTTTTATTTTGTTATTGTTTTAGGAGAGAGTTGATTTGCATATATCCTTTACTTTAACAAAGTTGTTGTTTTATATTTGTAGATACTAAAAAATATATATATAATAATTAAAAATAATAATAAAATAATAATAATTAAAAAAATCGCAGGACAACCCGCGGGATTCCTCCCGCGGGGTGTCGAGCATTCTCCTGTGAGTGGGCACCCGCGGGAGGGCTCCCGCGGATGAGCACCCGCGGGAGATCTCCCACGGGTGCCTCTCGCGGGAGCGCTCCCGCGGGTGGGCACCCGCAGGAGCGATCCCGCAGGTGCCAACCCGCGGGTTGTTTTCCGCCTGTTTCCATTGTTTATTTGGCTGATATCTCGTGATCCGATTTTTCAGGGAGGATTCGAGCTGATTCGGTCTATAAAAAACAGGAATTGAGTTCAGAGAAAGACTTTTGAATGATTTTGGGCGAGCTCGTGAAATCAAGGAGCGGAGCAGAGCCATCCCCTTCCCGGTTAGACGGTCAACGGAGTGCACCAGCGAGACTCCATCGCCATCCAAACCCACATCAAAAAGGGAATAAATTAATATTCCCGTTTTTATTATTTCTCGATTTTTTTTTGTAATTCTCAATTTTCTTTTGTAATCAAATAATTTTGCAATAGAATGAGAAATTCAATTTTCGGGCAAATAAAAACTGGCGACCACAGTGGGAGCCTCTCTGTTTACTACAGAGAACTTGGTGGCCCAGTCCGACCGGATGCGAATCGGCTCAATGGTTGAGACGCTGGTCGTGGAGGTTGACCAGCAAAAATACGAGGAGTTCCTATCATTCTCGGATTCAGAGCCTAGGCGTTATCGCCGGGCGACAATTAAACAAGGCGAGGCATCATCGCCCGCCAAAATTGAAAAGGCGTTATCGCCATTCAATACTTACGAGGCGTCATCGCCCGTCGAAACTGGCAAGACGTCATCGTCTGTCAAGAACATGGCGTTATCGCCCATTCCAAAGTCAAGCCAAAAGTCAAATCAGACCTTAACCCGCTCCCAAAAGAGAAATCTAAGGCGTAAACTCAACGAGCACGCCACAATCATACAAGTGCAGAAAACTCCGGGACAGTGAAAAATTTCGGAGCAAACCCACGGATGGAGCCACGGGAAAACAACCCCACAGATACAAACCCGCGGCTTGCAACCACGGGTGCCAACCCGCGGCTTACAACCGCGAGTTGCATCCCGTAGCTTGCACCCGCGGGTGCCATCCCGCGGCTTGCAACCGTGGGTTGCAATCGCGGGTGCAAACCCGCAGGTGCAACCGCGGGTTGCACTCCGCGGGAACAAACCCACGGGTGCAAACCCGCAGTTGCAACTGTGGGTTGCATCCCGTAGATGCAACCGCAGGTTGCACCCCGTAGATTCTACTTCGCGGAAGCAATGATGGGTTACGTTCAATGAACACAACTCTCATGTCTCTTCGAGCACGCCTGTGGTGAGCACGCAACAGACACCAAATATTTTAATCTCTCTATCAGAGGCGCGCAGGGCCCACACAACTACTCAGGCCAGTGTGCACTCCAGAAGAATCCGCAGAAGGGTTGGAGAACAATTTGATACTGGAAAAGAGCTCAGCTCTGAAATATTGCAAACTCTCCAGTATTATGAACCGAATTCGCAACGCAAGAGGCATCAAGATGTAAATAGAGATGAGAAAGTACCTCAAGATTTGAGAGAGTATCTCAATTGGAAGAAAAACTCATCACAAAATATTCCTCACTGTCAATGCGAACAGTTGATCTCAGCTGTTCTATCAAGCTGCAAATGTAACTCAAAACGATCAGTTTTTGATCGGATCACCGAACGTAAAAGAATACGAACGGTGAAAAAGGTATGCTCGAAAACCGATCTGCCTGCTGCCTCATCACATATGGTTAATAAAGGCAAAAACGTGGTCGGAAATAACCCTTCAGATAATGAAATCACTTCAGGGTCAAAACGAGTTTCTATCGAACCAGAGGGCGTGCATCTAGAAGAAGTTTCTTGAAGGCTTAAGAGACAAGAAAAACGTCTCGAACAAAAAGAGGAGACCATAGAAGAAATGAAACAAATTTTAATTGAGTTGTTAGCTCAAACTAGAAAGAGCCAATCGTCGTCGTCCGTTTCTGATCGGCAGAAAGGAAAACGACCCGTCCAAATAAATGAAGACAGCGAAGACGAGGATGAAGAAGTACCTCCTCATTCAAGAGAGGAAGAGGAAGTGAATGTTATCATCAACCCTCACGTAGAAAAAATAGAGAAGATGGAGAATCAACTACAAGCTCTCCTTCATCGCACAGAACTGCAAGAGATGGGGTTAGTCCGTTCCTATCCCATAGAATGGGAGACTGTACCTTATCTTGCAAAATACAAACCGTTGAACCTTCAGTTATTCGACGGTAGAGGTTCGCCGCAACAGCACATCTTCTACTTTCTGTCGTAGACAGGACACCTCATGGGGAATGATCCGACTATGACTAAGATATTTGCGAGTATTTTACGAGGGCCCGCATTTACCTGGTTCATGCAGCTACCCCACGGAACGATTAAATCATGAGCTGATGTAGAATGTGAGTTATTAGCCCGATTCTTCGAAAATGATACTGAAGTTTCTATACTATCCTTACTAGCGGCAAAGTAAGAGAAATGCGAGACAGTCAAAACTTATATCGAGCGATTCCGAGAACTTTCTGTTCGATGCCCACATGGCATGACACAGGACACTCTGGTGCAAATTTGCAGGCAGACGTTCTAGATAAGATGAGCTCGGTTGAAACCAAATCATGGAAAGATCTGCTTAAGCAGGGTGAACAGACTGAAGATATACTTCGACGCCTCGAAAAGCAGCAGTCTGCAACCGGAGGCAGTACAAATAAACCTCCATTCCATTTTTTCCATTCCAAAGGGAAAGATATAATGGCAATGGCGGTAAAAAGCACACCGAAATAGAAAGCATGGCCAACTATGAGCAACACTGCAAAGTCACCCAGACTTCAAAAGCAGTACTCGTTTAAGGATGAACATACTGCTACTATGTTCAATTTGCTCAGCAAACGCAAAATTCTTAAGTTGCCGGAGAGCAAGAGGCCTGAAGAGGTTGGGAAGACTAATGATCCGAATTACTGCCTGTACCATCGGATTGTAGGTCACTCCACAAAAAATTATTTTATTTTAAAAGATAAAATTCAAGCATTGATTGACGCTGGAGCAGTTCAGTTCAAAGCTGAACAAAAAAAGAGTTAGAGCTAACTCGGACATATTTAATGTGGGTGGTCTAAAGGTACCACTTGAGCTCACAACAATTCCAAAGACGAGCCCAGGGCGGTTAATTTAAACCCCCATAACCTGCAAAAAAAATGAAATGAACTGCCCAACACCGTCCGTATTCTTTTGGATTCGGTGATCCGCTCAAAAACGGACCGTCTCGGATGGCACTCGCAGTTTGATAGAACAATTGAGATTAACTGTTCGCATTGGCATTGAGGAGTATTCTGTGCAGAGTTCTTCTTCCAATTGAGATATTCTCTCAAGTCTTGAGATACTTCTTTATCTCTATTTGCAACCTGATGCCGCTTGCGTCGCAAACTTGGTTCATAATACTGGAGAGTTTGCAATATTTCAGGGCTGGGCTCTTTTTCCGAATCAGATTGTTCTCCAACCCTTCTGCGGATTCTTCTGGAGTGTGTGCTGGCCTGCGCAGTTGTACGGACCTCGCACGCATCTGACTTGTTCTTCGGGATTTGGAGGATTCTATCATGAATATGTTTATCCGAAGAGAAATTTGAAGACCTATTCTCAGGTGAGCTCATGAGCACATCCTTATATTTGTTTGTAGAGGAACGGGATGGTACACCTGAGAGAGTAACCAAAAAGTTAGATGTGCGCTGTGTGCTCACTGCGCGTGTGCCCGAATAGACACCAGAACCAACCCTTGATTTTTCCTGCGGAGTGCAACCCACGGGTTGCAACTTGCGGTGTGCAACCCGCGGTTGGAACCGCGGGTTTGCACCCGCGATTGCAACATCGGGTTTGCACCCGCGGGGTGCAACCCGCGGTTGGAACCGCGGGGTTGCCCCCGTGCGGTGCAACCCGCAGTTCCGCCTGCGGATTTTTATTTTTGGAATTTTTTCTTCCCGATGTTTCCTGATCTGGATTTTCTGACCGCAATTTTCCAGAGGCACTGTTGAGGCGGGCCCGCTGGGCCTTACGCCTCAGGTTTCTCTTCTGAGAGCGGGTCAGGGACTGGTTTGACTTTTGGCTTGATTTTGGAACGGGCGATAACGCCGTGTTCTTCACAGACGATGACGTCCTGTCAGTTCAAACGGGCGATGACGCCTCATAAGTTCTCATAGGCGATAACGCCTTTCCGGTGGGCGATGACGCCTCACCTTTTTTCATCGTCACCCGGCGATGACGCCTAGGCTCCAAATCAGAGGAAAAAAGAAATTTCTCATATTTTTGCTGATCAACTTCTATGACCAACGTCTCAACCATTGAGCCAATCGGCACCCGGTCGGACTGCGCCACCAGATTCTCTGTGGTAAATAGAGGGGCTTCCACTGTGGTCGCCAGTTCTTGTACGCCCAAAAATTGCATCTTTGATTCCATTGCAAAATTGATGAGTTACAATGAAAATTCAGATTACAAAAAGAAAATAGGATCGTTACAAGAACGGGAATATTAATGGATTCCCTTTTTAAGTGTGGGTTCGGGTGGCGGTGGAGTCTCGTTGATACTTTCGTTGACCGTCCGACCAAGAGAAGATGGCTCTGCTCTTTTCTTTGATCTCACGAGCTCGCCCGAAATCTTCTCAAAGTCCAAGAATCCAAAAGTCCCTTCTCCAGTTAAATTCTTGTATTTTATAAACCGAAGAAACTCCAAATCCGGCTCAATTCTCTCCTGAAAAATCGGATCACGGATTTTCAGTCAAAAAATAGGAAACAAATCAACGGGAAATAAAGAAAAAGAAAAAAATACGGAAAACAACCCGCGGGTTGGCACCTGCGGGATCGCTTCCGCGGGTGGCAACCCGCGGGATCGCCCCCGCGGGTTGCAACCTGCGGGATCGCCACCCGCGAGGGCTCCCGCGGGTGTGCCCACTTAGCAAAAATATATATATATATATTTTTTTGGTATCTACAAACAGTATTCTTATTCGAATATAAGGGTACATTGTTGCCCAACGCCGCTAAGGCGAAGGGAAGAGGAAAAGTTTGGTATTTAAGCCCAAACAAAATTCTCGACAACTCACCATGCTTAGGGGAATAGCATGTATAGCCCGACTCAAACGGTAGTTGGTAAAGGCTAATCAAATCAGTTGATAACTGGGAGTTTGCTAAAAACTCTAATCAAATAAATCTCTTGTCACGTTAAGATTTTATCTCTGACAACAAAACTTTTCTCATCATTTTTCTCCAGCAGAGTAAGTGACACTCTAAAATATTTGTCAAGTTAAAATCATACCTCTGACATCATAATTCAAAATCAAATGAGATAAAATCCGATTAAATCTCCTGTCATGTTAAGGTTTCACCTCTGACAGAAAAGAAAACTCACACTTCATCAAGTCCGATATTACAGCTTCTGATGAACTTGTTTTTGATATCGTTAAGTTAAAAATTATCTCTAACGAAAATCATCTCCCTATTAAGTTAGCAGTTATCTCTGATAGTCCGATTCCAAGGCTAAATACGTTAACCATCACCTCTGTTTAGTCAGTTTGTTCCTATCACGACCAGATCCTCTGAATATGTTGAGCTCCAAGATACGTTTAATGTCACCTCTGTCTTTCCCTGATCCGTCATACTAGATATCACTGAACGGTTAGGATTCTAATGAGCTCGTTAACATGATACCTCTGCTTGGCCTAAAATAAGCATGTTAACATCATACCTCTGCTTGTCACCCAACGAGTACGTTAACATCATATTTTTCCTTGTCATCTAATGAGCACGTTAAAATTGTACCTCTGCTTGTTATTGAATAATTGAATAGACATGTTAACGTCATATCTCTGCTCGTATTCCGCAAAATATGTTAACAATTATCTCTATCTACCAAATCCTTTAAAAAGTCTGATAGTCAAAATCAAAGAATTCAAAGTGTTTCGAAATTCTGTACGGCTCAATAAAGAACTTCGAAAACTTTGGAGGGGGTTATGTAGATACTAAAATATATATATATAATAATAATTAAAAATAATAATAAAATAATAATAATAATTAAAAATAAATCGCGGGACAACCCGCGGGAGGAACCCCGCTAATGCCCACCCGCGGGAGAAGTCCTGCGGGTGGGCACCCGCGGGAGGAATCCCGTGGGTGCCAAGAATTCTCCCGCGGGTGCCTCTCGCGGGAGCGATCCCACGGATGGACACCCGCGAGAGCGATCCCGCAGGTGCCAACCCGCGGGATATTTTCCGCCTGTTTTCGTTATTTATTTGGCTGATATCTCATGATCCGATTTTTCAGGGAGGATTCGAGCCGGATTTCGAGCTGATTCGGTGTATAAAAGACAGGAATTGAGTTCAGAGAAAGGACTTTTGGACGATTTTGGGCGAGCTCGTGAAATCAAGGAGCGGAGCAGAGTCATCCCCTTCCCGGTCAGACAGTTAACGGAGTGTACCAGCGAGGCTCTATCGCCACCCGAACCCACATCAAAAAAGGAATAAATTAATATTCCCGTTCTTGTTATTTCTCGATTTTTTTTGTAACTCTCAATTTTCTTTTGTAATCAAATAATTTTGCAATGGAAGGAGAAATTCAGTTTTCGGACAAATAATATTTTGTATTTATTTTTAGGGCTCACTTACACAATAACCAAAATTTTATTGTAGTTCTATTATCTACTTACTAATGGAATATGGAGAGCTTTCACCCACCGTTTTGGTAAAAAAAAAAAAAAAACCAGATTCTAGATTTGTTGTGAGAAGACCACTTGGCTATATAATGGTGTGTTTGGCTCCTTGAAGTAGGGAAGAAATTAGGAAGTAACTTTCAATATATAAGTAAAAAAAGATATTACTTCTTGTGTTTATGTACTCACTTTTGGAAAATAAAAAAAATATATTATTATGAAGTGAGATGCGATTATTATTCAATTGATTAAATAAAACATACTTATATTATTTTATTTGTTTTCTATGAATGGTAATGATTACAAGCAAAAAAAAAAAAATTATTATTGCGTTAATCCTTTACTTCCTAGAGCTCTTCAAAGTTAAAATCAGATGAAGGAATTTTTGGAAGTAAAATGCCATATTGGTGCCAACTCAGTATATAAGAAGTAACTTTCAATTTTTTTTGGCCAAACAAATAATAGAAATATGAAAAGTAGTTTTATTTCCACTACTTCTATTCTACTTCCATGGAAACATAGATTGCCAAATTAATCCACGCTGCAACATACATACATTTTGTCATAAGAAATCTCAAGTTGTTAGGCCTAAAGGATATGTAGAGCAAGCTTATTAATCAAATTTGACAGTCCCTGCCGCTTAACCATTAAATATTATTGAAACATTTATTTTATAGAAGGCAAATTAATCCATGAAAATATTATTGAAACTTGAAGCAAAGGATAAAATAGAAGAAACTCTCATGAAGTATCATGTTTTTTTTTTTTTCCCTCTAAAAACCCCATGAACTTTTTAATGTTATATAAATCCCACGAGATTTCAAATTTTATACAAACCCACAATTGATAAATTCGAAAACATAATTAATACCCACTCTATAACCTTTCAAAAACTCACTCCTTGATTTAGTGTATTTTATTTAAAAAATATAGATTTGAAAACATTGAGAAATGAATATTTGATGCCTTTTCTATTTGATTCATTAATCAGTTCATTACGACGAACTGTATTTGAGGAATTTCAGGAAATTTGAAACATGTAGAAGTTTACATAACATTATAAAAAAAAAAAAAAAAAAAACTTATGGGGCTTCTAGAGAAAAAAAAAATATGATACTCGATGGGAGTTGCTTATATTTTAGCTTCAAGAAGATTAATTAGTAAGTATTATTTTGAGGTTCAATTATCGAAATATCATAAAAACAATTTCATCAAGTAGGAGGTTATGGGTTGAACCGTACAAGTGCAATGAAGGAGAACTACGACCTTCAACCAAAAAAATATGGTACTAGTGACCAATTAATCACAAAATATTACTTTTATCAATTTGAACTTTTATCTGTCAACTTTGAAATGTACAGTTATATTATTATTATTATTATTATTATCATCATCTCTAATGAATAATATGTGGCGACATCTTGACACTCAAACTAAAATCAATAATATTGAAACAAGTTATTAACAAAGTATACTATTGTTATTCAAGGTTGATCATGATCTATACATGCAACAAAATGATATATTCCTTCAATTTTTTTTTAATGATATACTTGTTCAAATTAAGTCAATATTTTTATTTAAAAAACGAAAAATAAATTGCAAGACTTGACACTTGATGGTGAGTTTCCGTAGGCTAAACAGTCCAGATGGTACTATTAATTAATTAATTAATCCTGTGCACTTAGTAAAGTCAAGTCATGAGGAGCACCACTCGTACCACCAAACCCAACCGTGCAAGATTTGGTATAACGGCAAAACTCAACTCTCCACCCTCCCTCTCATCTTAATTAATTTCTTCTTTAATCTCTCTAATGCTTGATTAATTAATTAATTAATTAATTAATCAATACGAATAAACCAATCTGATGAGCTTGCTCATTATTTGGTTGTTGGCACATTCTTCACATTTTCTCTCCTTGTTTGCCCCGTACAAACTCTTCCGTGGACTAAGCGCACCCACGTGGACAAACTTTAAACACAAAATTATCACCTAACTAGCTAACTCTGAGTTTGTCTAATTATGATGAAATTAAAAGTATATCATGTCCCGTACTATTACATAATAAATTCTTGCTCAGAAAATTATATGATAAATCCTTTATTTATTTAAGCTGATCGACTATCTATTCACTCTAAAAACTATCAACAACTATCAAAATATCTCTATTATCGTTCGAAAGGAAAATCTATATAGAAAACACTGCACGTAAAAATAACTCATTCGAAAGGAAAATCTATATAGAAAATACTGCACATAAAAATAACCGGTCTATAGATACTAAAAAAAATAAAATCATGTAATATGCAAAGTTATTATCAAAATGAATCTTATTAATTAACAAACACAGTCTATTAAGAGTAGAGTATAAAATGATAGGGAGAACCGAAAAGCTCAATTATGGAGAAAGAATTTTCAAAAAAAGTGAACGATTAAGATTAAAATATTATATTTTACTATCGTTAGTTAGATAACTTTCTTTATGTTATGTTACGTTAAAATATGACACGTGCGAAATTGAATAAAAATAGGAATTCTAGTAGATAATTTGTTAGGAAACTCAAAAGGCACGAGATTATTATTCTAAATTTTTCTCTAAAAAAACAAAAAAGAAAAGAGAAGAAAAGATCATTCGGCCAACTTGAAGATAACAACACTACTATTTTAGGTTGGTTGGCACATCCATCAAACTCTCCTCCCATAGTTTTGTCTTTTTCCAACCTTTTCCAAGCTACATGGACACACACGTGGACTAGAGTCCACCCACTTGGGCTAAACCCTAAACCCATCACTAGCTAATCACCAAACAATTAACTTTGAGATTATCCAATAATGAGGAGATACTCTCTTTGCCTTTAGCTTGTAAACTCCTACTACTACTACTCATTCCAAATTAGTTGGACCATTACTTGACATCCACGTGGCAGAAGGAAGGGAGCCTTGGCCGGCAACTGTTTGAACAAGGAAAAGGAAAAAAAATGAGAGAAGGGGGAGGAATTGGGTGCCTTTGGGAGAACAAGGCTACAGCTTGACTATATGCAATTATTTAAAGTTGTTGTTACCGGATAATTTAATTGGTTCATTTCTACAATATCTTAAAATATTTCTCAATTTAGTACGTAATCAAGTAATCTGGTAAAAAATATTCTGCTATATACTTCTTATACAAAAGATGTTACATCTAACAAAACATGCTCTATATTCAGAACACCAACGGTTCATTATAATATCGTCCTTCATGATACTATTTGAGACTAGATACGCTGTATACTGAGAACTCCAATGTTTCATAATAATACCGTCCTTCATGATACTATCTGTGACTAGATATGTTCTATATTAAGAACTCCAATGGTTCATTACAAAATCGTCCTTCATGATACTACTTGTAACTAGATATGCTCGAAACTGGCGTACGGTATTTTTCAAGATTCTACATGCAACTTAACATGCCCCCAACGTTTACCCACACTCCTCCCCTTACCCAATCAACCCCCAAATTTTACAGGCCCTACTCATTCTAAACTCCCATGTAATTCACATGTCTTAATAACCCAACCATGCATGACAAGGGAAGGCACCTGGTCTCTCTCTTTCTTTTTCTCTCTGCGTGTGTGTGCGTGTGGGGTTTGGTGCTCTTTCGCTCACCCAACCGGCCAGCGATCCAAATTGGCCCCCCACCCCAACCTCTCCCCCCCAACTTTTACTTGTCAACTCCCCTCTCCTCTCTCTACACGTGGCACACCACCTCCCCCAACCGTGGCCAGCCGCCCCCTTTCTCACCTTTCTTTCTTTATTGCCACCCCAAGCCCAAAAGGTCAAAAATCGAGGAAAAAAAAAAATCAAGAAATTAAAAAAAAATAAAAATAAAATCCCCCTCTATATATATAAACCTCAACCCACTCCAAAACTCTCAAAACAAAAACACTTCAACATTCTCTCTCTCTCTCTCTCTCTCTCTCTCTCTCTCTCATATCTCTCTTGCTTCGTCAAATGGGCATACCAAACTGGAGCAGAGGCCGAGTCCTAGGCCGCGGCTCCACCGCCGTCGTCTCCCTTGCTTCTTCCTCCTCCTCCGACGAATTCTTTGCCGTCAAGTCGGCCGAGCTGGCCCGCTCGGAGTTCTTGCAGCGCGAGCAGAGGATGCACTCGCTCCTTAGCGCCTCGCCGTATGTAGTTTCCTACTTGGGATTCGACATCACCCACGAGGCCTCGGGCTCCTTCTACAATCTGTTCCTCGAGTACGCCCCCGGCGGGTCCCTCTCCGACGAGATCAGGAAACACGGCAGCCTCAGCGAGGCCCAGATCAGAGCCCGAACAGAGGATATCGTGCGAGGCATAGCTCACCTCCACTCCAAGGGGATCGCCCATTGCGACGTCAAGGGCCAGAACGTGCTCCTCGGCTCCGACGGCAGAGCCAAGATCGCCGATTTCGGATGCGCGAGATTTGTCGCAGATGGATGCAAGGGGAAATTCATGGGGACCCCGATGTTCATGGCACCGGAGACTGCAAGAGGGGAGGAGCAGGGGACGGCCGCCGACATCTGGGCCGTGGGATGCACGGTGATCGAGATGGCCACGGGGCGGGCTCCGTGGCCCGACGCGACCGACGCTGTGTCTCTGCTGCATCGGATCGCGTTCACGGGGGATTCTCCGGAGGTGCCGGAGTGGCTGTCGGAGGAGGCGAAGGATTTCTTGGGGAAGTGCCTCGGCAGGGAGGCCGCGGACAGGTCGACAGCTGACCAGCTGCTGACGCACGCGTTCTTGTCGACTTCCGTGTCAAATTCGGATCCCCAACGCAAGTGGACTTCCCCAAAAAGTACCTTAGACAGAACATTTTGGGAGTCGACCATGTCCGAAGAGGATGATGTGACAGTTCCCGCACGGAACGGGATTTGCGAGCTGTTCGGCCGTGGCGGCCGCCCCGAATGGACCTGGGACGGCGACTGGCTTACAGTTCGGAACGAAGAAGAGGCGGCGGCGTTTACCGACGAATCAATTGGTCCAGTTGGCACTGGGAGCGAGACTAGTAGCAGCGTAGCTGATGATGGTGTTATGACTAGCTCCACGAGCAGCACAAGTCAGTCAATGTTCAGCACTAACCACGCCGTTACGGGCGGATTAGAGCCTGCGATGGATGAGAATTGTTATGTAATTTGCTCCAGTAGCTGCGATCACAATGTAACTGTAAGATTCTTTGGATTGCTAATGCTAATTGGGTCGTTCTTTGTGTTCCAGTTGTCACATTGCCTTTTGTCCTTTTCCTCTGTGTTGTGCTGTCCCCAGCGGGTTAGTAGCTGGTTTAAGGTAAGGCTCGCTAGCGATTATGTTTTTTTATGAGTTGTTTGGCCAATGGGAGTACGGGCACAAGGGAAGGGGGGGGTGGAGGATCCACTCACATTGCGATTGCAGTTCGTAGGGGGGTGGTCCTCAGCTTGAAAGGCAAATGTGGTTGGTTGGCTGAGGCTGTCATAGCTCTCTCTCTCTCTCTCTCTCTCTGTGTGTGTGTGTGTTTCGGGGGGGGGGGGGGGGGGGGGGGGGGGGGGGGGGGGGGGCGCTTTGGATGAGCCTTCACCTACCTTTTCTCACTTGGGAGGTTAGGGTTTGATGAACGTTGGGTGAGGGCGAAAAGCATTTGAGGTCTTTGTTTATGCTCATTATGTTGGATGCAACTAAGTTAATCATTGCTAATCCAATCAATTGTTAGGTTGCGGCTAGATCTAACGCAGGTAGGGATGTTCAGCCTATCCATCACTCGGAGATCGGAGTTTTCTGATCGGATCTGAGGATAGAAGATTCCAACCGTCGCTAGAAAAATTTTCCGACCGATTTCGATCGGAGTCGGACGAAGTCGCCGGAGTTGGTTAATCGGTCGGAAATCGGAGTTTTCCGATTAGATCCGAGGGTAGAAGACTCTGACCGCTGCCGAAAATTTTTTCTGATCAAATACCGACCAATTTCAGTCGAAGTCGAATGCGAATGAAGCTGTCGGAGTCGACAGTCATATTCACCCTAAATACCCTAAATGTAGGTTATGCTATCAGTAACACCGTTTTCTTTCTATTTTTTAAAGGATTTAGAGTTTAACTCTCCTAAAAGTTATTAAACTATAGATTATTTTCGAATAAACTCACACATAATTTTTCCTACATTACTTACATAATTTTTGCAGTATTCTACCTAATTAAGTTTCTATTGGAATCGAATTCTAAATCTCTCACAGATTAGAGATTGCATGTAACTAAACTGAACACATTTTAGGTTTGAATATGCTAGAAGATTCAACATAGGTGTCATTTATGATGAACTAGCTACTTCGCTAACAGCTGGGTTGATGCTACAAACTCTGCAACTTGGTTAGATTTGCGTATTGAATTCGCGAGCTTTGCCTGGTAGCTAGAAAGTAGATATTGATGTTCAAATTGAACATCATGATTTAGGTAGAACTTCCGATTGGCCATTGCCAATGCATTGAAGTGGCGTACCAAATGCCCTTGCTTAGGTCCATGCATTCTCTACGATTAGGTAGGTACATGTACTCCGTGGCTACGTCCTCTGCGGTCCAAGTCTGATCTGATCACTGGTTCGGAGTCTTTGTAGCATTGTTGTGACAGTTGGCATTCATCAAAAATTTCCCTTCTATTCATATAAGTCAGGTCTTTTGGCATGTAGATAAGTGCATCACGGCCTTATTGGAATTTTTTTTTTTCTTCTTTTCTTTTCTGATAGTACAGAGAATTGGTGGTTCAGAATAGTACTTTAACCAGTACTCGGATTTTATGTGTGGATAAAACTTGACAAACTTAATTATCATATTTCATTGGTTTAGGGAAAGTGCCATGTAAAGTGAAATAGAAAGTATATAAAAAGAGTAAGCTGCCCACAAATATGTTACTTTTATAGATTGATTCATAAAAAGTAGGTATTATGGAAAATTATTCTCTATAATGACCCTGCCGTTTTAAAATCCACCGCTCGTAATTTTCGTTCAATTTCTTTTCTGTTCCCTTATTTATTCTCCTTTCATTTTTGCCTTATGTCCTGATCAAGTGAATTGAGTTAAATAATAACTAATGACACTCTTGCAATTTGTAAGAGGAATGGCTGAGAAAGCACCTTCTCCTCTACACTCTTCTTCATGTTGCCCAAAACTTCAAGCTTAAGTTACAAGAGAAAGAGCTTCCCCAAAAAAAAAAATTTCATTCAAAACTTTTATTAAAGTTTCATTCTTTAAGACTTTATGTCTTTAAATGGTTATCATCTCATTTGAGCTTTGCTCTTGATCCGCAATGATTTCAAACTTCATAGCTCATTCAAGCTCCCAAAAACTCACATTTTGGTTGTATCAAGACAAAAAAACTCACATTCTCACTCTCTCTAGAAAGAAACCACACATCTCATTTTCTCTAGCAAGAAATTACATATACAACTATCTTTAGCCAAAAAAAAAAAAAAAAAAAAAAAAAAAAATCACATATCTGATTCTCTCTAGTAAGATTTCACATAATCTCGCATTTTCTCTTAGCAAGTAGCCTTGCTGTTTAGAGTACAATGCTCACTGAAATGATTATATTATTTATCATAAGTCCACCTAAATTAAACATTTTTCTTTTTTGAAAGATAATTTAATTTTCTATAATTTTTAAAAATTATTTGCCTCCTAATTCTATCTCTAACTCCTTCAAAATCAAGTTCAAAGTTGATGCTTGCACAAATGTGGATCTACTATCATCTAGACACACTATTAGCTTTTGATCATAACTTTTGATTTAGAATACTAAATGAGTTAATTTTGGCCTGATTAGAAAGATAATTCATTTTTTTATAACTTTTATATATTAATTATCTCCTAATTCTACCTAACCCTTTAAAATCAGGTTCAAAGTTGATATTAGTGCAAATACAGATCTGTTGTCATTTACATACACCTTCAGTTTTTCATTTATAAATTTTGATTTAGAACTCTAAATAAGTCGATTTTAGTCTCATAGGGAAGATAATTTAATTTTTCATAACTTTCATATATTATTTGTCTCCTAATTCTATCTCTAATCTTTCAAAATTGGGTTCAAACTTGAATCATGCTGCTAAGTGCAAATGATATCCTTTGATTTGGACATGACCCATTTGGATCCAACCCGCTTGGGGGCCAAACGTCGATCTGCGATCCCAATCGCTGATCCAAGACTCGCATTTTCCTAGTTACGCTAGCAAAACATGGATGATGTCATTCGTATTTGGATCTTATCTAAATCAAACTCACTCCGCATTAATTCAAAACTTGTCTCAGTTCCGTCTTACGCATCAATTTACTAAAATCATCATAACTTTTGATCCCTATATCCGATTTAATTGATTTTAGACTCGTTAGAAAGATAATTCAGAAATATACAAATTTCATTGGTTGTTGCACTTTTAATTCCCAATGTATCCTAGTCAAATCATAGTTTGAAGTTGGACTTACTGAACAACAACAATATTCTTATGTCATGTTCAGTAAATTCATGATATCTTTTGATTTTGAACACTAATTAAGATCATTCTTGGTTTATATGAAAGAGAATTCAGTCCTTTATGATTCTTAGTTATACGTTTTTTTTTTAACTTTTATCATATAAAAGAATTATTTAATATTTCAATAACTGCAAGACAACTACACAATGACAGAGTTGTTGAAAATTCTCTGGGTTGCTGTTCCACTTTGTGAATTTTGCCTGAACGAGAAACTCATCTATGAACTTTATCTCAATTTTATTTGCATAATCTTTGTCTAATCACACGAACTTAGTCTATGTAATAATTCTAATATTTAAACCCTTATATTGGTTTACTTCGTATCATCCATATTAGCTCGGAAGAGTAGATACTAATATAGACAGATACTGAGTAAATTGAGTTATATTTTTCAATCTAGTTTTCAAATTAAAATTCTATAGAGCGGAGACATCTTATCTTATTATTTGGATTTTTTTCATATTTTTCTTAAATTATTCCAGATTGGCCGATTTTCGAACAAATGCTCAATTAAAATAATTAAATTAAATCAAAAATTTTAATTTTAACTTCTTAATAACTTTAAATTTATCTCTTAGAAGCCTAGCAGCCATCCTTGACCAAATTTGAATACGAATTGATCCAATGGAAAGCTTATAATTAAGGTGAATTTTAAGGATTTTTTACATTGTAGCATTTTCAATTTTCAGTAGTTGTTTGACCCATCAAAAAAAATCAAGCATCTTCTTCTGGTATTCCTCTTTGTTTTCTATTCAGATCTCTAACCTTAATTCCCTCTTTATTTTTTCAAATAACTCACAAAATATTCAGCCAGATAGTTGTACGCCCGAAAATTGAATCTTTGATTCCATTGAAAAATTATTTGATTACAACGAATATTTGAGATTACAAAAATTCCGAGGAATTACAAGAACGGGAATATTAATTTATTCCCTTTTTTTCGTGGGTTCGGGTGGCGATGGAGTCTCGTTGATGCCTCCGTTGACCGTCCGACTGGAAGAGATGGCTCTGCTCTTTTCTTTGATCTCACGAGCTCGCCCGAAATCTTCCCAAAGTCCAAGAATCCAAAAGTCCAAAGTCCCTTCTCCCGTTAAATTCCTGTATTTTATAAACCGAAGAAGCTCCAAATCCGGCTCAATTCTCTCCTGAAAAATCGGATCACAGATTATCAGTCTAAAAATAGGAAACAAATCAATGGGAAACAACGGAAAACAACCCGCGGGTGGCAACCCGCGGGATCGCCCCTGCGAGTTGCCACCCGCGGGAATCCTCCCGCGGGTGGCAACCCGCAGGATCGCCCCCGCGGGTTGCGGGTTGCAACCCGCGGGTGTGCCCACTTAGCAAAAATAAATTTTTTTTTTTTTTGGTATCTACATAACCCCCTCCAAAGTTTTCGAAGTTCTATATTGAACCGTACTGAATTTCGAAATACTTTGGATTCTTTAATTTTAGTTATAGACCTTTTAAAAGATTTGGTCGATAGAGATAACTGTTAATATATTTATTTATTCCATAACAAGCAGAGGTATGATTTTAACGTACTCATTAGAGGACAAGCAGAGGTATAATGTTAACGTGCTTATTTTAGGTCAAGCAGAGGTATAATATTAACGTGCTTATTTTAATCCTAACCGTTCAGTGACATCTAGTATGACGAATCAGGAAATGACAGAGCTGACATTAAACGTGTCTTGGAGCTTAACCTATTCAGAGGATCTGGTCGTGATAGGGACAAGCTGACTAAACAGAGGTGACGGTTAACGTATTTAGTTTTGGAATCGGACTATCAGAGGTAACTGTTAACTTGATAGGGAGATGATTTTCGTCAGAGGTGATTTTCAACTTAACAATATCAAAAGCACGTTCATCAGAGGTTGTAATGTTGGACTTGATGAAGTGTGAATTTTCTTTTCTGTCAGAGGTGAAATCTTAACGTGACAGGGGATCGATTTAACTAGGATTTTATCTCTTTTGATTTTGAATTATGATGTCAGAGGTATGATTTTAACTTGACAAATATTTTGGAGTGTCGCTTGCTCTGTTGGAGCAAAATGACAAGAAAAGTTTTGCTGTCAGAGGTGAAATCTTAACATGACAGGAGATTTATCTGATCATAATTTTTAGCAAACCCCCAGCTATCAACGGGTTTGATTTTGCCTTTACCAACTACCGTTTGAGTTGGGCTAGCCATGCTATTCCCCTCAGCATGGTGAGTTGTCAAGAATTTCGTTTGGGTTTAAATACCAAACTTTTCCTCTTCCCTTTGCCTTAGCAGCTTAGGGCAGTGATGTATTCTTATATTCGGATAAGAATACTGTTATGACAGATTTGTCGTGGGATTTTTAGCAAACCTCCAGCTATCAATGGGTTTGATTTTGCCTTTACCAACTACCGTTTGAGTTGGGCTAGCCATACTATTATCCTCAGCATAGTGAGTTGTCGAGGGTTTCGTTTGGGTTTAAATACCAAACTTTTCCTCTTCCCTTTGCCTTAGCGGCGTTGGGCAATTCATACTTTTACCCCCAGTATGGTAGGGTTGACGAGAAATTTATTCTCTCCCCGTAGCCTTGTCGGCGTTGGGTGATTCATGCTTTTTACCCCAGCATGGTGGAGTTGGCGAGAAATTTATTCTCTTCCTGTAGCCTTGTCGGCGTTGGGTAATTCATGCTTTTTACCCCCAGCATGGTGGGGTTGGCGAGAAATTTATTCTCTTCCCGTAGCCTTGTCGGCTTGGGTAATTCATGCTTTTTACCCCCAGCATGGTGGGGTTGGCGAGAAATTTATTCTCTTCCCGTAGCCTTGTCGGCGTTGGGTAATTCATGCTTTTTACCCCCAGCATGGTGGGGTTGGCGAGAAATTTATTCTCTTCCCGTAGCCTTGTCGGCGTTGGGTAATTCATGTTTTTTACCCCCAGCATGGTGGAGTTGGCGATTTATTCTCTTCCCGTAGCCTTGTCAGCGTTGGGTAATTCATTTATATATATATATATATATATATATATATATGGGGGTTTAAATTAACCGCCTTGAGGCCATTTTTTGGGAATTGTTGTGAGCCCAAGTGGTACCTTTAGACCTCACACATTAAATGTGTCGGAGTTAGCTCTAACTCCTTTTTTGTTCAGCTTTGAGCTGAACTGCTCCAGCGTCAATCAACGCTTTAATTTTATCTTTTAAGATAAAACAATTTTTTGTGGGGTGACCTACAATCCGATGGTACAGGCAGTAATTCGGATCGTTAGTTTTCCCTACTTCTTCAGGTCTCTTGCTCTCCGGCAATTTAAGCATCTTGCGTTTGGTGAGCAGATTGAACATAGTAGCAGTATGTTCATCCTTGAACGAATACTGCTTTTGAAGTCTGGGCGACTTTGCTGTGTTGCTTGTAGTTGGCCATAGTTTCTGCTTCAGTGTACTTTCTACCGCCATTGCCGTTATGTCTTTCCCTTTTGAACGGGAAAAATGGAATGGAGATTCGTTTGCACCGTCTCCGGTTGCAGACTGTTGCATTTCGAGACGTCGAAGTATTTCTTCGGCCTGTTCGCCCTGCTTAAGCAGATCCTTCCATGACTTGGATTCGACCGAACCCATCTTGTCTAAGATATCGGTCAATAAGTTATGTCTGCAGGTTTCCACAAGCGTATCCTGCGTCATGCCATGTGGGCATCGAACGGAAAGTTCTCGGAACCGCTCGACATAAGTTTTGACCGTTTCGCCTTCTTCTTGCTTCGCTGCTAGTAAAGATAATATGGAGACTTCTGTATCATCTTCAAAGAATCGGGCTAGGAACTCACGTTCTACATCAGCCGAAGATTTAATTGTTCCCTTGGGAAGTTGCATAAACCAAGTAAATGGGGGCCCCCGTAAAGTGCTCGCAAATATCCTAGTCATAGTTGGATCATTCCCCATGAGATGTCCTGTCTGTGAGAGAAAATAGAAGATGTGTTGCTGCGGCGAACCTCTACCGTCGAACGACTGAAGATTCAACGGTTTATATTTTGCAGGATAGGGTATGGTCTCCCATTCTATGGGATATGGACGGACTACCCCCACCTCTTGTAGCTTTTTGCGATGAAGAAGAGCTTGTAATTGGTTCTCCATCTTCTCTATTTTCTCTGCGTGAGGATTGAGGATGACTTTCACTTCCTCTTCCTCTCTTGAATGAGGAGGCACTTCTTCATCTTCGTCTTCGCTGTCTTCATTTATTTGGACAGGCCGTTTTCCTTTCTGCCGACTAGAAATGGACGGCGATGATTGGTTCTTTCTAGTTTGAGCCAGCAACTCAATCAAAAGTTGTTTCATTTCTTCTATGGTCTCTTCTTGCTGTTCGAGACGTTTTTCTTGTCTCTCAAGCCTTTCAGAGACTTCTTCTAGAAGCGCGCCCTCTGGTTCGATAGAAACTCCTTTTGATCCTGGAGTGATTTCCTCATCCGAAGGGTTGTTTCCGACCACCTTTTTGCCTTTATTAACCATATTTGATGAGGCAGCAGGTAGATCGGTCCCAGAGTATGCCTTTTTCACCATCCATATTCTTTTAGATTCGGTGATCCGCTCAAAAACGGATCGTCTCGGATGGCACTCGCAGTTTGATAGAACAGTTGAGATTAACTGTTCGCATTGGCATTGAGGAGTATTCTGTGCAGAGTTCTTCCAATTGAGTAATTCTCTCAAGTCTTGAGGTATTTTCTCCTCTCTATTTGCATCTTGACGTATTTTGCGTCTCAAATTTAGTTCATAATACTGGAGAGTTTGTAATATTTCAGGGCTGAGCTCTTTTCCAGCATTAGATTGTTCTCCAACCCTTCTGCGGATTCTTCTGGAGTGTGTGCTGGCCTGCGCAGTTGTGCGGGCCTCGCACGCATCTGACTTGTTCTTCGGGATCTGGAGGATTCTATCATGAATATGTTCATCTGAAGAGAAATTTGAAGATCTATCCTCAGGTGAGTTCATGAGCACATCCTTATATTTGTTTGTAGAGGAACGGGATGGTACACCTGAGAGAGTAACCAAAAAGTTAGATGTGCGCTGTGTGCTCACTGTGCGTGTGCCCGAATAGACACCAGAACCAACCCTTGATTTTTCCTGCGGAGTGCAACCCACGGGTTGCAACTTGCGGTGTGCAACCAGCGGTTGGAACCGTGGGTTTGCACCCGCGGTTGCAACAGCGGGGTTGCACCCGCGGGGTGCAACCCGCGGTTGGAACCGCGGGTTTCCACCCGCGGTTGCAACCGCGGGGTTGCACCCGCGGGGTGCAACCCGCAGTTGGAACCGCGGGGTTGCACCCGCGGGGTGCAACCCGCGGTTGGAACCGCGGGTTTGCACCCGCGGTTGCAACCGCGGGGTTGCCCCCTTGCGGTGCAACCCGCAGTTCCGCCTGCGGATTTTTATTTTTGAAATTTTTTCTTCCCGATGTTTCCTGATCTGGATTTTCTGACCGCAATTCTCCAGAGGCACTGTTGAGGCGGGCCCGCTGGGCCTTACGCCTCAGGTTTCTCTTCTGAGAGCGAGTCAGGGACTGGTTTGACTTTTGGCTTGACTTTGGAACGGGCGATAACGCCTCGTAAGTTTCAACGGGCGATGACACCTCGTAAATTTTCATAGGCGATGACGCCTTTTGATTTCCGGTGGGCGATGACGCCTCACCTTTTTTCATCGTCACCCGGCGATGACGCCTAGGCTCCGAATCAGAGGAGAAAAGAAATTCCTCATATTTTTGCTGGTCAACTTCTATGACCAGCGTCTCAACCATTGAGCCAATCGGCACCCGGTCGGACTGCGCCACCAGATTCTCTGTTGTAAATAGAGGGGCTCCCACTGTGGTCGCCAGTTCTTGTATGCCCGAAAATTGAATCTTTGATTCCATTGAAAAATTATTTGATTACAACGAAGATTTGAGATTACAAAAATTCCGAGGAATTACAAGAACGGGAATATTAATTTATTCCCTTTTTTTTGTGGGTTCGGGTGGCGATGGAGTCTCGTTGATGCCTCCGTTGACCGTCCGACTGGAAGAGATGGCTCTGCTCTTTTCTTTGATCTCACGAGCTCGCCCGAAATCTTCCTAAAGTCCAAGAATCCAAAAGTCCAAAGTCCCTTCTTCCGTTAAATTTCTGTATTTTATAAACCGAAGAAGCTCCAAATCCGGCTCAATTCTCTCCTGAAAAATCGGATCACGGATTATCAGTCCAAAAATAGGAAACAAATCAATAGGAAACAACGGAAAACAACCCGCGGGTGGAAACCCTCGGGATCGCCCCCGCGAGTTGCCGCCTCCCGCGGGTTGCTACCCGCGGGAGCCCCCGCGGGTGTGCCCACTTAGCAAAAATGATTTTTTTTTTTTTTTTTTTGGTATCTACAATAGTAGGCTAAAAATCTACTCTATTGTTATAAGAGCTGTGGTTTTAGATTTGGCCTCTTCAAATCAACTCTAAAGTTCTCCACCAAATGATTCTATGCTTTAAGAATCATGAAGAATCTTCAATTATGCTCATTTAATATTTATTAGAAAGATAATTAAATTTTATACAACTTACAAAATCTAAATCTTTAATTCCATTTTGTGCTAGTCAAACAAGGCCTTGAAATCTGATATATCCACTGAGTTGCAGCAATATAAGCACAATATCATGTTAGTTCATATACTACTTGATTATGATATGATACACATATACATATATTCAATCTTTTTTATTGTCTGTACATAATGATTTCAAACCTGTAATAGCCCATGTTTAGGTATACATGACATATTTGTGTATATACCACTTGAATACAAGATGCGATATACATGCATGTTTGTTTAAACATAATATTATTTGTACATATTATACTTATTTGGAAGTGATATCTCATATATATGAATATGCTCTGTAACTCTTGTACCTACCAGAATCACTCTTATACTTACCAGTATTATCCTGCGTGCCATTTGATCTTCACTTAGCTATTGATGCATGCATCCTCATTAAATATCATATCTTAATTTATTGATATTTAGTATTTACTATATTGTGGGTATGAGGAAAATAATAGTGAAATGAAATAAGTATTATGGGAGTTCTAGTTCTATCTATTCTGTTTATTTTGTCTGTTCTGCCTATTCTATCTGTTCATCTTATTCTATCTGGAATGCATCCGCCAAACTGCACTATCGATTCTAAGTTTGCTTAGTGGCAGCCATCCGACTCGTGTAGAGATCAGTATCTGAGACTGTGATTCTGGGTATGCACGAGATATCCACTATCTATCTCTTATGCACGTTCTGTGCTTAACAGTAGCCATCTGGTCCATATGAAGATCGGTACGTGAGGCCATGGTATAGGGTAAAAATGGTACACTCCTAGAATATATGAAAATCCAACCATTCATGTACGCCCGAAAAATTGAATCTTCTTTCCATTGAGATTTTAATTTTAAATGCAATGGCAAAAGAAAATTATAATAAAAAAAATCAAGATTATAAGAATAGAAAAAATTAATTTGATTCCCTTTTTTTTATATTGGTGGGATCTGGTAGAGATGGAGCCTCACTGATATACTCCGTTGACGATCCATGTAGATTGAGAAGAGACTCCTCTCTGCAAACTCTGGAAAAAAAATGCTCTCTAGGAGTTCTCTGTTCTTTTAGACTCTGGTCTCTGGAATTATCCCCTTCCTTTATATATTGATGAGAGTAACCGCTCGGATAAGATCTGAGCCAAATCCGGTAACAAAACACTAAGATTGGAGTATCCGTTCCATAAAATTCCAGACCCATCTTTGTAACGAATCCATGTAACCGAAGCAATGAGGCGGGCAACCCCGCGGGTAGCACCCATGGGATGCTCCCATGGGGAACTCCCGCGGGTGGTACCTGCGGGAAATTCCCGCAGGTGGCACCCGCAGGAGCAATCTGCGGGTTGCCAATCGCGGTTCCTATATTTTTTTTAACTGTCTATATAATCCCCTCCAAAGTTTTCGAAATTTCGTATTGATTTGTAACGAATTTCGAAACACTTTGGATTCTTTTTTTATTTTGGCTTTGTAGTCGTCATCATTTTTTTTGAGATTAAGAGCATGACAGATAATCTGTGATGAATTTGATAAACAGAGATAATTTGTTAACGTGTCTTATGGAAGATGAGCAGAGATATGATATTAATGTGCTCATTAGATAACAAGCAGAGGTATGATGTTAACTTGCTTATTAGATAACAAGCAGATGTATGATTTTAACGTGCTCATTAGATGACAAACAGATGTATGATGTTAAAGTACTCATTAGATAACAAGTAGAGGTATGCCTCATTAGATAACAAGTAGAGGTATGGCGTTAATATACTTTTCAGATAACAAGCAGATTTATGATGTTAATGTGCTTATCAGATGACAAGCAGATGTATGATATTAACGTGCTCATCAGGTCACAAGCAGAGGTCTGATATTAATGTGCTTATTAGATAACAAGCAGAGATATGATGTTAACTTGCTTATTAGATAACAAGCAGAGATATGATTTTAACGTGCTCATTAGATGACAAGCAGATGTATGATGTTAAAGTGCTCATTAGATAACAAGTAGAGGTATGCTGTTAATATACTTTTCAGATAACAAGCAGATTTATGATGTTAATGTGCTTATCAGATGACAAGCAGATGTATGATATTAACGTGCTCATCAGGTCACAAGCAGAGGTATGATATTAATGTGCTTATTAGGTAACAAACAGAGGTATGATGTTAACATGCTTATCAGATAACAAGCAGATGTATGATATTAACGTGTTTATCAGATAACAAGCAGATGTATGATGTTAACATGTTTATTAGATGACAAGCAAAGCTATAATGTTAACGTGCTCGTTAGATGACAAGCAGATGTATGATGTTAATGTGCTTATCAGGTAACAAGTAGATGTATGATTTTAACATGCTTACCAGATAACAAGCAGAGATATGATATTAACATGCTCATTAGATGATAAGCAGATGTATGATGTTAACGTGTTCATTAGATGACAAGTAAATGTATGATGTTAATGTGCTCATTAGATAACAAGCAGAGGTATGATATTAACGTGCTCGTTAGATGACAAGCAGAGGTATGATATTAACATGCTCGTTAGATGACAAGGAGAGGTATGATGTTAACGTGCTCATTAGATGGTAATCAGAGATATGATGTTAATGTACTTTTTAGAGAACAAGCAGAGATATGATGCTAACGTACTCATAAGATCCTAACCGTTTAGTGACATCTAATACGATGGATTAGGAAAAGACAGAGATATTATTAAATATATCTTAAAATTCGACCTATTCAGAGGATCTGGTCATAATAGAAATGAGCTGACTAAACAAAAGTTACAGTTAACGTATTTAGTCTTGAAATTTGACTCATAAATAACTATTGACTTGATAGGGAGATAATTTTTGCTAGAGGTAATTCTTTTTTAACTTGACAATGTCAAAAATAAGTTTATCAGAGATTATAATGCTGGATTTGATGAAGTGTGAGTTTTCTTATCTGTCAGAGGTGAAAACCTAACATAACAGGAGATTTAATCGGATTTGATCTCATAAAGAAAATGGATTTAATTTTGAATTCTGATATCAGAGGTATGATTTTATCTTGATAAATATTTTGGAGTGTCACTCTGCTGAAGAAAAATGATGAGAAAAGTTTTGCTGTCAGAGGTGAAATCTTAACGTGACAAGAGATTTGATTGGACTTGATCTCATGGAGAAAAATGATTCGATTTTGTACTCTAGTGTAATAGGTATGATTTTAACGTGACAAATATTTTGGAGAGTCACTGGTTCTGCTGAAGAAAAGTGACCATAAAAGTCTTATTGTTAAAGGTAACATCTTAACGTGACAGGAGATTTGATTGGATTTGATCTCATAGAGAAAATTGATTCGATTTTGTATTATGATGTTAGAGGTATGATTTTAACAAGACAAATTTTTTTAGGGTCACTGAATCTGCTGGGAGAAAAGTGATAGAAAATTTTTTGCTGTCAGAGCTGAAATTTTAACGTGATAAGAGATTTGATCTCATAAGGATTTTTAGCAAATCCCAAGTCATCAATGGGTTTGATTAGTCTTTACCAACTACCGTTTGAATTGGGCTAACCATACTATTCTCTTTAGCATGGTAAGTTATCGAGAATTTTCTTTGGGTTTGAATACTAAACGTTCTCTCTTTCCTTTACTTTAGCAGCTTTGGACAATGATGTATCCTTATATTCGGATATGGATACTGTTGTGATAGATTTGTCATGGAATTTTTAGCAAATTCCCAGCTATTAATGGTTTTGATTTGCCTTTACCAACTACTGTTTGAGTTGGCCTAACCATACTATTCTCCTCAGTATGGTAAGTTGTTGAGAATTTTATATGGACTTAAATATCAAACTTTTTCTCTTCCCTTTGCCTTAGCAGCTCTGGGTAATTCATGCTTTACCCTTAGCATAATGGAGTTGGCGAGAAATTGGTTTTCTTTCCGTTAGCTTGACGGTGTTGAACAGTGCATGCTTTTACCCTAATCATGATGAGTTAGTGAGAAATTTATTTTCTTCCCCTTGCCTTGATGACATTGGGCAATTCATGCTTTTATCCCAAGTATGATGGGTTGGTTAGAAATTTATTTTCTTGTCTTACCTTGATGACGTTGGGCAATTTATACTTTTACCTCCAGAATGATGAGGTTGGCGAGAAAGTTATTCTCTTTCTATTACCTTGATGGTGTTGGATAGTTTATGTTTTACCCCAGCATGAAGGGTTGGCGAGAAATTTATTCTTTGCTCGTTGTCTTGATGACTTGGGCAATTCATACTTTTACCCCCAGCTGTTGAGTTATTTGGAGACCAATTATCAGCACATTTTACTCTGTTGCATTGATTGTGCATGGTTCAGTAAATAAGTATCCTCAGAGGGATCACATATTTATGAGAAATTTCAGTACTACTCCCACTCCCAGGGTAGCTCTTCTTTCTTCAACAAATCATATTTCATCTTCTGTGAGAAGTAAGAGTTGCATTCTCACCCCCTATGAGATGTAGGAGTTATAGTATGTTTCACCCCCCCACGGTTTCTCTAGTATCTGATCTTATGAAATTGATACAAATTCTAATTTTTTGCAGAATTGGCCCTATTGAAAAGTACCAGAAAATTGCGAATTTTAAGCCTTTGATGGTGTTATACGATGTCCGCTTCACGTTCAGAATGCAAATTTAGCCTTATAGTTGTGAGCTTAGTCTCGCGTTTTAAGCTGGCATAGTCTCACAATTGGGCTAGTTTTAACTTCGCGTTATACGCGGGATTAGACTTGTGTGCTGGCTTATCCTCGCGCACTAAGTTAGCTTCGTATTTTAGTTGCGGTCATAACTTTGCGCTCGACACTGGTATAGCATTTTAGCCTCGCGTCTTGATCGCTTTACACGAATTTAACCGCAAGATTTACTAGATATGGGACTCACCCCCTGTGTGGGTCTCATTTGACTTGTTAAAATAAGCATTGTAAATGACCACCTTCTTCTTCATTGAAATTTATGCAGGGCTGAGAGCTAGCCTCGCGTTCTGGACTTCTTTACACTTTGGATTAGCTTTGCACGCTGTGTTAGCCTCACACGTTAGCCTAGCCTCACGTACTGAGAGTTTTATGAGAGTCTGCAAACTAATTTTGTGTCCCGCTCCTCTTCCAGTGATGGAAACCACGTGGGCTACCAGACAGCCTCGTGCAAGTCTTATTCTTGCATTTTTTAAAAATTAACGCGGGACTATAGATTCGCGTCGCGTTTTGGAGCTTCTATGCAGAGCTTGAGACATAGCCTCGCGTTTTTGTTCACTTTCGCACTTTGAATGAATTCTATGTGCTAGTTTAGTCTCGAGCTGAGTTTGCTTCATGTTCTATAGGCTTAGCCTCGCATTTTACGATGGCATGACTGTTCATTGTATGCAGGGTTTTGCCTCTCGTTTTAAATAATTTTACGCTGAATTGGCCTTGCATTGCATGCGAGCATAACCTCACATTTTGGTTCTTATGTGTAAGACTGATACTTAGCCTCACATTTTGGGTGTTTTTTTTGTCCTAGGCCAATAGTTCGTGAGATTGGCCTTGTTTTTGTTCTTGCATAGCCTCGCGATCCATGCTAGCATAGCCTTGCATTGCATGTTGGCTTCATACGTGGGCATAACCTCGTTTCTGGATAAATTTACGTTAGCTTGGTCTCGACATAACCTCGCGTAACTTTACGCTGGTTTGTCCTTGCTTGTATGTGGAGTTCAGTCTTGCATTGTATGCGAGTATAATCTCACATCTGAATTACTTTTAGGAAGATTTAACCTCACGTTATATGCAATGATAGACTTGTGCGCTGATTTAGCCTAGTGCACTGTATTTAATTCACGCGCTGGTTTAGCCATGCATACTGAATTTGACTCGAGTTTCAGCTGCGAGCATAGTCTCGCGTTCTACACTGACATAGCTCTCCATCTGGATGACTTTACATGGGCGTAACTTTGCGTCCTGGCAAATTTAGTTCAATCTTGCATTCATTGCAGATTTTGGAGTGTTCTTTTCATTTGCATCCATATGCTCTAATTGAATGGTCATCATCTTTTTGAGAAAGAATAAGCTGAAACTCTGTTGTAATGGTGTTGTTGAAAAACTTATTGAGAACTACCAGCCAGCCTATCAGTGTCTCCCATAAAACCGGTTGTAACGTAAGATGTTTCCATTGTGTCATCTTTGGCGGACGGGTGATTGTCAAAACCTTGATCTGTGCCCGCGAAGATGGTGCATGAAACTATGGGCTAACTTGCCCCAAGACATTAAGTGCATGCGACCAATTGGCTCACCAAATTCGACATTTGACCTGATTGTGGCTGTTATTTCAGAATTATATATGAACCAAACCAGGACCTCCAAGTGCAGGACCGCCACTTAATTCTAGCTTGGGCTCCTAGTTCTTTCATTGCCGGGTCTATATTTTCCGGGTGATCTTCCAAGTTGTGGGTTGGATGTCTCAGCAGCTACCTCTACATCTGGATCTTCAACCGTAAGCAGTTCGTTAAGCAGATCACCAAAGAGCTCTCCGCCATGTACCCTTCATAAATGAAAATTAAATCACTCACTGCAGCTGCAGCATGCCTACGACGCCTTGTCAATCCGACGGAAGCATCACTGCCAGCTACATGTCATAATTGTAGAACTCATTAACTTATGTATACTTCCAAGTTGCTCTTAGTTTTGTATGTTTGACGTTTCTGAGCTTTATATGGGATTTGCTTTCAGTGAGCATCTAGAAACTTTCCTGAACATTACTTGTCAAAAAATAGCCCATGGTTGGTCCTTTCATATAATTTTTTCTCTTATGTACTTTACTTCTATGTTTGTTAACGTAATATTACATCAGTTTCTATGATACCCTTTATGTCGTCATTGGTTGATCCTCATTACTTGCGACATCCACACAGACCCACTCACTCAAAAAAATTAGTAAGCCGATTCAAGTTGTGAATGTCTTCATAAGAACACATCACAAAAATCTTCAAGTAGAGAGTTTAGAGTTATAAAGAATAGGATAAACATTCCTAGTTTGAAAGGCAAAGCCATTAATAGAATTGTTTTCTAATCTGTTAGTCCTTACTATCAAGTCCTAAAAATTTCATAAACAAGCACAAATCGTGAGGAAAGAATATTACAGGAGTTTAAGAAAGCAATATGCACATGTTCGAGCATTTCGTAGGCATGTTGGATATATTCATGTTGTGCATGTTGTAGGCATTAAGGATATTGTGCATGTTGTGTTTTTTATTGTTTTGCTATTTGTTGTACTTGTGGATGTTATGTTGTGTTTGTTATTTTTGTTGTGGGTTGTATATGTTGTGATGAGAGGGAAAAAAAAAATCTAAAAAATATAAAGTTGTGTCAGTGTTGCACCTTTTAAGTACCTGTAGTGACCTGCTGTGGGTTTGTTGTATATAAAAAACCCAAATTGATGGGAGTTTTAATTATGTTTATGGCATGTACTTTAATTATTAAAAAATTAGATATGCACCTTTTAAGTACCTATAGACTTTTATGTCCATGATATGTATTTTAATTATTAAAAAATGGACATGTTTGTTATGCACTATTACACTCCAAATGATGGGAATTTTTTTATTTTTTTTCTGATGGGAGTTTTTTTTTTTTTTTTTTTTGAGCATATGATATTATGTCTATATAGTTGTTGCATTCATTAAAATGGACATTATTTAATGAGCATGATATTAGACAAGCAGTTGTGAATTTGAAGTATGTTTATATAAACATGTGCTATTTGTTAATTGTCTTTAATTTAGTACATTATCGATATATTGGGATGTTAGGTAGTTTTTCTATCTGTTATGTTTCTGCTATGGGTTCTTTTTTTTTAAATTCAGAGATTAAGTATGTGTGTATATAGTTTCAAGTTTTATTATTCTAATTATTCTTATAAATTTGTTTTGTAGGTGGGCCAAGATGATGATAATTCTAATATAGAAAGAGACAAAGATACTAACGGCAGGGAAATGGACAATGCATGAAGATTTTATTTAATTTCATCTAGTAAAACTTATTAAGTATATTTTGTTATTATTGTAAGAACATTCATAATTATGATTTTGAGTTCAATTTGTAATTTTTGATTTAGAACAATGGTTTGTACTTAATTATTTTGAACGTTATTGTATATGTTATGATCGTTAACTTTATTTGTGTCTTTATTATTCTATTTAAATTGTTAATATCTATTTCATATATGAATGCCTAGTCCAACATGTTGGGGACATTTAAAAGGGCTCATGTTGTTGTTCATGATGTATTTTATTTGATGAATACTTGGTAATTATATTGGTGTACAGGAAATAATATAATATGCAACGGTTATGTAAATGTTACAATTTGTTAGCTGTGGTAGCTCATAAACGTTGCAAAAAACTTAGCAACGGTTATTAGTAAATATTGTTATTCAGTATGCAATATTTTTTTGCCAACCGTTATCAATAAGTTAGTAACGGTTTTAAACCATTGCAATTTAATATAACCTACTTCAACGGTTTCTAAAACCATTGTAATAAATAAGTATAATTAGCGACGGTTTTTACAATCAATGTAATAGACATGTTCAATTGGCAACAGATTTTTATAACCGTTGTAATAAATATGAATAACTAGCAACGATTTTTTAAACCATTGTAATAGACATATTTAATTGGCAACGGTTTAGATAAACATTGTAAAAGGTTTGTATGAATTGCAACAATTTCTGATAAATGTTGCAAGAATATTGTAACATTTATCTACAACCGTTACTATTGAGTTGCAACGTTTTAATGCTACAGTTATAATAACTGTTGCATAAAAAATCGCAACGGTTATATTTAACCATTATAAATTTATTCTTACGGAACAGTTCTAACAACCGTAGTAATATTTAACCAAAACCGTTGCTATTATTATTTGCAACGCTGGCATTCACAACGGATTTAAAAAACGTTGCAAATAAATTTAGCAACGGTTTTGATATCTAAAACAACGCTTATCAACTATCGCAAAATACCCCATTTTCTTGTAGTGACATCAGCCCTCTCCATGTCATAATTGTAGAACTCATTAACTTAGTTGTGGTATGGCTGTGATCTTCGAGTTAATGAGGTTAGACGGCTCTTATGCTCTGCAAGGCCCGTGTCTATTCAAACATCTGTCAGTCCTAGTGCCTCTGATCAGGACCTCCAATAGCAACAACTATGGAATCTTGCACAGAGAACTACTGCTCTTCCTTTTGGCCGTGGGGCATTCATCCTAGCTACTACATATAACCTTTTGACAGAGGCATGCACTAGTTATTCCAAAGCTTGTTTTGGCTGAACAACCCCCTTCATATTCCTTCTTAACATTCATCGTCCTTCTCAGAACTGGAGTTGCAGCGGACAATTTTACAGTCAGCAACATTAATGGCTATTGGACTTCTTTATGAAGGATCAGCTCATCCATTAACCATGATGATTCTTCTGCAGTAGATTGGCCGCACAAGCAGTGGAGATGATGTACTTGAAAGGGAAGGTTATGCCGTTGCTGCAGGATTTCATTTTTTTTTTTTTTTTTTTTTCCTGCGGGGACACATGCGCTGCGGGTGCCTCCCTGCGCATGCAGGCGTGGGTGGGCCCCCGCACCGTAGTTTTTTTTATTTTTTTTATATATATGAAGCTTGATTGTATAAGCTTTTTAACTTCATCGTTGATCGACTCCATTAGTTTTGGACAAAGTATTCTTTGATGCTACTTAGTGGTTTTGCATTTGGCTTAATATTTAGCCGATGCAAAGGAACTTAAGGATCTTATAGGTTTGGGGTTAGTTTCATCATCCATGTTCATTTGAATCATCTTATCTTTGGTAGGCGGTTCGTACTGCTCAAAACGCATGCTCCATTGGGCATCAAGACGTTTGACTAATGTTTCATCTTGAGGAAGAGTTAGCTCATCATTTTTATCTAGAGTCAGGCTGAAAGGTATCATATTTGTAGTTAGTCTATTGGATAGTATCTCCAGACTGATATCTGAATCGCCATCAAAGTTTTCTGTGTTTTGGCAGATTCCATCATTTATAACCGGAGTATCAAGTGTCGTGACATATTGCAACCCTCTGCCGATTTTGTAATGGTAATCTAATTCTTTTTCTTTGGACATGAATGAGTGGAGCATGTTTTGACGCTCTTTGCCACGTGAAGTGTTCCCCAGATGCGGAGGTGCGCTGGCACGGGCGCATGCACAGCGCTTTGCAGGTGCACTCCATGGGCGCACATAGCGCCCTTGCGGGTGCGAGCGAAGACGTGAACACATCATTCTAAAAGTGCGGACGTTGTCGCGTGCCCAATTTTTAAACTTTGGCATTTAAGTGAAGTCAAACCTCATTTTCTCTATCATTCGGAATGATTTTGGTCCGTAATAATAAAACTTAGGGGTTTATCGATCTTCATCTTCAGTATTATCGGATATGGTTGCATATGGTCGAACTCTTCTAAAGAGAATGAGTTTTATTTGATCGACCCATTGAGCAGGGATTTTGATATATTGGTTAATATTGCCGAATAGTGATAGATAACTGTGGCCAATATCAATAAGTCCGCGTGATGTTCTTATAATGTAGGACATGAATGGTCATCGATTTGATAGCTGTGTAGTAAGCTTTTGTCTTTCTTGAACTACTAAGCTTTTGTCTTTCTTGAACTAGTTATGGCTGAGTTTTGAGTGATTTAAATTTCAAACTATTTGACCCTCAACTTGACGAGTTGGATGCGACAGGAGAAAGTTACGACCCCACTCAGGCAACTGAAGCATCAAGAGTTCCATCGTGGATTCATTCGTATGTCCACGATATTTTTCAAAAAAAAAATGTGAGCATTATTCCTGTGATGTAGACACAACGGTCGGAGCCTCACATAAAACTTTAGCATTTCAGTGGGCTCATACCTGACGTTATTATCACTTAACTTCGATTTAGAGAGAGTTTCGAAGAGGAAACCTCTTTCATGTGTCTTATGGATTACATGATTGTGAATATAAGGCTTGTGCTTTTAGCCTTGGTTGCAACATTGATGCAACCCCGAAGATGAGTCCATGTGATGATTTGAACACATGAATACCAACTTCAGTCTCCTGTGAAGTGAGACATACGAGTGTCATGACAAATCTCGAATGCCATCTGAGACATGCTAGTGTCATGACCAATCTCGCACGGGAGCTGAGACATGCGAGTGTTATTTTGAACTCTGTACTAAGGCTGAGCTCTGTGTGAAACTTCGAGTTGCTTGAGTTACACATCTTCATCTTCCAAAAAGATAGCAAGATGGCATGAGAGATCTCTTGCCATGATTGATGTTTATCTCGAAATAAAGCTCCATCGGCTTGGTCGATTGCCATGCTGCAAGTCTCACAATGATATGAAGAAATGGAGAAGCCTTGAGAACTTCGTAAATCTCATTCATCACCCCAAGTTGAATCAATTCTTAATGCAGAAGAAAGAATCAACTATTTTGGTGATTTGTTGAGCCGGTATTAGGCTGAAATATTTTTAGAGACTGGAAGAAGAGTTGTCCATTTTTTATTTTTGAATCATCCAGATATTGTTGTAGTTCGCTATATTGGCTGTTGCTTGGGCAATAGATATAGCCTTATATGGCAGATCCGAATCTAGTATTGTTTTGGAGGATTTTGTTCACGTTCCTTATACATAGGAGCTCCTTTAAAATTGCATTTTGAAGCTGAGTCTGATCGAACACTGTAACTTTGATATGCACGTTGGCTTTGTAACAAAATTGAGCTATCTTTAAATACGGACATAGACCCTATCCCCTGGATGAGTCGTGCAAAAGTAAAAGCCTTTCTAAAACATCGGCCCTATCCTTTGGTGGGCCGTTCTAAATTCCTCAGATTGCAGAATATGAGAATCATGTATTAAGTGATTTATACAAAGTTGAACCCTATATCTGCTTCGGTTCACATAGGCTTAGTCTCTTATATGATTTGGTCAAGATTGGGTGAACCTTATACATGATCATATTCACACTAGGCTGAGTCTCACATCTGTTTGTTTGAGCTCTATAACCAATGTGGGCTTTACAATTTATGAGTGTTCTTTGACGATTTCGAGTTCGCTGTTGGGTTTAGCTTGAATTTGAGCTTGATCCAATTTTTGTCGCATGAACAGTGAATGTATCATCATGCACCATGAGCTTTGAATTCTCACCTGAGAAAATTTAATTGGATTTATTTTCAATTGATGTGTATTCTGGACACATTTTCTGATATCGAAGATGACAATTCTATGATAAAACATCTTTCTTTTCTTTGAATGCATTTGAATTTGTGTATAATATTTGTGTTTGATATTTTGACCATTTTTTTTGGAATCCTCTTGAGTGTTGGATAAATATATCTAATCCAACATAGTTAAATATGTCGATTCGACGAGTTACATGGGGGTAGAGCTACTCGGATAGCTCGCTAGGGGTGCAGGGGGTGCGCGCCCCTGCTGGGGGTGCGGGGAGTAGCACCCCCCAGCCTAAAAAGAATTAAGAGGATTGGTTATTAATTTACTTATAAATTTCTTCAAAAACTTGATTGCATAGAGCTTCAAAGCATTCATCCCGTGCGCACTTATCAGGGCAGTACCTCCGCTCAAAACTAGAGATCGTGCGTGAGATGTAAGCGCCAGTTGCAGCATCATTATTATATTTTTATTTTTTTAAATTATTTTATTTTATTTTATTATATATTATATATTATTTTATTTTTATTTACTATTTACTTTTTATTTTTTTATTTTTTTATTTTTTATTTTTATTTATTTATTTATTTTTGTTCGACACCCTGCGGGTGCATCCCGTGGTTGCAACCCTGCGGGTGGCACCCCGCCCACCGCACAGTTTTTTTAACTGACGATGACGTCTTTTTTTTTATTATGGGCGATGACACCTCATATATTTTTTGACCGACGATGACGCCTTGTCAGTTTTAGTGGGCGATAACGCCTCACCTTTTTTTGACAGGTGATGACGCTTTGTTTTTTTTTTTTGGGAGATAACGCCTCACTTATTTTGATAGGTGATGACGCCTTGTCAGTTTTTTATGGGTGATAACACCTCACTTATTTTGACAGGCGATGACGCATTATCAATTTTAGTGGGTGATGAAGCCTCACATTTCTTGATCGTTACTCGGCAATAATGCCTAGGCTCCTAATCAGAGAAATTTGAAGAGAGAAATTCTTCATATCTTTGTTGATCGACTTTGACGACCAAGGTTTCAACCACCGATCCGATGGATCTACGGTTGAACTACGCCACCAAATTCTCTATTGTGAATAGAGAGGCTCTCAGTGTAGTCGCTAATTCTTGTACGCCCGAAAAATTGAATCTTCCTTCCATTGAGATTTTGATTTTAAAAACAATGGTATAAGAAAATTGCAATAAAAAAAATCAAGATTACAAGAATAGGAAAAATCAATTTGATTCTATTTTTTTTTTTAATTGGTAGGATCTGCGATGGAGTCTCGCTAATGCACTCCGTTAACGATCCGATCTGGATTGGGAAGAGACTCCTCTTTACAAACTCTGGAAAAAAAATGCTCTTTGGGAATTCTCTGTTCCTCTGGACTCTGGTCTCTGGAATTATCCCCTCCCTTTATATATTGAGGGGAGTAACCGCTCGGATAAAATCTGAGCCAAATTCGGTAACCAAATACCGAGATCGGGGTTATCCATTTTCTGAAAATCTGAACCCATCTACGTAACGAATCCGTGTAACCGAAGCACCGAGGTGGGCAACCCCATGGATGCACCCCACGGGTAGCACCCACGGGATGCTCCCGTGGGGAACTCCTGTGGGTGGTACCCACGGGAAGCTCCTTGGGTGCAACCTGCGGGAAGCTCCCGCGGGTGGCACTCGCGGGAGCAATCCATGGGTTGCCACTCGCTGTTCCCATATATATATTTTTAACTGTCTACAATTCAGTTCCAAACTAACATGATATAATTTTCATCTATTTGCATGATCATATTATACTACATATACCAATTGCTTTATGATTCATGTTTTCTTACGCATACCATATGCCACATGATTTTTATTATATTTGGCATATTTTGTTACTTGATCACATCATACTACATGTACCATGTACTGTATGATTCATATTATATTATTCATACCATGTACTAAATGATTCTTATTATATTTGGTATGCCTCATTGCTTGATCACGTTACACTATATATACCATGTACGTTATGATTCATATTATATTTAGCATATTGTAAGATTCATATGCATATCTCATTTATATTGTTTCTTACTAGTATGCCACATATATATCCTTATATGGTTCCCATAGAATTATACGTGCTTGTGTTCGTATTCTAACCCCTGAGATTATCACACCCGAGATCTACTAGCTGAGACAGAGGTGGTAGAGGAGGAGGACTCACTCCTCAAGGATCCGCATTTCTAGGAGTGGGCTGGGTGTTGGTATCCAGCTTCTTGTAGGAACTTCATTCTTTTTGTGTATATTTCATATTTGTTTGTATGTGTATATGCATCCTACTTCTTAGTTCTGTCCGTAGTATTCAGACATTCTTTTATATATTCAGTACTTATGTTACTCTATTCTGATACTATCTCTACATGAGCAACATTTTGATGTACATATTGCTTATTATTTCTATATATCTGTTTTTGGATATCACAATATTCATACATATGATTTTTTGACAGATAAATTCAGACCTATGATATATATCATATATTTACGCACTTCCATATCTCTTGACTGCGATTGTTTGAAAAAAATAATTTTGTGCACTCCGGTATTGAAAGTACCTGCTGGTAACATCCTACCTATTATTGAAATACATTCTCGGACCTACCAGTGTGATTTGAGGTATCACAGTCTAGCCAATCTGTCTTCACCAATCTCACTAATAGTAGCAACATCTACTAATGCTACTTATTCCAGCCAACACTACTAATCTCCACTACCGCTGCTCATTTCCCCCATCACTACTTATCTCCATCAACCTCATCAACTCACTGTATCTTTGGCTACTTGATTTTTAACCTCACTAAGAATTGACATGAATATTATATTTGAAATTACTAATCAATGCACAATATGTTAATTCAATCACATTGAGTCATAATAGTTTACTTGTCTGATAACTGTCATATTTGTATTATGTATATGCATGTATCACGGATATGCCTCTTGCTCTACCTGGACATATACCCAGATCTTGACTTGTTTTAATATTCCGTCTCCGGACGTGACTCGACATACATATTGTACTACTGTGATACTGACCATGCATGATATCGCCTATAAACTTATGTAACTTGATTATGAACATGTGCATATTAATAAGATAATTGGGGCTCATGAAAAAATAAAATGTTGATTTGTCAATATCTTATGGGAGATACTAAAAAATGATCAATCGACATAGCCACGTATTGTTGTTAATTCAGTTTGCAACCATAATATTCCAATTTACACTGTGGCATGATATTTTAGGTTATACTATGACCTGATATCTGACTTTAGCTGTGATCAAAATTTCTATTTTTGTCGTGACATGATCCGTAGTCCCGGATTTACGGGATACTCCCATTATAAGCGAACTTCTCCACCAATCGGTTCGATCAAGTGTTACATGAGGATTGAATACTCTACGAGGATGATATTGCCACGTTATCGTTAACGTCGACTTCCTCTACTTGCCCGAATATTCAGGAGACATGTGAACCACTCTAGGATTTAAACTTGCATGCCTTTATTTAATTCACATGCTATTATATATCTCATTATACATGACACTTATATCTTGTTTTGCATTGATATTACATGTTTAATTATTATGTCATACCTTCAAGACCATCATGACACACTTTGTATGTAGATATTTTTAGATTTCACATATATTATGTTGTTTAATATTCTAATATTATTGTTAATTTTTATCACGTGCGAGATTTTATTTCTTACCGAATCTGACTGCTGGATTACATCCGTAGGTCCAATATTTAGAAACTTTGAGGGGTTGACAGCTAAAGATTCTTCCTTCAAGAGTATACAGATTTAGAAGATTGTTAGAGTTATTTTCTGCTATAATCATTTTTTGTCTTGCAGTTGCAGCCTTTAGACATAACTTATATTTCAATTGTTCAACGTGTTGCCTTTCCTTCTTGTAATATAACTTATTGTGGGCATTGTCCCTTGTAATCATTCTTACTGTAATTTTCTTTGGAATTATTTTAGATAATACAATATAATATTTTGGATCATAGCAATGTAATTCCTTCCTATTGTGTGCTTTGATTGTGCGGTTCTTTATTATTAAATGCCTCATATACTCGTTTTTCCTGATAATGTCTCACTCATAAATAAAAAAAATACTGTCAAACTTTTAGGGTATAGTTGGGTGTTACATACTCTTTCCTATATAACATGAAAATTTGTAGATAAATTTAGCACTTTTATGTTGAATTCTGGTAGAAGTTATTCTTCTTTTTTGTATTAATAATTTTGAATGTGAGATGAGGAGGATAAAATCAGAGGTATCCCATACGAAGCATATAGCGAGTGAGGATAAAAGAAGCCAAAATGAAGAATCAAAGGGACTTTGAAAGAGAGTCATTTTGGGAGATGACGTCCTTCTATCCACAACGGGGATGCTGAGGACTGTCGCCCCTTCAGTGGCGTTGTTGTTGAAGTAGAAAATGTCGGTGATAATGACAATGGAGTGGTCGTCCATTGATCATCTCTCCGAATTTGCAAGAGAGTGGACCTCCGAAGCTGGTTTAGTACACCAACATCATATGATGAATATTTTGATGTGGTTGTAGAAAGTTGATTCAACACTTTCCGACTGTCAGTGACCACTCTGTGCATGCTTTGCATCCATACCATCAGCACCTTTTAACTTATCGCTCAACCTTCTTTTATACTTGCATCACACCAAGCATGGAAGGAAATCGGTGTGTGTGTGTGTATATTTATATATATGGGGTATTCTCATACAAATCCATATGATCTAATGAATGATAGTACTGACTCATATATGCTAACAGTGTCTTCATTGTGAGGTCAATGTAACGCCCCTATTTTTCAGCTGCTTCCCAAAACGAAAGACGTTACTTAAAATAACACTAGACAACCCAACAATCATAGGATCTTGGAATAAGCATAACTACTGCCATATCAAGATAAACAAATAACATGTCTAAAACTGAAATAATTTTATTTATACAGAGAGTTGATTACATAAGCAGCACACTACTCTGAATATTTACACAAAAGAGTCAAATATAAAAGAGTAAAGTAGTGCCCGTGTAAAAGAAAATATGAACAAGGTATACAAAGTGTCCAGAATATACTTTGTCGATCACAGCCATTCGACATGCTCCATAAAGTACGGGTCATTAACCAGAGCCATTTCTCCTTCTCTGCCTTCGTGATATGAGCTCAAAAATGCAGGAGATTAAACCCAGCAAGTAACACAAGAGAAAGAAACATGTGTACTATTATAGTACAATAATGAAATAAATTATATTGTTATTAAACGCGTCACATGAATAATAAAAAATGAAACAAATAAAACTGTGGGTGTCATTTGAAATTAGTAGATAAATGTTGTAAAAATGACAAGCCTATGTCAAGTCCATGTTGTGTAAATAACGAGTAATTGAGCAACAAGAATTATGTGAAACATTTACAAGAATTCATGCAACATTTAACAAGTCCAGATCATGTTAACAGTGTTATTGAAACTCATTGATGGATAAAATGGCACGTAGTTTTCCTATTATACAAGTGCTCATGTATACCCGGGGTCCGGCCTCAATATTTCATGGTGCTGAACCATGACATGCCACTAGGCATAATAATCACTTCTCGTACTGTATTATAGTAACGAGCATACCACTCTGGTATCATAAGACAATTCACTTTTCGTATTGTATTTCAGTAATGGACATACAATTCTGGATATCAATTATCACTTGATGATCTAGTCATCATGCAGGCCGCTGCAGTAAAGAATCTCAACCCCAATATTGGCAACAATATCCTCATGCAATACGGTTTTTATCTATCATGTGCTTTCACTAATCTCCATGTTAGCAATACATGATATATATATGAATTAAATGGAAATACGTGGCTTGTACATGTTCTTATCACGAGAAACAAGTCATGAGAATCACGATAAATAACTAAAGAGAAGTATGAATTCGGGAGTCAAGATTCATAATCATGTACACATATGTCACATGATTAGGATACAAGAAACTTGTCATTATGTTTCCGTAAATAATCATGCCTTCATGTATCATATTTATTAATCACTTGTCATGTTATCATAAAATGAATAAATATTATTAAACTTATCATTATGTTATCATGGGATAAGTAATATTTAGAAAATTCATGACTTGTCAACATCCTCTTTAGTGGAGGGCATACCATGTAGAAGTTTCTATAACATAAATTGAATGAACTGAAATCCACACTTTTTTGCCTTAGATTCACGCTTTTCGCATCAAGTCTTCATTTTTGCATCTAGTCCACATTTTTTAGATCCGCCCTTTTCATGATCCACACTTTTTTAGATCTGTGACTTTCCAGATCCGCACTTTTCTGATCCACACTTTTCAGATCCGCGCTTTTTCTAATCCGCACTTTTCCAGATTCACGACTTTCCAGATCTGCAATTTTTCAAATCTGCACTTTTCCTGATCCGCTCTTTTCCAGATCTGTACTTTTCTTGATCTGCACTTTTCCAGATCCATGACTTTCCAGATCTGCGATTTTCCAGATCCGTGCTTTTCCTGATCTGTGCTTTTTTTGATCCGCACTTTTCCAGATCCGCGATTTTTTAGATCCGCAATTTTTCAGATCCGCAATTTTTTCCTTTAAGGGACTTCTTTATCAGCCTTAAAATTTTGCTAATACTTCAGTTTTAATACTACATAATTCTTTAAAATTAATTTGTGGACCATGAAATTTTTATCTCATAGACTCCATAATCTTCAATCATTCATATAGATCAATAATTCTTAAAATCTTAGCCTAACATGCCCAAATCTAATAGATCTATAATGATCTAGAATTATCCAAAAAAGGGGATCGTATGCACACAATACAGATCAAGTAAAAATTCCAAGAAAGAATCAAGAAAATAAAATGTTACTTGCACAAAATCCATAAAATAATTATATTCTTGCAATACAAATCGAATAAATCCCAAGAAAGAACATGCATGTTACTTGCATTTAAATATGGTTCAAAGAAAAAACAAGAACAATGTGCTACCTGTCTCAAATTCCCTCTGATCTCCTTTGGTTTTGTAAAATCTACTTTCTTTTTTCCACGAACCAGAAGAACCAAAGGATAGGAAGAAAGTAATTGGTTATGTTCCTTTTGCCAAAAATTCTCTTTGAGAGAATGAGGATATTTATATGCTTAAGGGCAATTTAGTAATCTTGTCCACTAGCCTAATCCCAAGACTTCTTGCATATATAACAAGTGTCCAATTAGAGTGTCATCTCTCACTCTTATTTTGACAACTCATCTAAAGGTATGCCTTTAGAAACTTAGTTAAGTTTTGACGTGTATAAAAAGAAATCTTTGATTTTAATAATTTATTATTTAATAATCTTAAGAATGTTATTTAGAGCAGTAAGAAAATTTGGGGTATTACAGTCAACTAACCCTATAATTTGTCAATTAATCCAAGAGTTAATTCTGTATGATTTCGTGATTGGTTGACCAACTCTATGGTTGGTCGACCAATCCAAAGTTCAAATCGTAATTAACTCTAGATTGGTTGACTAACCTATCTGAGACCAATTCACTTCCTCTTCGTATTTTTTAAGTTTCTTAATTTTTTTAGAAAAAAATAAATTATCACTTAATTTTTTAATATAAAAATATATTCATATATAAAATAAATTTTAATATTATGTAGAATCACATGGTATTCATTTTATGTCTATAATGGAGTCAGGTTCAATTTTATGTGTCTTAAAAATAGGTAATCTTACCTCCTTTCCAAACCCACCTAATTCTGTCATTTTAAAGAGGTAGGACCGCTTTATATTTGGAGAGTAAAAGGTAACTTTTCATAATCACTTTCCACAAAAAATCAGTGGGTCCACCAGTCCACTTCTCATGAACCAATGTAAATCCGTGTACCTGTTACATCTGGCTCTATCTGCACCAGTATCTCCCGGAAATCCTAGGCTACAATCTCCTTTAAAACTTGTTTCGAAGTCGGAGTCAATCACAGTTTCTTCATCTTTAATCCAATAAATTGAAGAAATAATAACCCGTATTGCAACGAGAACATGTACTGAAGTCTCTAAAGTCATCTATCCATTACAATTTTGATTCGCATCATAAAGATCCATAAATCGTATATTCATCAGCCACTGTCATTAGAATTATTCCTCCCCTTTTTTGTCAATATTTGCTTTCCTCTGAACACTCTCATGCTCATACAATTTATTTTGATAAGTGCTAAGAGAATCTAGGTCTTGATATCATGAGAACTTCTATTGTGCAACTATTGTATGGATAATTTCTTCCTCTAGAAAAGCCGCATGTTAGCTTCGACAAAGCTTATAGTGAGGTGGGGTCAAGACCCCACGGTGCTACATCAGGGAGTACTATCGAGAACCCAACGAGACATGCACAGAGCGCAGAGGTGGAACCCAGCGAGACTATTGCAGCGGCGTTGGATGGTGAGGAGTAGCACCCATAAATAGCCACTTATTAGTAAAATGCCTTTAGTTGCAGCAGATGGAGATTGTTTGTATATTGTTATATGGCAGAGTAGCTGTTGTACTATCCACTTTTACTTATGGATGGATGTATGTACTTTTTTCTTTTTCTTATTGTTGTATTTTTTTTTTATTATTAATACTATTTTAATGGAATGCGGGAACCATAGCTCCTCGTGTTTCTTTCAAAAATAAAAATAAAAATTCTTCCTTTAGAGAGTATGGTACTGGACTTTTGAAGATATCTCAGTGATGGCCCTTATGGGTATATGCAATTATCTGCCTCCAATTTATGTTGGTCTTCAACCAAACAAGTTACAAAGATATCCGAAACTAGACTAACTTCATTTATCAAGAGCAAACACATCACATATTTCTGTACCAAGACATATATCTATATCTTTTTGCATAAAAATATATTTACGTAAATGTAAAAAAGGTGCACGATACATTTTACATGATTAATATAATCTATTGAAACTTTGTCTTAAATTTTTCAAAAAAATAAAATAAACTAACTAAAAACCAATAGTCCACAATGCCCTTGATTCAAATGAGATTTGATTTTAATAATCATTCGTTCAAGAGTTTTAGCCTTAAATAATTTTTTTTTAAAAATGCTCATGATTTAGATAATATATATATATATGGATCAAAATGAAAAAGGAAAGTAGTACACATATGGTAAAAAATTCCGGAAATTCAATTTGAGCACACAACATTGCTCATTGAGCCCACCTTTCTCATCAGGAGAATAGTTTCTTGAACAGTTTTCACATTGTTCATAGATTCGTCTTCGAACGGCTTTAACATTGTTTGGAAATTAATCTCCAACCAGGTGAAAAAACATGGTTGCAAAAGCATCACTGAACAAAGTGGTGTGCTCAAATAGAATTTCCCAAAAAAATTCTTCATGCTAGCGGACGACTTAAAGCTTGCTAAGGGGAAACAACCTTCCATAATATTATACCCCCCTTATAAAATCATTCCGTAATCTCATACCAAGGAGAAAAATTGTGATAAAAGAAGGGGTTTTACAAGTCTGTCCCTTAAAAATTAGAATTTAGTCATCCAAATCTTCATACTTATAATTTAGTCCCCTAAATCCTTTAACTTACTAAAATTTAGTCTCAGCCATATGTTTTGTCTGAATTTCTCGTTATATCCCTGAGTTACTTCACTTTAGTCCTCCCTTTTCTCTTTCTCTCCTCTTTCTCTTCTTATTTGGTTTCCCTCTCCATTCTTCACCTCTCTCTCTCTCTTCCATCTTCTTATTGGGTTCCCCTGAGTTACTTTCACTTTAGAAATTAATTGAGAGGGAAGAGAGATAGGTGAAGAATGGAGAGGGGAACTCAATAAGAAGAGGAAGAGAGGAGGAAGAGGAAATGAATGACTAAAGTGAAATAAATCAGGAGTATAACGGGAAATTCAGGCCAAAAATATAGTTAGGGACTAAATTGTGGTAACTTAAAGGATTTGGGGACTAAATTATAAATATGAAGATATGGGGGACTAAATTCTAATTATTAAAGATGTAGGGACAGATATGTAAAAACCCCTAAGAGAATTTTGTGACGGCCACTAAATTAGTAGGACCACACGTCCCTTCCTTAGCTACACTACGTTGAGATCACACAAATCTCAATCATTTGAGAATCTTTTAAGCAAATGATGTTCATCTGTAAGTAGCTGCACTTGTCCTCCACATTCATGTTCCACAAGAAATTTGCTTCTTCTTGTGTTGGCTTTCGTTTCTAATTTGAGATCCCATTTACGTGATAGAAACAAGAAATAGTAGTTCAAATATCTTCTCGGGAACTTCTTTTTTTTTTTGGCACAAATTGGCTGCACTTCCTCAATATCTTATGGCCGTACAGTATTTGGAACCTTTTCTCTGCACACTATTTGTTGAAAGTTTTTTCCACTGCACCAAAACTCCGAAGTTATGGAGTTTTGGTGCAGTGAAAGGGACTTTTAATATGGTATCAGAACAATCCATGTTCAATTCCCGTCGGGCACGCATTTAATTGTGGGTTTTAGAAAATATTATACCGCTGCGTAAATCCTAAGTTTCTATTTAAAAATGAACCTTCAACCTGCGGGGGCGTGTTAAAATATAAAATAAGTTTTTTCAATTCTCACCATAATTTTGGAGTTTGGTGCAGTGTAAAGAACTTTCAACATAGTATTAGAGGGCACATTTAATTGTGGATTTTAAAAAATTATATCGCTGCATAAAATTCAGGTTTCTATTTAAAAATATATCTTCAACCTGCGAGGCATATTAAAATACAAAATATTTTTCCTCAACCCTTACCAAAATACATCCTCATACCAAAATACATCCTCATAGACTTGAGAGTCATTGTCAATTTCAGTTATTTTATTTCCCCCTTTACTTGCAATCTTTGCTTTCCTACAGAGAAGTCAAGTGAGAAGTCAAGTTAGAGCTCTACTCAACAAATTCGGTATTTTTTCAGTGATCACTATCCTAGTTGCTTGCTTGATTGCTTTCTGCACCAATCAAATTGAAACAGTGCAAAAATATCTGAAATATTGAAATTTTGTCACTACGTTATCATCCATGTCATTTTCGGCAGGCTTACCAATTACAACCATTTTATTTACTAACAAATATCTTCGTTCCTTCGAAGGAGAAGAGACTATAAATTGTAATACTCAGCAGCTATTAGCACTCCGATGCCGATCGAAATTGAATAGTTTGTAAAGATCTGAAATATCTATATGTATGTTGTCATCCAATCTTGCCTAGTTGTACTCTCATCTTGTTTCTACTTCTCTAATAATAAAGGAGTAATCTAGTTGTACTCTCATCTTGTTTCTACTTCTCTAATAATAAAGGAGTAATCAGTTGTTGTTAATGGGCTTACATCGATCTTGATCGGCCAAACCACATTGTATCTATCTAGTGAGTTTGCTATGATAATTTTTCTTTGATCCTTAACAAATAACTTAAAAATTGATTACCCAACAGATCATAGTATCCCTAAACTAAAATCAAGTTCTAATAGGCCGCCATAAAGTCCTAAAATAAAAGCAAGTTCCAAATGAAATCATACAGAAATAATTATCGACATACAATATATCCTAGTCCGTACTAGTGTTTCTCAATTTCCCCTGGCTTGAGCATGCCATAAAACCCCAATACACTATTGTATTCCTCAATTAACGCCTGCTTGAATCGACCATATTCCAATAAAAACAATTCTGATTGGGAAAGCACGTTGAAGATGACGGTGAAAATAAAACCTGGCTATGTAAGCACCCCTCAAAAAAATAGATTTGAAATTTAGAACGTGTTTGAGAGTGTTGAGATAGTAAAGAAGCTTGTTTCGAATTACCAAAAATTGCTCATTTCTTCTCCAAGTTCTCTCTAAAAATTATCTAAAAGTTTTTTTTTTTTTTTTTTTTTCCTTCTCCTAAAATCCCTTTTATAATTTATTTCAATCCTTAAGATATCTCAACCATAAAAGAAATGAGGGGGGAATTACCTACCACCCTAAATCAAATCATATTAGTTGCCCACCATATCTAGGACTTTTCAAAACTCTTCACAAGCAGGCTCTCCTTGAAAATCATATTAAATCCACCAAAAAGGGAACCAAAACTGCATCTATGGGTCCTTCGTCAATGACGGACTTACTACCATTAAATGACAGCTTGTTATCGATGATACAATGATTTTCTATAGCAATGGCGATGCTCAGGTTGATTTGTCATTAATGACAACTTTTACAGTTTGGCTACTCCTTATTAAATTGATAATATCTCTTCCTTCCAAACTCCAATTTAGATGATTCAAGTAATTTTTGAAAAGATGTCTCATAACTATATATATATATATGTAGAGATTACTGTAATGAGCTGCTAGCTCAAGAAAATTTGCGTGAGCTAGCGGCCAAAATACAGTAATCACAGTAATCCAATAATTTTTCTTCATTTTTTTCTAGAATTAAGATTTCTACCTATTTAACATTAATAATAAGATTAAATTTTCTTAATTTTGGAGTTCATTTAAAATTTCATCAAGTGGATACAAAATGTTTATTTATTGAAAATCGTTAAAAATTCTGTCAATTTGATGGAGCATTAAATCAAAGCTAAAACCCAAGAAATTGGGTAAGCGTGAACCCTAAGGGGTTGAGATTATAATCCAAAAGAAATTTCTATGAAAAAAAATTATTGGAGAAAGTGGAAATAAACTACAACTCTGGTTACTTGCGTGAGTTGTCAGCTCATTTCCATTTTCTTATATATATATATATATATATATATATATATATATATATATATATATATATATATATATTCTTTCATGACACATTTAATGTGAATATAATTGCTTCACGAGGCATGTGCTAATTCCTAATAAATTGTAATATAGATTTCTAGAAATTTCAACTTATTCCACCTAATATTTCTAGAGATATTTTAATGTATTTCACTTAATCGCAAGACTTTAGACTAGTGTAATTGTACATAGGTCGCAGAACAATTTTGGCATATTTGAGAAGTATTCATTTCTCAGACTTTTACTCCTATTATAAGACTTTAAGAATCTTTGCCATATTGACTAAACATTCGGATTTCAATTCAAGTTTACTCACTACTTTCTGCCTATATCATTTTCTATAATTTGTTGTTTTTTTTTTTTTTTTCCTTGTTTTCAATGTAAGAAATTTTTTAATGAAAGAACTAAAATGGAATCATAATTTCTCACATATCTAAATCATGAAATAGAATATGCCAATTAGAATTAATTAAATTTTTATTTTATTTTAGTTTTTATTATTTTTTCCATTTTATTATTTTTGAAAGAGAAAGGAAAAATGTCCTAAAACTAAAACAGAATAAAAAGTGCTTCTTTTATATTTATACACTTTTTTTTTTGTTTTTATTTTGTCTTTTTAATTTCCTAAAATTATTTATCAGCTAAATTGAGTTTCAAAATTAATCAACTAATTGGTCATGTTAGCTAGTGTCAATCAGGTGAGAGATGGTATATGTTAAAAACACTCTTGAAGTACAAATCTATAGTACAATTAATGCTCTTCGTGTTTCATTAATAACAGTTTAAGAAAACAATATAATATATTTATATTTTGACATACTAGCTAGTCTACTACTGGGGAGAGGACTACAGTACTTGATAAAAACAAAAAGACCAAAGAAAACAACAGAAATAAATAAGCTGGTGACTCTAATACAAGTGCCTCCTCCATCCAGAGGGGGCACGTGTGGCAGTTGTATGGACTTCGAACTCCCAGAGATGGTTCATGGGTTGCTGCTAGCAGCCCTTAAGCCGTCGCAGCAACAACATCATACTATTGGCTTAGCTCCAAACGACATCATGGGTCACGATGCCCCGAGCTCTGAGCAGCCATTTTAGTTTTTGTGATTTTTATTTTTATTTTTTTTAAAATTCTGCCTTCCTTTTGGCCTAATTAATAACTATGGATTAATTACAGTCAGACCCCCTGTAGTATTGGGAATGTGTAACTTAATACCGCTAAAGTTTCAAACTCTCAAAAAATCTCGTGGAGTTAGTTATTCTCACTTTCTTTTTTTTTTAGTAAAGTACACTCTTGTCTCTCAAATTTCTATTCTACCATTTAATAAAAATGAGAAGAAGTGTGCTAGTTAAAGAGAAGGATGAGGGTAAAATAGGAATTTGAGGGATAATAGTGCAATTTAATAAAAAAAAGATTGAAAATAACTAAGTTCAGAGATTTTTTTTTAGAGTTTCAAACTTTAGGGGTGTTAAGTTACACACTTTCAATACTACAGGGGATCTGACTGTAATTAACCCTAATAACCACTATCTCCCTATCCATCGCCCCTTTAGCTTTGGCTTCTACCTCCTCCTCCTGACTCTTGTCTTTCTCCCATGTCTCTTTCTCTTCTTACCATTCTTCGACTTCTCGAGCCTCCATTTGTAGTAAAAAGTACCATCAAATGTTGCTCTAGAAATAATTTTAAGAGTTAATTCGCATTGATAGGGGTACCAATCACAAGTGATCTTCGTGGTAGAATGGCTGCCTCTCCAGCTTACGGCCATGAGCTTCTTCTTGCCTCCTTGTGCTCCATTATCCTCGCCTCTATCTCTATCTCCACCTCTTCCTGCATATAATTTGCATTTATTACTCCTCCTTATTATGAATAAAAATGGACGGTTCAAGAACCAATTGTTAGCTCATTATATTCAAATTTTTAAATTAAAAACAAAAAAAAATTTAATTTAAATTTTTGAGTATGATGAGTTAACATTTGAATCTGTACATTCTTATCCCTACTCATTAATAAACACTAGAAAATTGGGTACAGTTGAACAGACACAGAAACGAAGAGCTAGGCTCTATTTCTATCTCTCTCTATGTGATTTTTTGGTAGCTCTTTTATTGTAATAAAATAAAGAGGTATTTGTATATCTGTACTTTAAATCTTTATAAATTATAATTTAGTCCCCCAAATCTTCATATTTAGATTTAGTCCCCTAAATCCTTTAACTTACTACAATTTAGTCTCTCAATTTATATTTTAGCCTAATTTTTTCATTTTATCCCTGATTGCCTTCACTTAATTCCCCTTCCCTCTTCCTCCTCTCTTCTTAGTTCTTATTGGATTCTCTCTTCTTCTTCTCTTATCTCTTTATTCACTTATTTGATTCTCTCTCTCTATATTGAGACCAAATGGATTATTCTTCACTAAATGTATTAAATCTAGAAATGAATTTATCCAATATAGAGAGGGAGAACCTAATAAATAAATTTATATTGAGACTTAAAGGTTTAATACATTTAGTGGAGAATAATACATTTGGTTTCAATATAAAGAGGGAGAACCCAATAAATGAATAGAGAGATAATAGAGGAATAAGGGAGAACCCAATAAGAATTAAGAAGAGAGGGGGAAGAGAAAAGGGAAATTAAGTTTTAGGAAATCAGGAGTAAAACGGAAAAATCGGATCAAAATATAAACTTGGAGACTAAATTGTAGTAAATTAAACGATTTGGAAGACTAAATCCTAAATATGAAGATTTGGAGAACTAAATTATAAGTTTTAAAGATTTAAGGGATAAATCTGTAAATACCAAAGGAAATATTGCTGGCTGGGGCGCCTCTAAACTAGTGAGTTTCTAAAGGGGCAGACCATTTTTCTTAGTGAGCCTACTTTGCAGTGTTTTCTTGGTTCGCCGGACAGTTATTAAGTGGGCTCAATAGGAAAAATGGTGTGCCCCTTTAGAAACTCCCCTAAACTAACCTCCTCCTTTCTACTCAAAAGATAAATATGTACTTGAAAATAAATTACATCACATTGATCTTGGCAGGAGAGTATACAAACCAATCCAGACATGACATGATCGTCCAAAAACATAGCAAGCAGTGCAATCAAATCAAATTGAAAAAAGGAAAAGTTCTTCACTGAGACCTGCCATCATATCTGGATACAGCAGACGGAGCGGAGTTCTGCTAAATTTGGGGGAAACTCATTGGAGAATAGCCACGACTAAAACGAAATGCACATCAAGAAGCACCTGCTAAATTTGGGGGAAACTCATTGGAGAATAGCCACGACTAAAACGAAATGCCCATCAAGAAGCACCAAATACCAAATCTGCAGTATCCATTAACGACCAGAAATGCCTTCGACAAGTACAAAAAAATTGCTACAGTACAGCCATAACCTGGAGCAATTCACAAATATATAAATAGTTTAACCAACATTTGCAAGTCCCGGCTCCGACGAACCAATCACATGAACAGAAGTCCGCAAATTTTGCAGCCTGACGCCTAATACATTCTTCTATTATTATCGGCCAAAGCCTTATTCAGTTGCATTTCGCATGCTACAGGCTCAATGCTCCATATACTGAAATAGCATATCCAGTCCACAATCTTACCTATCCTTGTGGGAACAGATGGAACACAAAGCACAAAATTATTTCTCTGGAACACAAGAATCTTCCTCAGCGCCAAGTGGAAATTTTATGCTGGGATGTCAATTTGACCATGAGAATCTCGAGGAAAAAACTTTCTCAGTTCTCACGACATCAACTCCGCCAAACTCCTCGAGGTCCGAATCTGATTCCATATCCCTGCTATGTCCCCACTCTTCCTCCGAGCTCTCGTCATGATCATCCCTTGTTTGTGGAACCTTCAACTCATTCAGAGGAACTGGCTGAGGCTCTTCACGAAAATACTCCTCAGTGAGCAACTCCGCTGCAGTAGCTCTTCTGACAGGATCATAGCAGAGCAGTTTCCTCACAATATTAACTTGTGCGGGAGATCGATTAGGTAGGCATTCTTCGAGACCGACTGGATTCTCAATCTTATTAAAGGAGATCTTGTTGTAATCTGGTAGCTTTGAGCAACCTGGCCATGTCTCCTCATTCATGTCTCCCAAGACATTGATAATTTTAGCAAGCTGGTCGAGGTCTGAAGTCCCAGGGAAAGGAGGCTCTAAACTGAGAAGTTCAGCAAAGATGCAGCCTAATGACCAGAGGTCTACTTCTTGCCCATAACATGTAGAACCATAGAGTAGCTCAGGAGCTCGGAACCACCGCGTTCCAATGCATGATGTGAGCGCACCTGATTCATCTTCTCCCCCTATCTCTGCGGCTTCAAAGGAATAGGAAGAGCCCTTGAAGGGATCATCTTCAATGTCACCTGTGCTACAAGTAGCAAGGCATGATACATCACCATCTTGAAAACTGGTATCCTTGTCGGTGTCATAATTGGGAAATTTAGCTTTGAGGCCAGCTACTTCGCGGAGGTAGTCATCTTCATATATGGGCTTTGATTCTTGTGCATCCTCCAGCCTGCCTTGAGATGACTGGTTTACCTCCTGAACAGTTGGAAGTTGATGAGATAACCAAGGCAAGCCTTGTTCAAGTGGAATACTGTCCATGGACATATATCTTGATTCCTGAAGTATCCTTGCCTGGAATAGGCAGAGACAAAGTTTAGAATTTCTAAGGACATATCTGGTGAGGTGATTTCTGTAATCATTAAAATGAAAATGAGAGAGAAGTGAATAAGTAAAAGAATGCACCTCTCTCTATCCATCCTAGTGACTTTTGATGAAAATGTTTAAGAATCAAATTTGAAATAGTACGACCAGATTTTCGTGATATTATGAACTCATAAAATACTATATGCATGGGATGCTTATCATAAGTAACAAGAAAGAGGAGATGGTGATGGGCCATCTTTCATGTTCAGGGTTAATCACGTGATAAGGGACTAATTACATGAAATACAGGCCTACAAATCACTCAAAAAAAAAAAAAAAAAAAAAAACAAGGAAAAAAAAATAGAAACATGTGTTCGCTCATGCAAGAAAGTCAAATTTTATATAAATTCACCATCATTACTAGAAACTACTACTGTGTTTATTTTTCAAAGGTTGAATCTTTACTCAATGAGAACTTTGTAACTACTAATCTCACATCAAATTAAAGTTTGGCATCCGCACCAGCTATCTTGCACATAAATCAGCCAAGTATGTCATTGCAGAAATATATCCCTATCAGATTGATAGTAATCACTAATTAAACCAGACTGTCAGAAGTCAACATCACCATGAAGTAATAATTGCCCTTCCAGCTTTTGGACAGCCAAATTGAGTTATGCAATGCAAGGTAAGAAATGAAAGTTTATGAAGAAAATAAAGGTGAGATTAGAACACATTGATTGTTTTTCTGCTATCTATTTAGAAGATGTAGAAGGCCCAAGTTTCATGAGATGGAATTTGTAAGGCAACATGGCCCAGGAATCTTCGATAGCACAGGGAAGGAAGGAAAAAAAAACAACTCATCATTTCTTTCAAAGCTTCAAGGGCATTACCATCTGGACCTCGATAACAAATATGTAGAAATCCATAAAGAGATCAGTAACCTTGAAAAATTAAATAGATTCTAACAAAATAGGATTTGGAATTGAGTATGGAATGGGATTGCATTTTTCCAACCTATCTAAACTGATATAGACAATCACTTTGCCATATTATAGCAAAAGTTCGATGAATGCAAAAAACTGTTTTGACATCAAAGACTTGGGCTAGCTTTTAAGCCTTGAGATTGGAAATAAACATGTATAATAATGAGCATGTCATTTCCCCATATACTACGAAACAAAAGTAAGCACCAGCAGTGGATGGACATGAGTTAGAATGATAAGGGTTTCCTAGTACATGATCCAACCTCAGAGCCACTTCCCAACTCTAAATCAGGCATTATCAACAAAACGAAACTGAGGTTATTAAGGATTATGGTGCAAGATTTTACTAGATTAGTCAGTTCATAAAGTATAAATTACAGATTTGATAGAGAGATCTTAAACATATAGCTGTAAGTTATTAACCTTGAGATAGTGAAAGACCTAAAGAAGGCACAAAATTGGGTTTTTGTCCTTCAAAACTTTCTTACTGACCTACCCTGCATATCATTCGCATCATAGTTTCCTAGTTGTTTCTGCAATATCATAAAGTTATATGGCTTGCTGTTGCATCTGCCTGTACGGCAGACTCAATGCAGTTAATCAACCACCATTACATGAGGCAGTCTTTGATGGTTTAAGCTTACACTGTTTCCAGATCTTGGCTGATATAATATCCTTACTCCAACATGAAAAACCCTCAATCAGATATGATTAGATATCCAATATTTAAGACCTTGCTACATGCAGATCCAGAATACTCTTGTACACAAAACCATAAAGGCAAAGATCTAGGCCTATCCATACCGATGAAGAACTAAATTGCAGAGAGTTCTATTAATAGGTGGCTTTGCGAAAGTTCATTTTAACATATATTAATAATACATTGGGCTGGGATGTTCGATAGAATTCCCAACAATTTTCTTCATAGAGTAACATGGTGACAAAACGATGGGCTCGATTCCCAGAAGCGACCATCACCATCCCCCACTATTGTCGCCCTCACTGCCATCACCTTCTCCGTCCACTGCAGCCACTAGACCTTCAGCCAGCCCCTGCCTCCTTCATCTAGAATTTCTACACCATTTTGAACAAACCTGATGGCATTTGGCTCGCTCAAACTGAACCACCTATACCTAGTGCCAAATCAAGCAAACACGATGACGCAATCAAGTCATTCATAGTATCACGGTCGAGTTGTATTCCTGACATTATTGCATCTTCCCAGTATCTTATTCCTTCATCCCCTTCTTTCATTTCCACAGCTGTGGATTTTTCTTCAACCCCTAATTGTCTTCCTTAAATCTTTTTCTATTCTAATTCTTTAAGAAAAAAAAAAAAAAAAGAAGTATGAAACAGAAAAAGAGACGTCAAAATTAGTAATCCAACCTTGGTTAGTCTTAGAAGTGTTAGAAAGATCTCCTACATTTTTTATTAATCTCACAAGCAGATTTAGATTGATGTTGGTTCAGTAATTATTTGTTTGTCGGGTTATTTTACATAATTTCTGCGAAAAATCTTAAGAATTTTCAATATATGCCACAAACCTTCATATTTCTTTAATTGTCACCAAATCTTAAAAAACAAAATTAACCTTCAATATCATAAGAAAAAAATAAAACTGAAATCTTCCATTCTTCATTAAATTTACTGTTTATTTTAATTCAAAATTAAAAACCCCTAGCTAACTTAATTAATTAGGAAACAAAAACCCTCCCATAGTCATGGTGCAAAGGATTTGGTGTAGGTTCATTCTAATTGTCGCCTTCTATCAAGGAAAAGTGAAGGATATGTAAATGGGCCAACAAGATTGTGGTATATCGGTTGTGACCTCTTTGATCCTATATAGGGTACTAGACTTCTACAAATTGATCATTTTTTGCTTTATGGACCGGACATGGAGGCATAATTTTCACAAATGGAAAGTTTTGATCCGGACTTGGTTAAGATCCGGATATGGATCTCAAGATCGTGATCCAAATCCAAAACTGACGGGGAGAATTTTTCAATTTCTTGGGTGCCTTTTTTATTTTTTAAAACATGAGTTTAGTCTGCAAAGAGAAAGACGAGGGTAAGGGTAGTATTTTACCTTTAGGCTATTAGCAAATTAATTTGAATAGTAAGCTTACTCAATTTTGAAGATTTGGAGAGAAACAAATATATATAATAATAATTGGGTGGTAGAACGAAAATAGGGGATATTTGGCGAATAGATATGCAACAAACCCTTGCCTGGATTGACTATAGTACAAGATTTGGTTTAATGTTAGCTCTATGGTTGTTTGAACTATTGTTGTCTGGATGAAGGTTGATTGGTTTGTGTTGATTGCAGATGCACTACGACAGTATGGAAACTAAACCATACCGCTGAATCAAGCTTTTCTTTATGATAGAATGCATTGGAAGAGGATTGTAGAAGTAAGTTTAATTTGAAACGGACGAAGCATCATCTTACTAAGGATTCTCATGTTCCTACAACACCTGGTGGAAGCTACATGATGAGTGCTTTATAGTCAAACAATGAACGCTAGAAGAATCAAGTATAGATCTCGCTATTCTTTTTTTGAGAAATAGGTGTCCTTTTTAATGACGGTAATGAAGGATTTATAGAGTTATTCAAGCTGTCCTCTATTGGGAGATAAAACTTTATTAATTATATGATGTGTCAATCCGAAAGGACGATCAGACACTGAAGGATTATTTGCAGACTTCAACAATATGTACGAGTTATAAATGACATTTTCTAGCACAGCTGATGTGCAGCAGATGCAGCTAAGTTGGAGTTTGTGAGAGGCTTGTCATCACACTATCTTGTGGCACAGCCTCAAATGCCTGGACATTCTATTATAAATTCCTTTCCTGAAACTAACATTTTTTGCAGATCTTCCCTGAAGGATTCACTCACTTTTATACCTCCTCAGGTGATTCTACTGAAAAATTTGCTTTAGCGGCTCATCCAAGTTAATTTGGTGGCAGAGGTAATCAAGAGGGTGGCACGACTAGTACAAAGATAAGTAGAGGAGGTGGTTGCACTGGTGGTCTCAAAGAAATAGCAATACGATGATTTGGCATTGTCGTAATTTGCAAGGAAGAAGGGCAAACTAAATATACTGGTTGGACATGGGATGGGAAGTCTAGGTCTATTGCACACATTACTGCAGCACGGGAGATGACTCCCCAGTCCAAGGAAGGTATGTTGTTCGATAAAGAATATGGTAAGTTCCAAATGTTCCAACATTTCAAAAATTCTTCTCTGAAGGCACCTTTCATTTGCATAGATACAAATGTGAAGACAGGTAATTTTACATCATAAGCACATAGGATTTAAATTATTGCTTAAGGAAGCTATGACCATATGACTATGAAGCAGTTATCATGTATTCCTATACATCAGTTTCTTTTTTTGAATTACTTTGGCTATGATTCTATCCCTACTTTTGGCAAAAGTGAATGCATGGTCATTCTTGTCATTTCTTACAGTCCAATATGTGCCCTCTCCATTCATTTTACCATCTGTTATCAGACTCTAATAACCTTAAGAATACCCTGTAACCTTCTTTCCTAATCATTGCCTTTTTGGAAACTTGAAACTGAGCAAATGACTGGCATCCAGCTAGGGGGGTCCAAAGAATTGTATTACACAGAATCTCAGATGTTGATCTTGCGTGGTGGCATGTCTAGCTAACATTATGAATATTGGTTTACACATCTGAATTTAGTAGAGCCGACACAAATTCAGAAGTCTAAACTGATAGACTACCAAAATACGTTTACCTACTTAAAAGATAAAGATTTGAATTTTTATCGACTTAAATAATAATAAATATAATAATAAAGATTTGATAGTCATAGTCTTAACATAAACTAAAGGATATGCTAGACGTTCTATTTGATAGTAAAAGCACACCAATTATAATATCAACTTATGTTGGCATTCTTGTACAACAACTCGATCTTTGATTCCATGTATTTACGATAGGCATGCATGAACCAAAAAGAGAATTACCCCGGATTGAGCATATGGATCATCCTTCTCCATTCAGTCCTATCGAGCAATATGTCTTCACTAAGACCTTTAGCATCTATATCTTTTAGTATCACCTCCATCTATGGTGTCTTCCATCGTACCTTCGCTCCTTTGATTTGCCCTATGTTCACAAACTCTACTTTTCAAATTGCTATATCTGTAGATCTACTACATTGTGCATGACCAAACCATGTAGAATGTTTTCTTCCATCTTCTCCTCTATGTGGATTACACCTACCTTAATAAAAATATTCTCATTTCTCACATTATCCCGTAGTGTTACCACACATCTAACAAAGTATGCAAATCTCTGCAACACTCATCTTTTGTGCATAATTTTTCATTATAACCCAGCATTTCATGTCATACAATAAAGTTGGACAAATAGTAGTTTGATAATAGTGGCATAAAACTTCTAATGCGCTCTTCTGTTTCAACCAGGTAGCTAAGATCCTACGACTGACATTCTCATCCCATACAAAAAAAAAAGTTTATCAGACATGGAGGAAGGTGGCTCTGCTGCCTAAAAATTTACTTGTAATGCATACTGAGAAACTTCTCAGCATGTTATTCATTTTCAACCAAGTGTAAAATAATACTATCATAATGTTTGCTAGCAGTAGCACATGCTACAAGTAACCATGCATTCAATAGAGATGTTGGCTCCACATGTTTGCCAAACACTTTTCTCATGTTAAAAAGAATGTTAATGCAAGCTAATTAGTTGAACCCACTTGTTATGACCTCATTAAGCCGGGAATGGAGAAGAACTTAAGTAACAAAAAAAATGCATGTTTACTATTTAGAAAATAAAATAAAAAGGGGAATGCTAAAACATGAGCTATTAACCAAGAATATAGCATCCCTACATCTTCAATCAAACAAGAAAATGAATGAAAAAATAAGAAAATAAATAAAAGTGACCCATCCTTCTCAATGCCCATTCCTGCTTAAACCTTAAATCAACTTAACCTACCCCTCAGAACGCACAAAATGTATCCTTTTTGAAAATGGCTCAAATTTTCGAACGATCTTAGCTTTTTTTCCTTTCACTGCACAAGTTTATCTCCTATTGGCTTATCACTATCAGTACTTACACTAAACCTAGTTTCCCCCTTGCATTGATTCATTCTTAAGAAACTTCAGTATAGTTTAACTATATAGTTATATGCAATGACACAAGTTTAGGATTTTGAACATATAAAAAATGACTAAAATACATTAACGACCAGGAACTTTTCCTGTTTTGCACTAAACTAAACAAATTTTCTAGAAAACAAATAACTATCATCAAACTTTTCCCTGTTTTTGCACAATTCTACCATCCGTCTTTTCGTCATCCCCCTGTCAGTCACACAATTTTCACGTGCATTTTTTATGACAATTATATCACCACAACATATGTTATTTTCCCATGCTCTGATTTTCCTCTTCTTTTTCTTTAGTTTCTCAATTCAGCTCTCTGACTTAGATTTTCCTTCTTTTCTATTTTTTCTTTTTTATTTTCTCACATCAGTTCTTTCTCTCTTTGGGCTACTGTACATTTTCTAAAAATGCAATAACTATCATCAACTTTTAATTTTATGCCAAAAAACTACCATTGTGTGCTCATCCTCCCCTGCCAACCACATAACTTTCCCATCCATTTTTATGACAACTATACCCCTTAAAGTCGTTATTTTCATGGTAAAATCTCTCTCTCTCTCTCTCTCTCTCTCTCTCTCTCTCTATGGCTAAGGAGAGGGTTTTTGTGGTGGTGGTGGGAGAGGGAAGTTGGTGATGGAGGGATGGAGGAGGTGGTTGAGGGTCATGGCGTTAGTGGAAGTAAGATTTAGGGAGAGAAGGGGAGAGGGCTTGAAGGAGAGGTAGAGTTTGTTTGACATTTTGGGAGTAGGTACTGAACAGGGTTTTGCGATTTTGGGGAAGAGATAAGCATACGATGGGTGGGTTGTTTGGTGAGATACATGATCTTGGGATTCTAACAACCCTAAACCATGTTATGCAATATTTTTGCATAGACGCAATTATTTTTGTGAATTCATAGATGAATGATAATTGCTTTAATAACAATATTTATTATAAGAATACTCACGCACATATCTTTTATAGCTCAACCTATTTGTTTTTCTAAAACTATTACCATTGTTCTAAATATTGGAAATCGGTCCCATACCGGTCAGCCAAATTACATACCGGATACCGGATATTGGATGGGATATCGCGATATGACCATAAATACCAGAATGTCATATCGGTAGCATACCGGTTAAAGAATAATCATATAATTGACTATATAGAACATATTAAAACACATAAAACAAGTTTATGGTATTTATTTTGACTTATTTGCATTCAAATTACGAATTTGCAGATGCCGTTTAGAACGTCTGTATATACACAAAACGACATATAAATATAAAATTAAGAAAAATAAGTGAATAACGCAATATACATTATTCAACTCATCAACTGTTATCTAATACAATACAAAAATTGCAATAAAGTGAATACAATGCAATATGCATTATTCAACTCATCAACTGTAAAATACAATACAATAAAGTGAATAATTTTGTATTACAACTGTAATTAATTCACTGGTTAAATGTTATCTAATTAATTCCTTGCAACTGAAATTAATTCACTAAACCACTTTGTATTGCAACTGTAATTTTAGGGTTTTGGCTAGTCACCAGTGAATCAGATTCACTGATTCGGTGTGAATCAGTGAATCAGATTCACTGGCTGAAACTCCACCCAATCAATTTGTGTAAACAACAAAATTCTCTCAAATTTTAAACAGTCAAAGTCTCAAACACACATTACAGTAAAAAAAATATTTATAAAAAAAATTGAAGCTATGCAAGAGGAAATTGACTTACTAGTGACTTGGTGTGGGCTCGTCGGCGCCGCTGGAAGCTAAGCAAGAGGAGGAGAGAGAAGTCGAGAGGTCGGTGAAGCTCCTTTAGGGCGAATCGGGCTCGCCGAACTTCCTTTAGGGCGAATCGGGCTCGCCGAACTTCCTTTAGGGCGAATCTGGCAGATCGATCGAAGGAGAGAAGTAGAGAACTGGCGGACAGGAATTTTAGGATTTTTTTTGGGTGGATTTAGGGTTTTCTGGGAGGGGCGAAATGGGATGCGGTCGATCGGTCGAGGAGAAGAGGGAATTCGCGAAAATTTTAGGGTTCGCGAATTTGGGAGAAACGAGATAAGCGGGTTTTATTTTTTTCCTATCGGGTCAGATCTAACGGATTAACGGGTTTCAACCGCAACCCAAATCCATTAACAAAAAAAATAAATACTCATACCGGCCGGTATTTAACATACCAGATATCGGCCAATATATCGCCACGTGGCCGATATATCGGCCCATACCGGTCGAAAACGAGATGCGGTAAAATTTTGGATATACCGTCTCGTTTCTATAGAAAAAACGATATATCGGTCGGTATACCGATATACCGAGCTGTATTTAAAACACCGACTATTACCATTTTCTCCAAAATCCAAATACAAGTTCTTGGCCCAATACCAAAATACTTTTATCCGGAAATAATAATTGTCTAGGCTTGGTTTTGAACCCATGACTCACTCATGCAATCACATATCCTCACATGGTTGGGGTGAGTCAATTTTTGTCATATAATAATGAGATAATAACTTCCTTTCTGAACCTTCCATTTCTACTTCCCTACTCTTTTTTTCCACCATTCAAATCTTAAAATCCCTCCCTAATCAATAACATTCATGAGCCCTTGACCCATTTGAATCACATTCTAAATTTGCCTTTACAACCCTCTTTAATTCTATTATTCTCTCCCATAAATCAATCCCCTTAAACTCTATTTATTTCTTCTATTCATCTTAACCCATTTTTTCCTAAATCAATTCTCAACTATAACCTCTCTCCCTATCTTTCTACTTCCTCTCCTCTCCTTTGACCATGTTTGACCCCCAATAGCCGACCCTGATTGCCAAGCAGATGAGCTCATCATTAGCCAACCAAGCCAGTGACCCGCTGCCAAGCAGCCTACACCCACCGCACGTCTTTCTTGTTGGAGTTTCGTAGACATCTGACCACCATCTATGCCTTCCTCCTTAGGTTCTAACCCTTTTAGCTTGAAGTTGGCAGTGAATTCCTATTGAACTTTTATAATTGGTTCCTAAAAATAGTTCATACCCACTACCAGTATCCTAAGTCATAACCCATTAATATTTGTATTCTATAACCCAATAAGCCCAATTGACTTAAACTCAAGCACATATCCATTTTATAATAGATGTAGAACCATTAAGCCTTCTAATATGAAATACTTAAGTTTCGGTGCTTTCAAATATTAGAAAGATTCTACAAATTAAATTATTGATTAATAACTCAAAAAAAATATTTATTGCTGGTACATTCATTATTTGGTTGTGATTCGATCTAAAAAAATACGTCAGATCAAGGCAAGTTCTTTTGGACTAACTTAAATAATGCTTTTTTTGTATAAAAAATGATGGGTCGTTGTAATACCCCAAAATTCGAACTACTTGTATTGCTCTCTTGAGACCAGTCATATCGAATAAGCCCACCGAAGTCAATTTTGGACACCGAAATAACTTTCGGTTAACGTAACTTTAAATCCACAAACCCAAATGACATTCGGTCTTCGCGATTATATGTTTTGCAATATTTAACAATTTTGGAGATTTTCTTACGAGGCCGAAAAATACTCCCAAAATTGCTAATTTAATAATATTAAAATTATCTTTCTAATTACTTCGGAATTTCGGTTCATTTATTCCGGACATCGAAACAACGGATAATTTTGTAGTGTTCCCCTCGTCGAGCACTACGTCCTACATAAATTTGATAGTATTTGGAAAATGTTACACGAAACCAAAACTATTAAATTATTAAATAAATTAATTAATTAAAATAAATTAAATAGTGAATCAGTTGCTGTGTTGTCGTGATTGAGAAAGGGGATGGCATAGTATTTCATGAGGTGTCATATGGCGGGATTAATTGGTGGTGAGGTGTTAAGGGGAGAGAGAGGAAATAAAAAGAAAATTCTCTCTTTTTCTGTTTGAACCACACCCTCTCTCTCACTTCTCCTTTCTTCTCTCGGCCAAACTCAGCAGCAAAGGAAGAAAAAAAATAAAATAAAATAAAAGAGAAAGAAAAAGAAAAATCAAACCGAACCGAAAATTCGAACCGAATATTCGAGATCAAACCGAGGCAAGTAATACTGCTATTTTCGTTCATTTCGTTATTTTATTTATATCTATTTTCGTTCGTTTCGTTATTTAATCTATATTTGTATACGTAATTTATTTTTTTAAAATGCTCGATTCATATTTTGGATTATTAATTGACATTGAGAACTAAAACAAATTATTGGGTCAATTTTAATATATATATAAATGTTGAAATATTTGCTTATTTTGATTTTAAAAAACAAAGGAAAAAGAAAAGAGAAAAAGATAAGAAGGAAAGAAAGAAAGAAAGAAAAGCTTGGGTATTTTTGCATGTGTATTTGCATTATATTTGATTTTTGCATGGCTTTTGCATGGGCTCGGGAAATAAAGGAAAAAATAAAAGAGAGATCATGGGCTTGGCCCAACCCAAAGAAAATAAAGGGAAAAAAAAGAGAGAGATCATGGGCCTGGGCTGCAGGAAAAAAAAAAGAAAATAATAATAATAGTGGGCCCGGCCCAGTCGTGTAAAAGAAAATATATATATATATATATATATATATATATATATATATAATAGAGGGAAGAAATGGGCTTGGGCCAGGAAGGAAAAAGACATAAAAATAATAATAACAGTGGGCTTGGGCTTGGCTTTGGGTTTGGGCCTGACAGAAAAAAAATAAATAAAATAAAAATAATTGGGAATAATTGATAGGTAGAAATTATTATTACATGATACACTCGGTTCCCAAATTAGATTATTGATTGGCATTAAGAATTGAACCAGATTATTAAAATAATTTTAATGATATGCATTATGATATAATTGTGCACTAATATATCATGTGTTAATTTATCATGCTACAAGTCATATGTTTTGATATTACAAGTCATGTATTTTACATGTCATGTGTTTTAATATTACAAATCATGTGTTATGATACTACATATCATGTACAGTCATGGAAATGCAAGCATGTTATCATGAATTGAAAAAAAACAATTAAAGAAGGGTTATAAAATTTTCATGTGCATATTCATTATGAAAACGGGGATGGGAGAAACTACATGATGGATAAGAACTGTATCTTGTTGGCCAATTTCTTGATTGAGGTGCTGAGAACTTTTACTGCAGCAGCACTGGGTGGTACTGGGTCACCGTCTGATACATGAGTCACTATAAGAGTGATGTCCGTTACTATTTCACAGTACGGGGTTTGACTTGAACACCTAGTAGTGTGTCATGGTTCAGCGCCATAGGTTTGAGGCCAGGTCCCGAGTATGTACTGGCACTTGTACAATACAGAAACTGCGCGCTATCATATCCATTATTTAGTTTCAAATGCTAACAAAAATTTGACTTAGACTTGACATCTTTACAAGATATTCATCTTTACATGTTATTTGCAAATGACATATACAATCTTCCTGTTATATTTTTCATTATTCACATGACTGTTCAACACTATCACGATTTAATTGCATTTTATCTGTTTATTAAGATATATTCTCAATGAAAGCATTTTATTCATTTGCATACTTTTATCTTTAGTACTGTAATAATACACATATTTTCCTTGTGTTACTTACTGGGTTTAATCCCCTGGATTTCAAACCTAAGTTTAGAGGACCAAGAAGGAGAACAAGTCCTGACTAAAGATCCGTACTTTATCGATCAGACCGAGCAATATTAAGTAGTGAAGTACTTTCCGAAGAATCTTGCATATATTGCTCATATTTCCTTTGTCTGGACAGTGCTTTTCTCATTTGCTTCTTTTGTGTTCATAGTTAGAGCAGTGTGCCATCGTATGTAATGAACTCTTTTATATAATATAATCCTTTCAGTTTCAGATATGTTATTTACTCATCTGATTGTGGCAGTAGTTACGGTTATTCTAAAATCCTGTGACTGTTGAATTGTCTAGTACAAATTATAAGTAGCGTCCTCCGTTTTTTTGAAGCAGCTGAAAAACGGGGGCGTCACAGTCGTGTTCTAAAATCATGAGCATGCATATTCATTACCTTATTTGAATCCATGCTTAAATTAGTTTTTCAAAGTAATGAACTTTCAATTATACTTGCTATTTTCTTATCAGAATAAATATACTTGTTAGAATAAATAAGAAAAACTAGAATTTCTTAGATAATAAGATAATTGAAAATTACTAAGTTGAAAAGTCATGTGAAAACTAATAATCATTGTGATCATATTTGTGATATTATCCTGAATCGTTTCTATGCAAGAGTTCAGTGGCAATGCCAAAAGGATAAGTGGTTTTTAATTAAACAATGTAGTTTTACGAAAAAACTTCTACTCCCCTCCTCTCACCTGGCCAAGTTATCTCCATGATGCCATAAATCAAATAACCTTGACTTAGTGTGAGACGATCTATCCAATAAAATATAGATACAATCACCTCATTCAGATTTCATTAAGAATATTACTATTATTAACAAACAGAACCCATAAACTGCCCTTAGACCACGCTCGAACCACCAGGCAATATTGTACTTGAACCATACTTAAACTTGACACAGACTGTAAATAAAATATGATAAATAATTAATAACATTAGCCTGGGAGAGAAACTGAATAATTACAGATATACAATATTTCGAGTGTAATAACTGTTAAGCTGTACAATTGAGTTTCTATACTCCATGGATACATGGTGGTTGCCAGACACCCTAAATACTACTACTATTTTGCCAAGCAGCATGTTTCGAAATCAGCTTCTAAAAATACTACGCTGTGTTTTTTGGTCCGCACGGAATGACAGTTGAAACATTAGCATTCTATCAGTTAGTTTTTCCAATATCATAATGTCCTAAATTTAAAACGCTTATGTAATTGTTACAACAACAACAACTAAGTCTTTTATCCCAAATACTTGAGTTAGGCTACATAAACCAAAAAATAATCACGCTGGATCGATCACGTTGATAGTCTTTCTATATTCATTTCTATCAAATAATATCTCCTCATTTAGACCTTTATAATTCATATCTTTTCGTATCACCTCCATCCATATTTTTTTCGATCTTCCCTTCATTTTTTTAACTTGTCCTACATTGATAAACTACCATCATCGAACTGGTGCATTTTTAGGCCTACGTAGCACATGACCAAAACATCGTGAGCGATTTTCTCACATCTTCTCATCGATGAGAGCTACACCTAAATTAGCATGAATATCTTCATTTCTCACTTTAACTCTCCTAATGTTGCTACATATCCAGCGGAGCATGCGCATCTCTGTTACACTTATTTTTTGTGAATGGCGTTTCTTTAAAGCCCAACATTCCGTGTCATATAATAAAACTGGCCTAATAATAGTCCTATAAAATTTTTCCTCCAATCTTAACGGAATGTTACGATCGCATAAAACTTCCCTTGCACTCCTCAATTTCAACCAGCCAACTTGTATCCTATGGTTAACATCATTATCAATCTCTCCATTATTTTGAATAATAGAAACCAAATACCTAAACTGACTGCTAATTTGTATATCTTGTCTATTCAGTATTACAGCATTATAGTGTATGGTTCATCGTTTACTAAATTTACACTTCATATATTCTGTTTTAAATCTACTCAATCTAAAACCTTTATATTCTAATATTTGCCTCCATAAATCTAACTTGACATTCACCCCTGCTCTTATCTCATTAACTAAGACAATATTATCAGCAAATAGTATACACTAAGCTATCTCATTCTGAATAGCTCTAGTAAATTCATCCATCACTATAGCAAATAAGAACGGACTCAATGCAGATCCTTGATGCAATTCAATTGTAATAGAAAAATCACTTGTTCTACATGTTCTGACATTAGCCACTACTCTATCATACATGTTCTTAATTATATCAATATACTTGATGAAACTCTTTTCTTCATCAATATCCACCAAAGTAGCTCTTGTGGTATCTTATCATAGGTTTTCTCCAGGTCAATAAATATCACATGCAAATCTTTATTTCTCGCTCGGAATCGCTCTATAAGTTGAAGAAGTCAATGAATAATTTCTGTTATCGATCGCCCCGGTATAAATCCAAACTGGTTCTCCGATATTTTAACAAATTGCCTCAATCTATGTTCAATGACCCTTTCCCAAGTTTCATAGTATGACACATGAGTTTTATTCGATGATAATTAGAACCACTCTGAATATCACCCTTATTCTTATACAGAGATACTAGCATACTCTTCTTCCATTCATTTGGCATTTTCTTACTTTATCAAATCTTATAAAAAAGATCTGTCAGCCACCTCACACCAATTCCCCCATTCATTTGACATTTTCTTTGCCAAAACTTATGTAATTGTTAATGATAAATTTAACTAGTCCAATCAGAACTTGATTAGTAAAATGATACTTATTTATATTTAAATTTCATATACCAACTTCTGTGACAGAATTTTGTCACGATATATGCATAAAACCATACTCTTCAACACTACCTATTTTATATATAGATTTCTAAATAATAGTCCTGGAAGTAAATTTCCAGATTCTGGAATGGAACCCAGTGAGCCGATACCTAAGGATCGGGACTATTTCACGGAGTTAGCAGAAAATCAATAGTTGTTATCATCCACTTTAGTTTTCTTTATTTTTTTAGTTGCTCATGTAATAAACTGTTTCTCCCAAATGAGATTATCCTTAGTTAATTTCATGTCCTCGCTTCTGCCATTTGGGTTTAGAGACAGATCTTCCTGTCCCTCACCATTTGGATGAAAAAATTGGTTAAAATTGTTTGTAATTAGGAAAAGGAGAAGATTTTACCCGAATTTAACCTTTCTAACGCTATCAGTGAGCTCAATGATTGGATCCCAGCAGGAGAGAAAAGATAGAAGAAAGGAAGCAAGAACTTTTTCTTTAAAAAAAGAAAATAAAATGAGGTTTGATGGCTTCTTTATATATAGGGGCACAAGTGGCATTTACTTTTCGCCATTAACGTCATGGTAGTTGGGAAATTCTATTTAAACACATGACTTTGCTTACCTAACCCACCTCACGCTTTGAGCCCACCCTAACTTTTGAAATCCAAGACTTTTACCCGCTTAGCCCACCACCTTTTTTCATCATTACCCTTCCTTTCTCTCATCTCTTTTTTCTAAATTTTTTTAAATTTTTTTAATAAAAAAATTAGATAACGAGGGGAAGGAGGCGACAGAAGAGGGAGGAGGGGAGCGGAGGAGGAGGAGGCGGTAGAGAGGAGGCACACACACACACCCCCCCCGCCCCCTCCCTGTTGTTGCTTTTAACTTGAACTGTATTGGAAGTGAAGAGGAAGAAAGGTAACTTAGTCTACATAATTTGATGGAAAACTTAGTCTACATAATTTGATGGAAAATTTGTAATTTTTTTGAAGTTTCAAGGGTGGACTAGGTGAGTAAAGTGGTGTGCTTAAATAGAATTTCCCTATGGCAGTTAATTATCAATGGAAAAGTTGATGGTAGTTATTAGCGTTTCAGACAGTTGATGGTAATTCAATGTATTTTAGCAAAAAAAAAAATTCCTTGTAACTTTTGTAGTTGCATCATGCATGGATGCATGTGTTTTATGTGTTGAGGAAGATGAAACAGGTGTTATCCGAGGATGTGCAAAAATTCAAAGTCCCCTTCGGCCTCATTAAAGTATTCTTGTATTGACATTTACCCTAAACATTTGCTTTTCAAAAAGCATGTATTCAAAAAATGGTTTCTACATATTATATGCACATGTACAACACTAAATTTCAACAGAAACATGTGATCAAATGAAACGAATACTAACAATAGAATGAACATCTAATTGCAAAGAGCAAATTAAGAAAGAATTTCTCCCTTTTCCTCTCAAGACAACCGACCTGTCCGAAATCGGCGAGCTTAAGCACTCCGGCCTCTGAAACCAGCAAATTCGACGGCTTCAAATCCCGATGCACCACCAGGCTCCGATGGCAGTCGTCCACCCCTCTCAGCACCTGCAACATCCACTGCTTCAGCTCCCCGGCCCCCATGGGGGTCCCACCGTCTCTCCTCCTCTTGGCTTCTTTGATCACCGTCGCCAGATCAGAGGGCAGGAACTCAAGCACGAGAACGGCGTCCTCATCCTCGTTCCAGAAGTACTCGATGAGGTCGACGACGTTGGGGGCATGGCGGAGGGTCTGCAGGGCCTCGATCTCGCGGAACGAGCTCTGGTAGTCGTGAATCTCTTTTAGGGCAACGGTGAGGTTATCGGATCTGCGGCGGGCGCGGTAGACGTCGGCGTAGGCTCCGGATCCGATCCGATTCAGGATCTCGTAGCGGTCCGTGATCTCCGATCGGCCGTAGATGCTCCAGCTGCGGCTCCCCCCGCCGCCGCCGGCTGTGGGTTGCGGTGCGGGTGGAGGAGGATCCGGATCCATAGAAGGTGTTGTGAGGCTTTGGATCCGATAAGGGAAACGAGGAAACTGCGAGGACTGAAGAGAGGCACTGAAGCAGAGATGGTGGGGACAAAATTGGGGGGTTTGCGGGTTTGGTCGTCTGGTTGGGAGTCAAGAGGAATTCTAAATGAGCCCACCCTTTCCTAAGTGAGCTCCCTGCTAGAGCCCCTTAGATGTTGTTTTGGTGGCTCACTTAGCAAAAATGTGACTTCCTTTATAATTTCCTTGAGGGTCAATCCTACGGGGGACACACGGGAGTTTCCAAAGGAGCACACCATATTTCTAGTGAGCACAGATTTCCCAGTGAGCCCACCCACTCTTTACAAAAGAGAGGGTTTTTCTAGTGAGCATACTAAATATACCCAAACTATCCTTCTCTTCTATTTTTAACTTTATTCTCTCTCTTCTCTCCCACTTTTCTCTCCCTCATCCTCACGAGCCAAATCCAAACCCAAAAACCCTAAATCATCTTCTTCCTCCTTCTCTCACTTCCCTTGATCTTCCTCTTTCTCTTCCCCTTTCCTATCTACTCCTCCTTCCAAATCTTCCTCTCTCTCGTTGCTAAAACCATTGGTCAATCTCCTGCCGCTGTCACCGATCTCTCGCCGCCGTCGCCAGTGAACGGCCGCCATTACGCCGTCTCGCCGTCGCTTCTTGGATCAAGGTGGGTGAGATCTCCTAATATAGTATTTTTTTAAAAATTTGGCCTTTTTTTAGCAAACAATGGGAGATATTTGGGTTTGGTGATCTTGTTGGGTTGGAGAGGAGGAAGAAGAAAGGAGGTAGCAAATTTTGTAGTAGCAATTTTTTTTAATTTTTTTATATTTTGATTATAATTAATAAAAAATAAAATATTGTAATGCTAGTTGTAAAATATGCGAAATTTAATTAATTTCCCAATGGTGGACTGTAATATTAAATTTTATTAATTAATTTTGAAGTTTTATAGTATTGTTGTAATGGTTAGTTAAGTAGCAAAAAAAGCTTTCAGTATCTTTATACTTTTATATTACATTATCTTGCAACATAAAAAATAGAGAAAATATGATATTTGTAGCAAATTTAACTTTATAGCTACTTACTTACACATAGAGAAGTTATTGTTCTGATAACTATCTTTATGAATGAATTATCTTTGTATTCCATAGATGGATCCAGCAGAATCTTCTCGCGTACGACTAATTGTCTCGTTAAGGAGGAAGAAAGTAGCATCTCGGCCACTAATCCTATCGCTGTAATGCTATGAAAATAAGACAAGTGATTGTGATTTGATTGGTTGTAAGTTTTTCAGTTGTTGGATCTTAATTTTCTCATTCACGATAATAAAGTTGTTAATAGCAAACAAAATTATGCTGAAATGGGATTTAAGCTTGAAAGAAAAAAAGAAGTTTATTATGATTCATTGGATATATGAAACTTTTTAACTGTTCAAAAGCTTTTTAACAAATTAGTTAAGATTGATTTATAATTTTCTATCTATATACACTTGTATGACATTTATGAAATAAACTCATTTCTCTTGTCTGTATCTGAACTTTTTTGATGTATTGAATTAAATGCATTTCGCTCAAATATGTTTATCCTAATTGAATTCCCCTCCAAACACTAAATTGTTGATTATATGCAGGCATGGATTCATGCAAGGATTTCTGCCTGGTATGAGGCTCATCAAGAATTTTCGGCCCCAACTAAAGGACTGGCGGCGGATGGAAAAGAGAGCCAATTTTGTCCCCTTTTTTATTTTTTATCTTTTGAATTTATTTGTGTATTGATGAAATCTGTAGTCAGAAAGCGTAAACTTTGTGTATAAGTTCTATGATCTCAGTCGGTTGATTGTATTTTTCTCATATTTTGAGTTAATAATAAATTACGTGATTTTCTTTACCATATGATTGAGCTAGTATATTAGTTGCTCTGAATCTGTTGGTGATTGTTTTTTTTTTGGCTTTCTGCAATGGGTTGCAAGTATTTAATTCTATTTTTCTTATTGTTTATAGTGGTTAGCATATGTAAATATTTATCAATTTCGAAAAAACTGAATCGAATAGGAATGAAAACTAAATCAAATAAACTCTGTTTTGTTGGGAGAAAATGTCATTTATTTGGGAAAAATAAAATAAAGTAAAAAGTGATTAGACATCATAGTGGCGGTCTAATAAGAGGAAAATTTTATAGTGGTATGCTTTTGTCACAACAACCAAAATGTTAAAAAAATCACAAAAAAAATTGCTTGTTGTTACCAAGGATTGAACTTGGGTCACCCATGTGACATTGCAAGACAACTGATCACTATGCTATAACAACTTTGTGGATAATACTACAAAATAATACTACTTACTTCCTGTCCGGGGTATATACCCGGACATAATTTAACTGTCCGGACTTCCAGTCCAGACAGTAAACTGCTGTCCAGACTGGAAGTTCGGACAAACAAATTTTGTCCGGACTGACAGTCCAGACAGAAAACTGCTGTCAGGACTGGAAGTCCGGACAGTTATGGACCGTCCAGACTCCCAGTCCAGACTATAAATTTTTTTTTTGTTCATAATTTTTATTAATTCGCAATATTTCTAGGATTTTTAAGTAAGCAAAGACCTAATAAATTCAATTTTCGAATTTAATTTGTGAGATTATTTAATATGGGAAAAGATTTGATGGAATGTTGTAAGTTTTAGGTTTTTTTTTTTTCGGGTTCACTGAATTGTAGTTTGAGAAGAGAAAGAGAAAGAGGTTGAAGACAAGGGCAATCCAGTCCAAAAAAATTGATGGCAAACTTGTAATAAGATCGAAATTTTTAAGTGGGCTCATTAGGAAAAATGATGTGCCCCTTTAGAAACTCTCGAGACACACCGAATCTATAAACCCACAACCCTAATGGGCCTAGGCCTAATCCAATCAGTCCGGAGTCCGGATTTGGGCCCAATCCAACCACCCTTTGTACGGGTCGGATTGGATTGGATAGAGTTAGGGAAGAGTAGAGTTCAGTAAAATCGAAAAAACCGATCAAAACTGATCAAAATAAGTAAAAATAAAAATAAAATAATTTGATCAATTTTCGATTTTAAGTTTTATAATCTGAAACCGAACCAAACATGTATTTAAAAATTATTGATCGTGCAATCCAGCCCACCTGGAAACCGATACAATTTCTTACCGGATTCACCTATCGGCGTGCCATCTAGTTCGCATGAAAATCGATACCATTTCTTGTTAAATTCGCCTATCGGCATGCCATTTGGTTCGCTTGGAAATCGGTACTCTTTCTCGTTAAATTCGCCTATAGGTGTATTATCCGATTCACATTGAAACCGGTACCATATGATTCTTGTTAAATTCGCCCAGCAGTGTGCCATCTAGTACTTGAGCCAACTAGCATGCCTCATTGATATGCTTTCCATAGTATTGTACGAGCTTGAGTTTATATTTTTGTTTGGATTCTGACCGTTGGGGTTATTACACCCAAGGTCTTCTAACTTTGATTGTAGTGTTCTAAAAAGGGGAACCATCTCTCGAGGATTCACATTTTCAGGAGTAGGTCGAGTGTCAATAGCCAGCTTCTTATAGAATTCTTATCATTTTCTGTGTATGTATCATTTTGGCATTTATGGCATTTATGTGCGCATGTATCTTACTTTCTAATTTGGTTCGTGGTATCCAAACACTCCTGTATATACTCAGTACTTAAGTTGCTCTATACTGATACTGTATTAGACTCTATATGAGCAATATTTTTGTATACATATTACTTATCATTCCAGTATACTTGTTTTCAGATATTTATATACTCTTACCTGTGATGTTATGGCAGATAAATTAAGACATATGGTTTATATTCTGTATTTAAGCTTCTATATCTCTTACTTGTGTTTGTTTGAAAAGAAGAAAAAAAAAATGGCCTCGTTCACTCTGATATTAAGAGTGTCCGCCGGTGACACCCTATCCCTTTATTGGAATATACATTCAGAACCTGTATAGTTTGGGTGCATCACAGGTAGTGCTTAGTCCCATCAATAGTGAATCCTAGTCACAACACTATACACACACATACATATGTATATGCATCGATATGTATGTATATACATATATATATATATATATATATATATATATATATATATATATATATATATATATATATATATATATATATATATATATATATATATATATATATATATATATAATTGTTGTTAATTTTATGCTAAATGATTTATTTGTAACTATTGCAAAAGTAAAATTGATGATTGAAGTTTAGAACCATTGACCAAACATAATTTATTAATTGCTATGTATTTTTAACCTAATGATCAAGTAAATCGATGCTATGATGAGTTACTGGAGATATTGGAAAATGTTTAAGGAAATAAACAATGTCACTAATGATAAGTTTAAAAAGTTATTGCAATGCTACTATTGACTATTACTAAACTGTAATTATTGATTTCTATTGTATCATATTCTATCACCAGCACAACAGCTATATTGAAATTGGCTGAAGGATCCGAACTGAACGAATTCCAAGTTTCACATTAAACTAAATATTAATGTAATTTGATGAACTAAATATAATTATGTTATAGTTTCATATATGAGAGGGTTCGGAATAGGTTCCTACCAAATATTTACGGTTATTGTTTTGCCAGATCTTATAAGAAGATGCATTATTTCTTAAGTATGTTATATAGTAAGTAATTGGACTAATAATTTAGGATCAAGTTATTATGAGCTAGGGCACCCAGACTGACCGGGCTTGGCTTGGATTCTAGTCATCCCCGTTAACCGAGCTTGGCCCAGACCTAGGCCACCCTGACTGAAGTTTGGGCCGACCCAACCTGACACGAGTTTGGATGCTAACAGGCATAAACAACTGGCCTGGACCAAGCTGGACTGGACCTCCTAACGGCTAGTTGGAGGGGTTTTTTTTTGGCTATTTTGAGAGTTTTTATTTTTTATTTTTACCAAAATATCCCCTAATAGCCATAAAACTATTTGTAGTTTTTTAGTCTTTTTGATAAAGGGATGCATCCATTTAGATGCACCTCGTTTTCATTTCTTTCCTACCTAAAACTCTTTTATTTCTCTTTCTCAAGTGTTATATATATATATATATATATATATACACACACACTCGGACCCATCTGTATAGTTTGGGTGCGTCACAGGTAGTGCTTAGTCCCGTCAATAGTGAATCGTAGTCACAACACTATATACATATATACACACACATACATATGTATATGCATAGATATGTATGTATACACACATATATATAATTGTTGTTAATTTTATGGTAAATGATTGATTTGTAACTATTGCAAAAGTAAGATTGATGATTGAAGTATTAGAGCCATTGACCAAACATAATTTATTAATTGTTATGTGTTTTTAACCTAATGATCAAGTAAACCGATGCTATGATGAGTCACTGGCGATATTGGAAATGTTTAAGGAAATAAACAATGTCACTAATGATAAGTTTAAAAAGTTATTGCAATGCTACTATTGACTATTACTAAACTGTAATTATCAATTTCTTTTGATTCATATTCTATCACCAGCACAACAGCTATATTGAAATTGGCTGAAGGATCCGAACTGAACGAATACCAAGTTTCAGAGTAAACTAAATAATAATGTAATTTGATGAACTAAATATAATTATGTTATTGTTTCATATATGAGAGGGTTCGGAATAGGTTCCGACCAAATATTTACGGTTATTGTTTTGCCAGATCTTATAAGAAGATGCATTATTTCTTAAGTATGTTATATAGTAAGTACTTGGACTAATAATTTAGGATCAAGTTATTATGAGCTAGGCCACCCTGACTGACCGGGCTTGGCTTGGATTCTAGCCATCCCTGTTAACCAGGCTTGGCCCAGACCTAGGCCACCCTGACTAAAGTTCGGGCCGACCCAGCCTGACACGAGTTTGGATGCTAACAGGCATAAACAACTGGGCCGGCCCAGCTGGATTGGACCTCCCAACGGCTAGTTGGAGGGTTTTTTTTTGGCTATTTTAAGAGTTTTTATTTTTTTTTACCAAAATATCCCCCAATAGCCATAAAACTATTTGTAGTTTTTTAGTCTTTTTGATAAAGGGATGCATCCATTTAGATGCACCTCGTTTTCATTTCTTTCCTACCTAAAACTCTTTTATTTCTCTTTCTCAAATGTGTTATATATATATATATATATATATATATATATATATATATATATATATATATATATACACTCTCTAATTTCTTTCTAGTCTCTCTAGATCTATAAATTTATTTTTTTAAGTTATTCATTTACAATGACATCATGCTCATATTTTGTCAATATTGAGGAGGAGGAAGTTGCATCTGCTGATCTTACCTCTCACAAACTAACTTGTTGCTCTCTGATCACTTCTCCAGCAATCTCAACTTCATTAAAGAGATCCCAATCTGAGTGTAGAGCTTTTTCGATCTTATCAAGATCAAGAATGACACTGGCAACGTCACTGTCATCTAAGTAAAAATGTCGCATTTGTGCAAACTCCTAACTATGCATTATTAGGTTGGGATAACCTACTTAATGATCATAAGAAGTTCCATAGAAAAGATTAAGGTCAGCTTGACATTCGACAATCCATACTATCTCAATCTTCAAGTACGTATACTTTCTCTTCTTTTTTCTTATGATGCAATCCGAGCACGTAAGGCTGTAATAAGATATGTTGTTTTAAAAAGAAAAAAGATTCATTCACCACTATAGATGATCCAAATTATGTAGAAATGATTAATGGGGATTTCCGCTTGCTTTTAACTTTTCTTGATAAACTTACCAATATGATGATTTACATTACTTTGCCATTGAAAAAGAAAAATTGATTTTATATTTTTTAAATCTTAATTACAATGTTTTTTTTTTGTCTTTAAATGTAGGAAATCTTTTCTTTGCATAACTGCTCACTGGATTGATGATATTGACAGATGCAGAAAAAGCAATTTCGTTTGTTTCTTTCTAACAATATTTACAAGGGTGAAAATTTTACAGAAATATGCTTTAAAAATTGTTCAATTTGAACTCTGATAATAATGTTAGTAATAAAAATGTAATCGTAAAATATTTGCGTGCTTCTCTACTGTTACCACTTGCCAGTGCAGGATTTTTTTTTCAATGTAAGATGCATGTTTCATCTAATTAGTTTAATTGTGCAATTCACTTTTTCAAATATTAGACATATTTTTATGAAAGTTACATATCTTTATGGATTTATTGGAAATTCTATAGCAAAAATTCAACTTAAAAAATTGCAAGAGATTTAATGTAAGACTTCAAAAAAAATGTCAGACAATGTGGAACATAGATGGAACTCAATGTATTTGATGTTTCATATTTCTATGTCATATAAACATGTTTTGGATGCATTTATGTCTTCTTTTAATGATTTAATCTAATCATGCTTTATAAAGAATTAAAGAATATGCGTGAGTTAATAATTTTTTCTTACAAAATGTTCTTCAAGTAATTAGACTAAGAGATGGGATTGAGGATTTGGTAAATTAGAAACAAAATAAATATAAATATCACAGGACAATAAGGAATTTGGGAGTGCAAGGACAGAGAGAGGCAATGATTGAAAGATCTATGCATTCAGTCAACTACAACCTGCATGAACCATCTTGAAATCATGATGGTTAAGATATAATGAGACGGTTTGTGGAAGCTACAAAGAAAGATAAATGGGCACTGACGGTAAGTACTAATGCAAATTCAAGGCGATGATACAATATAATGATTGGCACTATGATGTTTAGCCAAGCAAGAGTGTGGATGGAAAAGTTTCATAATGAGACAAAACAATTATAAGGTTTGAAAAGATGAACAACACCAGAATATGAGGGGATGAACGATAGTCAATGAGCATGCCAATATTGAATTCAAGTTGGGTGGATGAATCAATTTTGATTCAGGCATATCAAGATCAGATAACAATGGGTAAGTTAGCGTGACCATTATAGAAACACAAAAAGCACTACTATTAACAAAGACTTTTTTGAGAGTATGGACTATGCCAGACCAGTAGAATGACATATTTCACCAAATCAAGACATGACATTTGCATCTACTTTGCTTATTGGAGTCACTCATATCTTCCTTGATTTCGATTTTACCTTACCACCTTCATCGTTTCATCCATTTCAACTAATCTGCTCACCAACCTATATCTTGATTCTTGAACTAATTATGATACTAGTCCTTTTTACTATGGTTATTACAAGACGACCACCACCAAAGTTGAATAGTCACCATCCTTCCTCATACTATGCCAGTTTCGAGAAACATTTTAGGTTTCTAGAATCATTTAACATTCTTAACAAGATGATATTACATTGGTTGAAATAATGAAATTGTGCCAAACTTGATAATGCAATATTTAGATTAGCGGTTACTCAGACTTAAAATCATAGGATGCTGAATGGTATGTTTTGCGTGACATGTGTTGTCAGTGAATTTTTTTTCCCTACATTTGACAACAAAATATTTTTTCTGGTTAAAAATTATAATTCTATTTATCATGTTCATCTATCACCATAGCTTCTTTAAGACCAAAATTTACATAGTTTTAGAATTCCTTTACTTTTCTATCATGTAGTTTTAAAAGTCATTTTCAATAAATACCATAAATACCCACTAGAAGAAAAGGCAAATAAACTATTAAAACTTCTGAAATTCGTCCATAAGTTATGCTTGGATATTAAAGACAAAATATTTTGAAATGTTATAAAAGTATGTGTTTAGCGGTATGCATTTTAGAGTGCTTTGACTATAGATTTTGTGGAGTTCAAGCATATGGTTTAGAGTTTAATTTCTTATAATTTTGGTGGATTTCATAAACATATAAAAGACAAATATATTCTAGTTCAAAAAAAAAAAAAAAAAAAAAAAGAATGCAAGAGAGGAATGAAATGAGAAAAAGAATGGATTTTTTTAGTTAAAATTTTAAAACAATTCAAAAGACTCTGATTTTGGATATTTTTATAAATAATTCAAATATCTGTCCAGATATTTTGAGATGTTCTAAAAATATCTAAAAATACTTCTAAAAAAACTCAAAAAACACATAAAAACTAATCTCCCATGTACAGCCAGGAAGGTCTAAATGCGCACCACATTTTAAATTGTGAGCACCACATCCTACAGTAAAGTGATTTACACTAAGTGAAAAGTGGTGCGCATTTAGAATTTCCCGGTGCAGCCTAAATCGTCCATAGACAAAAAATGGACAGGGCTGTAAATTCCAGTTAATTACAAAGAAAATTGCAATAATAAAAAAATTGAACGCTGCAGCCATTTCCCATATAAATTAAAGGGGGCTACAGTTAATCCTCAAAAATCAGTTCCTCAATTTGGGTCGAGCGAGAAAAAGTCAGGGTTTGGGTAAAAGAATAAGCGAGATGAGGCCTCGCGAGAGAGAGCAAGATCCGCCACTGCCGGAATCTTCACCGACGCTGTCAGCTCTACCGCCTCGACCCGCCACGAACCTCAGCAGCATGGTGGTGCGGCCATCGGACACCGCTGCCGGAGACTTCGAGACTGCTGACGACCTCAACCGCCGCGCCAACTCCCCCGCCTCCAATCCCCGCCGCCGGGATTCTCCCCCGCCTACGGATCTCCACCACCGCCGCCGCGGAGAGTCTCCGCCTCCCTTCCGACGGCGCGGGGATTCGCCTGCTGGATTCCGCCGCCGCGATTCTCCGCCGCCGTTTCGGCGGCGAGGAGGTGGAGGAGGATCTCCTCCGCCGTTTCATCATCATCCTCGGGCTCACCGTTTCCATGATAATAATTCAGGTCTGCGTGTCTTTTCCCTTTGTTTTTTTTTTTTTTTACTGAAATCCTAGACTTATTTATGGGGAAATTGTCAAAACCCTATGTTTTTTTTTTTTTTGGATCTGTTATTGTCAATTATACATGTGGTAGCTGGTTTGAATGTATTTTGCTCTACTTCATTTTTTTTAACATTACCGTCGGCTCTAATTTTGATCATATTTATTATTTGAAATAACTTTTTTTTTTGGGTAGGGGTTTTTTTACAGCTTCAGATGGCTTAAGTTCCTTGAATGAATATAGCTTAGTGTTGAAGGTATAGACCTTGACATGTTATTTATTCCCATGTTGGATTGAGCTACTTGTTTTGGTTTGCTTAGCCTGCATAATCTTTGTTTTACTGGGTCAATTTGTGTTTTTTTGGCTAAGTTATGGCTTAATAAATCTTATTAGGTACGTGGGCTGTTCGATAGCTAAGTGGTCTGGATAGTTTTTGTTATTACATACTTCCTCGTGATTAACATTTTATGTTTAGTAGCGGATGGGATTCTACCAAAAGTTGCTTTGGCTTGGAATGTTAGACAAACTTTATAGCCTGGTTTCCTTTGATTTTATAATGATCTTGAGGAGTCTTTCGGGAATGGAATGGGCAAAAGCCTAGAAATTCAACTTTCCACAATTTGAAATCTAGGTCCGTGGCTTACATTAGAGCTTTAATTCATATTCCTCACACTTGAAATAGGAGTCTTCAATAAGTTAAGATTTGTATCTGTATCCAAGATTAGAAAGGACATCTACATTAGAACACTCCTTAGCAGCCTCATCTTCTTCATCTTATACATTTGAGTATCCTTCTTTTCTTTTTCTTCATCAAATGAAGAGCTTTGTTAATTTTTTTCCTGTTTCACCATCTTACATGATTAGGTAATGGTTTTTACTGTTTGGGAAAGATAATTTGGAATTTTGCATGTTGTGTTTTCACAATCTGATTGATGTGTTTCTCCACCTATATTTTTTCGTGGATGCTTTTCTCAATGATTGACCTGTCATCAAGCACCAAGAAAGGAGAATCATTGATTGTTTAAACTTTCAAGGATTCTTTCAGTACCACCACACTCTCTGTTTCTCCTTGTTGACACTTTAGATTAGCCTCCTTACCATCTGCAAGTAAGCTTTTTCAGTTTTTAACCTAAAACCTATGGATGTTGATCTAGATTTAGATATGTAAACATGAACTTTAGGGGTGTTTTTTTTGGCTAAATTCAAGGGTATTAGGCTACTAGCTTTAAGGCAGTGTTTCAAAACGGATATCTTGAGAAGGGTAGGCCAGTTAATTCCCTTACAACATTGATTGGCAATAGTAGTTATGAAAAGTTTAGGGATTTTTTGCTATAAGGTGTTGTGAGGTGTTGAGATCACATCAAATTTAAAGGGGCCATAATCATGTAGAAACACCAACTGGACTTTTTTAAAAAGGTACGTACATGTGCGTAATTTTTTTAATAAAAAAAATTTCTGCATTGCCTTTGACCCATGCCTCATAATTACTTGATAACTTGAGTTTCCTAAGTGTTTGTCAAGAATTAGCTGGTGTTATAGTGGTAACACTACTAATGTCGGTGTTATAGTGATAACACCTGCTAGTGCCTACTTCAGACGAGGCCTACATACAGCTCATATTACTTGATTACTAAGATATTCTAAACCCATTCATGAGTTAAAACGTCAATAATCATCTTTACAAGCTGTGTAAACTTGCGCTGAACTACGTGCTTGGTGCATCTACCATAAAGACATGCAGACGAGTTAATGTTAGAAGAACCTAAAGCAATAAAAAATTTAAAATACAAATAATAAATAAGAGGGGGAAGAGAAACTGAGACTTTGATGTCAAACAAAACTTCATTAATTTATCCAAAACTGAGGTACAAATTACAACTCTATGTTATTGAATGAAATAGATAAAAAGAAATAAATAATGATCCCATTTGTCTAATCTTAATTGATATACTTCAAACAGCCCGTTTCCAAAAGACACATAGATGCCGTTCTGTTTAATTTTTTTGTATGGAAATCATATCGGCTTCATGCAACTCAAAAACTATTAAGCTAGTCATTTGATAAATTCATTGCCTTATTTTCACATAGTTCCTTTTGCTTTTGATTCTATCTAATACCTATAGAAATAAATACTACTTTTTTTGTTTAAACAACACCATTTCTTCTATATCTAACTGCAACTTGCAAGCATAACTTCATAAAAAGTAGAATTAGATAATTTGAATGCAAAAAAGTAATTGGTTCTTGGTTTGAAGCAGGAAATATCTAAAAGATGCTCTTGCAAAGGCCAAGAATCGTGAATATTACAAGCCTAAAATGGTCAATTAAAATCTCAAGTCATGAGCTTTCTGACCCCTTAAAGCTATGGCTTTATTTAAGCCGGAAAAGTGAAGAAATTATTTGAAGCAGGACCTAGTTGATTTCAACTGACTTACTACAACTGGTTGAACACAAGCCAAATGAGACTCTCCAAAACCTGCACCTTATGTTCAAAGAAAACCATAATAAGCTTAAATTTTTTATTTTATTTTTTTAATTGCATCACCTATTCTGGTCTAATTCTCATTTATTTTGTGAGGGAGAGCTTTAGTGGGTGTATATAGGATGTATGATCTGTGCAGTAACTCGAATCTTTGATGTGCATTATTTTGTATATGATGCTTTTGGCTTTTGCATGGTGGTCCAATTCTAAAATAGTAGCATGCTCCATGTTTCCCTGTCTGCTAACTTTAATTTTCCCTTTTTTACATCCATACTTAATTGAATATAAATTGTTAAAAATTGTGGTTATGGAGAAATTAGTAAGTTGTTTTCAATTCTCCAAGAAATTCTTCTGTTTCTGTTATTTATGATTGCAGCCCTTAAGGGAATGAGTCTTTCTGACCAAAGTGTGTTATCATGAAAGAGCTTAGGTTATACTTGTAAATTGTTTTCGTCCTTTGAGTTTGACATTAATGCCATGTTGCTCTAATTATTGAATGCATGGAGCATTTTCTTGTTTAGTTTATTCGCTTTGATGCGTACTCATTGTAGTGGTCAAGCAGCTCGAGCTCTTACATATGCAATGTTGAGAATAATTCTGCTGTTGTGCTATTTTCAGTTTCCAACTTGCCTGGCTTGGCTCCAAGATCATGGGTAAGAAACGCAGAATTTAGTTTTGGGTTCAAGTCTTGGTGGGTTGCTGTTGGGAACATGTAAGTCATAAAGTAGTAGGATAATGGGTGGATTAGTTGGATAAAAAAAGTTTGGTGATGCGTATTTATAATCCTCTATTTGTTCTTAGTTTTATGCGAGAGGAATCACTTGGGTGTTCTGGAGCTATGTCTAACCAAGATAGTCAACAATGGGATTGCTGCATAAGTAAGCTGGAATGTTGTGTGGGATTAGTTTAGACATTGATAATGGCAAGAAGGTTTCCTTGACCTGCCAAGGTTGCTTGATGAACTGAGATGGAGAATTAAGTTTTGGTGGTTTAAATATTATGTTGAAGTACCAGGAGCATGACTTTTTTTGAGTGCAAACCCTTGGGATATTATTGCATAAAAACTAAGCGTGCTAATTATTATTTACCTCGTTGTTTTGATAGGCAAGATGACAACTCGGAACCTGTTTTTCTATTTCCTTTCCCATTTTTATGGATATCGGTTAGTTCTCACTTGCTAGAACTTGCAAGTGTTGTTGGTATTCTCCTTTTTATGTTTGAGATTTACATAGGCCTTTGCTATTATATGGCAATTATGGTACTGGTTTTATTGGAGCTTTTGATCAATATTTCCTGGTAAAGATACAGAAATTGCTGATGATCCCCTTGAGAAAAAGCAGACTTGCCCAACAGGTGCGGAAGGCTCGTTGGTTCTGTTGATTGGATAAAGGAATAAGGAAAGAAGACTTGAAATTTGCTAAGTTAAACAATAATGATGGTAAAATGAGTGGTTGCCAGTTTCATGGGTTGTAGAAGTGATCAACTTTGGTTTAATTTTAATGCTACTCATTGGTGATAAGCTAGTTAGAAACTTTCAAAGATTTGTTCATTAAAGAAATTTTGGTTCAAGATATCTCACATAATAGGAACAGATATTTAATTTTGCTGATACACATAAATAAGGAGTACATTTGTATCCTTAACACCAGCAAAGGATCCCAGTGCAATGTAGCGTAGGAATGGAATACATTTCTTGGCTGCTCTTACTGGATTAAGTTATGTTGAGCATCATCTACTGAGGTTCATTTCATGGTTATGAAGAAAGTTAGCAAAAAAGGTTCTGTTATTGTGTATGCAGTATCGGAATTGTTGGGCCTTTATGCGCTATGCAACTATTGCCAACTAGTTACCCATGCTTGCTTTCTTATAGAGGATGAACGTGGTCGCTTACCTAGCTGCAATTAATGCTGGGTTAAGCATGATTTTCTTGCAAGAGAAAGTGGTAATGGATATATATTGGTATCGGACAAGATATTGTCAGTTAGTATTATGTGTAGTCGATTTCGTATCAGTAAAAAGGATATGCTTGGAAGTGCTGTTGTTGCTGTATTTAGAACTGTAAAAAAAAAGGTTCTTTGGTGGTGGAAACTGGCATACAGGACTTGTGTGATATCTCCTCTTTTGGTGGTATTGTTACTGGGAACTCGTTGTTAGTGACCTCAGCAGCAGATAGCTTTTTGAAGTTATAGTAAATGAATAAGTTGATTTTTGGCTCACGGTGGTTCTCAGCGACTTCCTTCCTAGACCTGGGACATTCTATTTACTTTGGTTAGATCCAGAGAACTGCTGATTTCTTAAGATGAAGAACAGAAAGGATTGTGATAAACATGTCATTATTATATTTTGTATAGTTGTAAGGTGCCTATGAGGTAAAGAATAGATTGGTTAGTTCTTCCATTAGTGAATGCTTTCCGTTTTCTTGCACTATATTTGGTTGACATATTATGCGGACTTGTTAATATGAGAGCATCGAAATCACGCTTGCTTTATCTTCCTTTCCGCCGGTCTTTATTCGAATGCTGAAGAGTTCATTGTGCAGGTAGTTCTCAATCCTAGGCATTCAGTGTTTGGATTGTTATGGGTCCGGACAGCCTCTGGCTTGGTATTTATATATGTGGAATTGTACTTAATTTAATTCTTACTTGTATTGTTTTCAGGGTATCTGCCACGTTCAGGTTCTATCTCGCCACCTTTGCGACGTCCTAGGTTGGCTGAGGGCCATTATGTGACAAATTTTGATCATTCTGCTGCTCCACGCTTTGGTCGAGGTCGGGGTGGGAGGGGAGGTGGAAGGTTTCGGGATGTGTCACCACCTAATAGCGTGGGATGGGGTGGCAGGTCATATGGAAGGGGTTATGATGTAGATCAGCGTGGAACATCACCCTTGGATGGAGAATATGTTCATAGAAATGATCCTAATTTATCACCTAGGGAAGGCGACTGGATTTGTGGGAACCCTCGGTATGTTTTTAAATTTTTTTTCGAAGCCTTGGACTTGCATATGTAGGCATTTAATTCAAGTAACTTTTTTATTCTTAAAGAGTTATTTGTTTTTTATGTTATTATTATTATTATTATTACACAAGTAGGGCGATTCATGGGAGAAAAGCCTTGGACTTGCATATGCACTTTGTAATAGCAATTTTTCTATCCTCCCTACTTCTGACAAATTCTTCCATGTTTAAGGTAATGTGTTTGCATTGCAACTTGTGTCTACTTTCCTCATGCCTGACTTTTCTCTTTCTTCAGTTGTGGGAATCTGAATTTTGCACGGAGGACATATTGTAACAACTGTGACGAGCCTCGGTTTCCGACGGGACGCCCTGGACCCATTCGCAGTCCTCGGAGAGGCTATTTTGCATCTCCTCCCCTCCGTGGATCTCCACCAGGCATTGGTGGTCCACCTGTAGACCGTGGTGCGAGAAGGAACTTCAATGGGTACAGGTCCCCTCCTCGTGGCTGGCTGGCTGAGGGTCCTAGAGAATTTGGAACTGGTTCGTCGCCACCTCCAAGGCGTGGAGGAAGGTTTCAAGATCATGTACGAAGGGATAGTAGGCTGGAGTACGAGGATGAGTACAGAGGAAGAGGCAACTGGCCTGTGGATGAGGAATGGGCTAGAAGGGATGGATTTGTGCCTGAGAGGAGAGGATATGATCGGCGTCCTCCATCTCCATTGCCTCTTCGTGATCGGTGGGTGCGTGAGAGGAGCAGGTCACCTGTTGGAAGCAGGCCGTTGAAGGGTTCTTATATGGGGCGTGGTCGAGACGATCGTCGCTATGATGATCCATACATCGGTAGGGGACATTCTGACGATGCCGAATTGGGCCGTGGACGGGGTTTCCGGCGTACTGATGATTCCTTCATGGGTCGAGGCAGGGGAGATCCCCGGGGCATGGCCCGTGGGAGGAACAACAGCGATGTGTACTAGAGCTGGATTGAATTAGTGCTTTCAGGATGCATGGTAAGGCTGCAGGGCTGTTGGTTCAACTTTGGTGAAGGCCAATTTTACAGTGAACGTGCTCTTCGGGTGGGTGTCCTTGCGGAGACTTTGAGACTTTTTGCTAGATACCTTCTCGTCTTAGTTTTATGTAGTTTCTTTTTGTTGAGTTTTTATCGTTTCCATTTTTATCTGGATGGTTTAATATGCAGAGTTGAAACAGACCATGTATCTTTAAATGTTGCTGATCTGCATGCCTTTGGGAGAAGACCTTTTCAATTTTATGTTCATTATGTGCCCGGGGTCTCTCTGGCTTATTAGCTAATTTGGTTCATGGATTGTCGTTTGCTATGGTTTGTTCAGTCTAGTGGCAGCAAGCGTTGTTGAATCCTTTGTTTGGTATGGCAGTCGAATGGAGAGATTCACTTTAGACTCCAGATGACGGGGTGGTCTTAGCGAGACAAACGTGATGAATATTAGTATGAACTAAAACATCTTGATCCTCTCCAATCCATTTCTCCGAAGTTCGATTTCAATAAGTTTGCCAGAAGTATTCACCTTTTTGTTAACAAAGTCTGATCTATGCTATGAAAATTTTATCATGGACAGTTGTTTAGCTAGGTTATTGGTTGACCCGAAAGTTTGTACGAGGAATGTAATAAAATCATTGCGCTTCTAATTAACGACTTAACAGAGACGACGCTTGGTTGGATTTGTGGAGTCGGTCGTTATCGTAGTCCCTCTAATGTGAAGATGTGAAATTCTGAAGGTTTTCACTGCAAATGTCTAAGGACACACAATTGCATGTTGGACACACTAAGCTTTTGCAAAGGTCATAACCTTTTTTCCCAAAAATACCATCTCTTTCTTAATAAGAGACGCCTCGCCAGCACTTGTTCCCCTGGTTCCCTGGCACATCCCCTCCCTCCATCGATCAGTCGCAGGTCAAGCCTCTTTCTTCTCCGCATAATTGACGCTGCCCTCGCATCCTCGACATCACCCATGCGTCCCCGTGAAGCTGGCGTTACCCCCCTCCGCGTTGCTCTTGAACGCATCGCAACATTTCGAAGCCGCCACCCCCTTCACCCGCGGAAACTGGAAGCTGCCCCCTCTCCCCCTCTCCTGCACCTTCCTCCCCAACTCCTCAACAACGATTTGCGAGTCCGTAAGTAAAACCCTAACCCTATCCGGCCATTGCTCGAGCAAATCTAGGATTTTCGTTCCTCATAAATGATCATCGGTAACCATAATATATCTGTGTGCTGTGTGTTTGTGCTCGCGGGTCTGCGTGTGCGTCCGTGTGTCCACACACACAATATATATATATATATATATATATATATATATATATATATATATATATATATATATATATATATATATATATATATATATATATATATATATATATATGATTACTGTAGTTGAGCCGCCAGCTCAGGAAAAGTTACGTGAGTTAGCGGCAAAACGGTAATGATCCAATGATTTTTCTTCAATTTTTTTTTTAACAATTACTATTTCAACCTCTTTAACTTATTTCAGATTAAATTTCATAAATTTTGGATTTTATTTACCCTTTCATTAAGAGCATACAAAATATTTTATTCATTGAAAACCGTTAATTTTGTGTTAGTTTGATGGAGGACCAAATCAAAACTAAAACCCAAGAAGTTAGGTACGAGTGAAGCCTAGGGGGTCGAGATCATAATCTAAAAGAATTTTTTTTAAAAAAATTATTGGAGATAGTGATAATGAACTGCAGCTCAGGTAACTTGCGTGAGCTGCCAGCTCATTTTCATTTCTATCTCTCTCTCTCTCTCTATATATATATATATATATATATATATATATATATATATATATGAGAAAAATAGAAATGAGCTGACAGTTCACGCAAGTTACCTGAGCTGCAGTTCATTTCCACCATCTCCAATAATTTTTTTAAAAAAATTTCTTTTAGATTATGATCTCGATCTCTTAGGATTCACTCATACCCAATTTCTTGGGTTTTAATTTTGATTTGGTACTCCATCAAGTTAACACAAAATTAACGATTTTCAATGAATAAAATATTTTGTATGCACTTGATAAAATGGTAAATGAACTCTAATTTATAAAATTTAATCCGAAAGAAGTTAAAGAGATAGAGATAGTAATTGTAAAAAAACATTGAAGAAAAATTATTGGATCATCATAGTTTTGCCGCTAACTCATGTAACTTTTTTTGAGCTGGCGGCTCACCTATAGTAATCCATATATATATATATAAGAAAAATAGAAATGAGCTGATAGCCCACGCAATTTAACTACAGCTCACGCAAGTTATTTGAGCAGCAGTTCATTTTCACTATCTCTAATATTTTTTTTTCAAAAAAATTCTTTTAGATTATGATCTCGACCCCTTAGAATTCACTCATACCCAATTTCTTGGGTTTTAGTTTTGATTTGGTTCTCCATCAAACTAACACAAAATTAATGGTTTTCAATGAATAAAACATTTTGTATGCACTTGATGAAAGGGTAACTAAATTCCAAAATTTATGAAATTTAATTTAAAAGAAGTTAAGGAGATAGAGATAGTAATTGTAAAATAGAAAATTGAAGAAAAAATATTGAATCTTTATAATTTTGCCGCTATCTCACGTAATTTTTCTTGAGCTGGTGGCTCACCGACAGTAATCTTTCTCCCTCTCTCTTTATATACACACACACACAACAACAACAACAACAACAACTAAACCTTTTATCCCAAGTATTTGGGGTAGGCTACACGAACCAAAAAAAGAATCACGCCAGATCGATCACTTTGATATTCTTTCTCCATTCATTTCTATCAAGTAATATCTCCTTATTTAATGCTCTAAACTTCATATTTTTGCATATCACCTCCATCCATTTTTTCTTCGGTATTCCTTTCGTTCTTTTAACTTGTTCTACATTGATAAACTCTCCTCTTCGAACTGGTACACTTGTAGGCCTATATTGCACATGACCAAACCATCGTAAGAGATTTTCTCGCATCTTCTCATCGATGGGAGCTACACCTATTTTAGCACGAATATTTTCATTTCTCACTTTATCTTTTCTAGTATTGTTGCACATCCAACGGAGCATGCGCATCTCTACTACACTTATTTTATGTGAATGACGTTTCTTTATAGCCCAACATTGCATACCATATAATAAAATTGGCCGAATAACAGTCTTATAAAATTTTCCTTTCAATCTTAACGGAATGTTACGGTCGCATAAAACTCCCGTTACCCTCCTCCATTTTAACCAGCCAGCTTATATCCTATGGTTAACATCATTATCGATCTCTCTATCATTCTGAATAATAGAACCCAAATATCTAAACCGACTACTCATTTGTATTTTTTACCTATCCAGTTTTACAGTATTATAGTATATGGTCCGTCGTTTACTAAATTTATACTCCATATACTCTGTTTTAGACCTATTCAATTTAAAAGCTCTAGATTCTAATGTATGCATCCATAACTCTAACTTGACATTTACCCCTGCTCTTGTCTCATCAACTAAGACAATATTATCAGCAAATAGCATACACCAAGATATCTCATCCTGAATGGTTTTAGTAAGCTCATCCATCAGTATAGCAAATAAAATTGAGCTCAATGCAGATCCTTGATGCAATCCAATTGTGATAGAAAAATCACTTGTTAAACCACTATATGTTCTGACATTAGCCACTACTCCATCATACATGTCCTTAATTATATCGATATATTTGATGGGAACTCATCAGTATCCACCAAAGTATCTCTCGTGGAACCTTATCATACGCTTTGTCTAAGTCAATAAATACCATATACAAATCTCTATTTCTCTCTCGGAATCGCTCTATAAGTTAACGAAGTAAATGAATAGTTTCTGTCGTCGATCGTCCCGGCATAAATCCAAACTGGTTCTCCAATATTTTAACAGTTTGTCGCAATCTATATTCAATTACTCTTTTCCAAAGCTTCATAGTGTGACACATGAATTTTATTCCCCAATACTTAGAACAACTCTGAATGTCGCCCTTATTCTTATACAGAGGTATTAGGGTACCTTTCTCTATTAATTTGGCATTTTCTTAGTTTGCCAAATCTTATTAAAAAGATCTGTTAGTTACCTCACACAAATCTCTCCTAAATATCTCCATACCTCTATACGAATCTCATATGGACCAATAGATTTTCTTGATTCATTCTGGTCAAAACCTCTTTTACTTCAGACTCTTTAATTTTCCGCATAAAACTACGATTCATATACTCACATTGAATAATAAGATCTCCCAAATCTTGAGTAAAACTACCATTATATAATCTATCAAAATAATTTTTTCATTTTTCTTTAATCTCTTCGTTTCGAACTAGAACCGTCTGATCCTCATCTTTAATATACTTTACAGTACATAAGTTTTTAGACTTTCTCTATCTTATTCGAGCAATTATATATATATATATATATATATATATATATATATATATATATATATATATTGTTTTCTGTCTCTTTATTATCCAACTTCTTGTATGCTTATTTATATAATTTAGTTTTTGCATTTCGAACAGTTTTCTTAACCTCTTTCTCTGCTAGTTTATATTTCTCAAAACTTATTCCATTATTATTATTATTCTTCTTCAAATCTCTATAAAGGTCTCGCTTGATCTTAATAGTATTTTTTATCTCTTCGTTTCACCATGATGTATTCTTACATGGTGGAGCACCGCCCCTCGACTCACCGAATATATTTTTAGCTATCCTTTTAATGCAGCTAGCAATTTTGTTTCATATTACATTAGGATATATATATATATATACACACACACACATAAAGATTAATTACACTTAAACTCCTTGTAGTATGGGATACTAGAATTTATTACCTTTCAAGTTCAAAATTCTCACTTAGGTCCCTAGGAGAACAAACGGAGTTTTGCGGGAAATTCTATTTGCACACTGAAAATTACTCTTGACGCACTGTATTAAAATTTATAATTAATTACAAGTTTGTCCTTATTTTTTTGGACTAAGTTACCCTTATAAATCCCAATACGACTCATCGTGTTCCTCATTGTGTTCTTTCTCTATTTTTTTTCTAAAACCCTAATTTCAGTTTCTAAAAAGATTCGAAGAATTTTTAATTATTCGATTTTACCATATCAAGTGAAATTAGGAATTGGAGTTTGAGTTCTCTTATGCAAATGGAAAATTTCAATAAGCAACTGATATCAGCAGACAAACATAAGGTATGAATTGTTTTTTTTTTTAAGTTTTGTTTTTGAAATTTATCGTCAATTAATTTTATTTTTTGGGTAGATGTTGCGCGCTGGTCGGTTATTAGTAGCTGACCATAGCTTTTTTAGGTCGGGTATTAATACCCGATCAAGCTATTACTTGGTCTTCATCTAATATCCGACTGAAACTAAAATATACACAACCAACAAAATTGTTAAAAATTGTTATATATGTTTAAATATGCACTAATTATATAGGTATGAAATGAAGGCGGTATGAAATGATTGTTAATTTAAATAAATTTAAGGGTTGTGACAAAATAATATAAAGTAATGATTTATTTGTTCTCTTGACTAATGTAGGTGGATGCAACAACACAATGTACTCCCACTCACATTGGTTTCAGCGTGGAGAATATTTCGAATTTTACAACTTCTCGAGTACGTCTCCTTATGTTTTTTATAAAAATTTATGTTTATTATTTTTGATTTCATCGTTTTTTAACGAGATGAACTGCTACAGATATTTTCAAACCGAGATGAGCTTTCAAGGTGGGTCCGAGATGAAGAAAGACGACTGGATTTTGTTATTGTAATTGCAAAATCCGATAGTGGTGGTCGTAATCAGAGAGGGAGGATTTGATTTGGATGTGAGCGTGGTGGACAACCCAGATCTAAAAATATGTTAGATATGGCTGATTGTAAGAGAAAAAGTGGATCAAAGAAATGTGGGTGCCCATTCCTTTTGAAATGTAAGCAGATGACCATGGAGGGAGAGGAATGGACTATGAAATTGATTTGTGGTAGGCACAACCACCCTGCTGCAGAGTACATGGAGGGTCATTCTTTTGCAGGGAGACTGTCAGAAATCGAGAAAGCGGTATTAGTTGAGATGTCGAAGTGTCATGTGCGTCCGAAAGATATATTGACATCATTAAAATAGAAAGATCCTACAAATGCTTCAACAATGAAGATAATATATAATGCACGACAAAGATTGCGAGTAATTGAGCAGGGTGGGAGATCACAGGTACAACATTTGTTGTTTAAAATTACCGAATACAAATACATAGAGTGGCATCGTAGTTGTGAGCATACTGAGTCCATTACTGACCTATTTTGGGCTCATCCTGTTGGAGTAGACCTTCTTCGTGCATTTCCAGGCATTCTAATCATGGACTGCACATACAAAACAAATAGATACAATTACCCATTGTTGGAAATTGTGGGTGTTACATCGACCAATATGTCATTTTCAGTTGCATTTGCATTTTTGGAAAGAGAAAAAGAAACAAATTATGCAAGGGCAATGGACAAGCTACGTGGACTATTTCTCAACAATGTTGTACCAGGTGTAATTGTGACGGATAGAGAGTTGGCACTTCTTAATGCAATTGAATCGACCTTCCCTTCTAGTCGACATCTTCTTTGTAGATGGCACATAAACAAGAACGTCCTGGCAAACTGCAAAAAGTATTTTGATCAACAATAAGAGTGGGAGAAATTTTATGCCAGTTGGAAGGTTGTTGTGCTATCAAACACACTTGACGAGTATAATGCACATTTGTGTGCTCTAAAAAAAGACTTTCGAAGCTATCCGGATGCACTAGACTACGTTACAACATCGTGGTTGGATCCATATAAGGAAAGATTCATTGCTTATTGGACGAACAATTGCTTGCATCGGGATAATGTGACATCTAATAGAGCTGAGAGTGCACATGCTCGGCTTAAACGATAACTTCGAACCAGCCAAGGCAACTTTGAGAATTGTTGGACAAATATCCATTCTCTTCTGGAACTCCAACATACAGAAATTAAGGCTTCATTTGATAAAAGCCTAACAATCGTTCATCGTAATTTTATAGTGCCTGAATTTAGAGAACTACGTGGTGTAATATCAATATATGCACTTAACTTGATCCACTGCCAATTGAAAAGAGCAATTTCTATAGGTGTAGATGCAGTTGCTTGTGGTTGCGTTATTCGACGAACTCACATGAGATTTCGATGTATAAGAGAGACAATCAGCCAATACCGTTAGAGTCAGTAGACCCTCATTGGAGAAAGCTTGACATGCTGCCAGTTGTTGAATCACAAATTATTGATCCAATAAACTATCAAAAAGATGTTGATGTATTCATCCATTCGTTATTAAAGGCAAACAATGAAATGAGGGCTCGTATGATGAAGAAGTTGAGAGAGATATCGAATCTAGTTAGTTCTTCCCTCGCTGATCCAATAGTGAAGGTTTCTGCAAGAGCCTGACAGCGCCCAAAGATAGACAATTCCACACGCCGCGATCCATGTGCATTCGAGTTAGTCATATCTGAGCGTGACGGTTGTTCTCCATTGGTTAGGAACACACTAGTTCCTCGGAAAAGCACGATACGTAAGTTACCACCGAGGAGACGGCCTAAGCAAAAGGTAGATAAAATCTATTTTTTCTTTAGTATTTAAGTTGTTTTTAAGTCATTTGAAACTTATAATATTTAATTACACTTTTTATTAAACATTACAGCAACAAGACCATAGTTCCTTCACCGAACCCTCTCTACCAGGGACAGTTCCTTCACCAGTGCATGAACTGTCAGTTGTTCCTCTACATTATGAGCCACCATCAGAACATGAATCTTATCTATCCAAGTATTTGTCATTCCTTCCAGATTGCTTGAATCCATACATTACACATGTTGGTGATGTTAAGGCTGATGGTAATTGCGGATTTCGAGTTATCGCAAAATGTCTCGGACTTGGTGAGGACCAGTGGAGTCAGAGCTTCATAACCATCATACAGAATTGATAAGTGCCATATATTGCATATTTATAGCCTTCATATTACCTAATTTTGTATATAAATAATGCTACTCGGGTATTGTTAGTGTGTTTTTCAGGAATTTTATTCAAACAAGGAGATGGCATGGAATCAGAGTTGGAGTCGGAAATCAGAGTCCGAAAAGTTGCTAAAATGGGCAAGACTACAAGATTAAATTACTGAAGGGCGTTAAAGTCAAATACAGTCAGTTAAATCACGTTTACAGGACATGAGACTTACTTGGAAGAAAAACCAGAGCCAAATTCATGATTTGAGCCGCCAAATGGCGGTTTTAGCCGCCAATTAGCGGCTTTACAGTCGCCGTTTAAATGGATATTTTTACGTGGGCTTATTTGTAATTTTTTAGTTTTGTGATTCTGCTAGGAATAGGGTTTGGTTTCCGAGGCCTATTTATTGGCCGATCCTTGTATTTTGACGGGATCCCGAACTTTTTGTACTCGTTTTTGAATTGAATAAAAATTAGGTTTTTGCTGAAGGTTGACGGCCACAACACCGAATTCCAAAGGTAAACCATCGTTCTTGAAATTTTTAATTGCTTCTTAGATAAATTTAATCGCTTTCTAGTTAGGTTTTACTGCTTTCTAGATTACGGCTTATCATATTCATAATTAAATATTTGATCTTACTTAGTAAAAATATGAGTAGCTAATTAGGTTAGCTCTAGGATGTAGATGAAGCTAAGATCCGCCATATAGCTGCTCTCTAGGATTTTCTTCTTAAATAAAAATTAATAAAGACACGATTTTTCAATAAAAAGATCAAAATACAAGAACTCGAAGATTAGGACTTTGATAGGTTATGCTTGAACTAGATTCTTGATAGCCTATACTTAGTTAGGGTTTGGGGTTGCTGGTTTTATCTTTTTATTTGAATTATCTAAAGGATTTAGTTTGTTTTTATAAGAAGTAACATCTTTGATGAGTTATACTTGCACAACACTTGATAATTCATGCTTAGGGTACTTTAAATAAAAATTAAACTGAAAAGATCGAATTTTTATGATAGAAGAAAACAATAGAAGTAAGAACATTGTTGGAAATTAGTGGATTCTATATCCTAAACTACTTAGATTAATCCGACTCCAACCTAAAACCTTTGATTAGTCCGTTGAACTATAGAGAAAGTAAGAACGCAGAAACACCTTAGATCCCTGTGAGATGACCTGTACAGCGCTACAACGATACTGTGCGCTTGCAGTAAATATAACACATCAAGAATACATGAGCATCTTTGGGGACACCGGTCGTATTCAGGAGTTGACGAGAATATTAAATTACTTCCAAGATTTTTCCCGAGTCGATCACTGGATGACTATGCCGGACATGGGACATCTTATAGCATCACGGTATGACGTGGTTCTATTCTTCATTTCTAAGGCACAGTGTCTTACTTTTCTACCACTCAGAACGTCCCCTCCTTTATCAGTTCTCCAAAGGAAAGAAATTGGAATTGCCTTTGTTGCCGAATGTCATTTTGTTCCGGTAAGAGTAGTTCTCGTTGCTTGCAATATTTATAAGGCTCTATATATTTATACTAATTTAGTTTCCATTGATTTAGGTATATTTTTCTCCACTTCACCCCGTCCCCAACGTTGTACTTAATTGGCAGCGTCATCACCATCATGAAGCAAATGGATGGGAAACACCATATTTGGAGCGAATTCAGCAATTTCGGCGCATTGTGGGACCTAACGTTGCCACACAAGAGATAATTGTGTTGTAAAAATGAATCTTGTACTTCATGTTGAAACTTGTGACGTTTTTTTTTATGTAGTTAAGTTTCTTCTCTATTTTACTTCTCATTTAATGAAGTTATTCACATCGTATTTTCTCACTTCATGGTCGGGTTGTACAACCAAACAAACAAACAAACAAACTGGTCGGGCTGCATAACAGGTTCTGGAATAATCCACTGGTCGGCTTGCACAACCCGACCAGTGACCATTTGGTCGGCTTGTGGAAACCGACCAGTGTTCACTGGGTCGTATTCTGCAAGCCGACCAGTGCTCACTGGGTCGGATTCTGTAAGCCGACCAGTGGACTATTCGGTCGGATTGTACACACCGACTGAAATAAAAAGAGTCGGCTAGTACAAGCCTACCAGAAGGATGAACTTGTAAAATAGCCTGCTGAATATAGTGTCTCCTATATGGGGCGAAAGACTTTTATCACCAACATCATAAAAAGTTAATTAAGACGACAGGAAATTTAACTATAAAGCTCATTCCAATCTTGGAAAATTGAAGCAAAAAGCAAGGATCTATGGCAAAAACAAAATGTCAGTCAACCTAACCTTTCATTCCATCACAGCAACACCACCAACTGCTTTTAGCTTCTCTATAATATCATTGGCCTCCTCCTTTGCCACCCCTTGCTTCAAAACAACAGGCACCTTCATTGAGACCTCGTGAAGAAATTTGGTGCAGTTTTGAATGGTTCAGTCTATATTGGAAAGCAGGTCCAATAATGTAATGTACAAATATATCAATGACAAACAATGAGCTAGCTACAAGACAAACAGTATGAAGGGCAAGAAAACAAAACCAACAGAACAACAAAAAGGACAAAATCAACAGAAAATTGCCTCAATAATATTGCATAGCATCTCACGCCAAACTTCGGTAAACCAACAACAACAAAACTTAATTTATATAAAATCTATAGTAATCACAAAAGGTTCTGGAATAAGTCAAATATATCATGTCAAATTTTACTGTTCTATCTGAACATGTTTGTATTAACAGTATTACATTTTGAAATACTAGACGTCATCACTGTTTCCTAGAACTCTTTCTAACGGAACACCGTCTTTCACTAACTCTATTTGATTCTGGAGATCTGGTCTCTGGAACTTCTTCACTTTGTGTTCTACAATTGATAATGGACATGATCTTTTCCATTGCCGTATAAAGCAATCCCGGACGTTTCTTGCTTTTTCTAGGCCCTTGGTTCAGAAATGGATGAACAACAGCAACAATTTGTTCTATTCTTTGCAATAAGTTAAGAATAATTAGAAACAATATACAAGATAAAAATCAAATTCAAATTACGTCATATTTGAAAGAGCAATCACAGACTAACCTCATCAACGGGCTGAAGAATATCTTGTTGGTCCCCATCCTCAACTGGTCCTATAAAACGTCGAGACATCTGAGAGTACTATGCAATGTAATCTGGAGTACACTCAGAAGGGTTAGTTGCTGGAGCCCCACGATGCTCTTGTGATAACACGTGGTCTTCCCAATCAACCCACATTGCTTCGGTGTGGCCGTACTTAACAAGATACTTGTTACTGGATATTCCTCTTTTTTCGCAAATTGGAGCAAACGGTGAAGAAGGAATATATTGGCGACGGCCAAACTGCCGTAATACTCGTACAGGGTGGTGTGGCTCGGCTATGTCTCTAACTCGTATCATACCCATATAATAAGAAACCTCCTTCAATGGGTGATGGTCTCTTAACGAGCGATATGGATCCCATATGACCTGCAGCATAAAAGAAATAGTAAAATTCAAAATGAACAATTAATTGCTATCTTCATTGAATTAAATAAATTTGTATGATATATTTAATTATCTTACCTCGGATGGAATAAGCTGGTCAAGCGTCGATCGTAAAACACGAAGATGATCCACACTTACGTTAGTCTCCCGACGACTCATCCATTTGCATACCTGCGGTTGTTCTGATTTATATGAACTATTCACTACCGGAAGGAGCTTGGAAAAATGGCCAAATATCCACGCTTGAAAGAGAGTTAGATAGCCGGCTATCTGTGCCACATGTGCTCTAGACGCGAGTCCCAACTGTCTGTATAAATATGCTAATGCTCCAGCACCCCATGCATAAGTGTGCACTAATTCAAGGTTGTGCAATAGGGGCAAGTAGTCAATGGAAACTCTGGTCCCGGTCTTGTCACCGAATAACGTACAACCAAGAAGATATAGGAGATACGCTCTCGCGGCACAATTAATCCTTTCATCAGAGTCATTATCGGTGACTCCAATGAACTGTTCCCGAAGCCAATCAAGTCTGACTGAAGCCCCACTCTTTGTGTTTATTTCATGTAACGCATCGGAGTGGCTAACACCAAGCGAATGCACTAACACGTCAACGGCGAGCTGAACATTTTCCCCTTCATGTTGACAAACTGATTTACCTGTCACAGGCAGAGTGAGAAGACAACTAACATCGTCTAGTGCTATTGTCATTTCTCTAAATGGCAAGTGAAAGGTGTTTGTCTCGGGGTGCCATCTCTCCACAAAAGCTGAAATTTCAACCCTACTTACGTATTGGTATGAGCAAGCCACCAAGGGAAATAACGTGGATTTTCTAATCAACTCTATGAATCGTGTGTTAGGTTGCTTCGTAATCAAATCCCATGCTGGAATCTTTTTTGTGTGATTAAGGCAACGTAGTGGCTCACGTTCCTGTAAATATTTGTTTTGTTTGATCATATTCATCATTATAAACTTGCAATGAAGATTGCATAATAATACAATTCAACTAACCTCCCCATTTATAATTAAGAAAGCCACGTGTGTTCGAAAACTCTTGAGAATTGTCAAGTCCACGGGACCTCCTTGGATCGGACGAGAAATGTCTTCTTCATACTCTCCTTCATCCATATCTGTCAGCACAGATGTAGGAGGATCAGACCTCAACATAACATGCGACTCTGCGTCTCTCTCGACCTGTAAATGTGGTTGGTTTTCGATTTCTGGCATGCTTGAGGTGTTACGCGCCTTCAAGCATGTTTTCTTCCTCCTGTTCGATGTCGTTGGACGAATGCGGGATGATCCAGCATGTTCCATCTAATTATTATATATGATATTTAGAATCTCGTTGCTATTTCTATTGAAGTTTACAATAATTTATATGGAAAGAGAGAGGGAAAAAAAGGTCTTTCAATCTTTTAAAATATACTGAAAGCTAAAATCATTACAAGCCATCATGTTCAAATGAGACATGAAAAGTCTAATAAACAAGGATAGCCACCAAGTTCATAAACAATTATCTATATGAAATAAACCTCTTACTAATTACTCTTACTTTCCTGATATTTAAGAGAAAAAAGGGTGTAATAATTATATCTAAACTGCAATATCAATTGGGTGGATATACACCACTGACAACACAACGGAATTACTCTAGTTGGATTAACACCAAAAACAACTATAATTGCAGTGTTTTACTTAAGAATATCATATATTTCTAGCTACTCTTAGGCCCTATATGCATTGAAAACATCCCTTATAGTTTGCTATTTCTATTAAAATTTAAGCTCTTTCTTGTCCAACTCAGCTAGGATAGGCGGCTCTCAATTAGAATAGAAGATAAGAATTGATAAGAATTGCATGGTTACAGGCACTACCTACGACTTGGATGAAATTATTCCATGAGTTGCATATACATAGGTTCTCTAGAAACAATTTAAAAAAAAAAAAAAAAGAAGAAGAAGAGGCAAAAAAATTTAAAGAATGCACTGAAATTGCAGAGAAGGGAGGATTAAGCCACTAATGACTATATCAATTCATCATCCAAAACATTGAAACTATATTAAAAAAAAAAAAAAAGCTAATCAGACATTAGTGCAGCAAGACTTTAAGAGAAGGAAGATAGGATAGGTTCAAGATACACTCTAACTAATGGCAAAATACAATCTCCTATCTGAAATTCTGAATAAGAATATATGAATCTCAATGCACATGAACTCCTAACCAAGTAAGGTTTAAATTTTGGCACTTTTAGAACAGTATTTAAGAAGACATTAAACAGTTTTAGAAAGGTACAAACAATCAACTCTTCACACCCTTTTAATTTCCCAAACACTTATTTACTAATAGTGATAACGAAATATAACAATCAATTTATCAAATTATTTGGGTTGACATACAATTTATTGCATAAAAAGAAGTAAATTGTAAACTGTGGATGCTGAATAGGGAAAAAAAAACGATACACCTCTACAGCCATAAATATTATCCTGAAACACCTAAGCTAACGAAATATGCATCAGAATGACATCTTTACATAGAATAATAGCCTTTCTAGCTGTTATAACCCTACTATGTAGAGTCTCACATATTCACTACTGTGTACTCAATCAGCAAGCCCTCACACATAAAAAAAAAAAAAAAAAAAAAAATTACCTCATGAATCGAAGTTCTCTGGCTGGATGAGCATTTGAGGGCGTCTGAAACTTGAACGGAGGAACGGTTGAGAGCGTCCGAAGTGCGAACGAAGCAGGGGATGAAGGGTGCCCGGTGGAGGAGGAATGGGTTGATGCGGTCGGCATCGATGGAGAAGGAGGCCTGGAAAGGAAGGCAGGGGTTGGCGACGGAATTTGGGCCGGAAATGGAGAGCAGTGGTCGATCAAGAGGCGACGACGGTGGGGACGACTCGGTGGTGAGTCGGGAAGGAAGATTGGAGACCAGTGGAGACGATCGAGAGGCGGCGATGGTGGGGACGACTCGGTGGTGGGTCGGGAAGGAAGATTGGAGACCAGTGGAGACGATCGAGAGGTGGCGACGGTCGGGACGACTCCGGTGGGAGGGGATTCGAAGGAAGATCGGGGTTTTATAATTGGGGAAAAAAACTCTGAAGAACGAAGGTTAAAGGGAGTAAAGGGTAAAATTGGAAATAAATTGTGCGCGGAGAGTAAATTATTCATGTTTCAAAACGGAAACCTGGTGTAAAGAGTATCCAGGGCGTCAAGAGTAAATAACAGGGTGCAAATAGAATTTCCCGAGTTTTGCTGCCGTTTAAGGTGCAGTTAGATGACAAATTTGCCCTTGATAGAATAGGGAGGAAATAGTGGGGAGGTCGGGTTAGGGTTTCACCGCCGTTCTTCACAACACAGAAGGAAATTATTTGTAGTAGTATACAATGATTTATTTATTTATTAACATTAATAGCAAGGAGCAGAATAAAAATGAAGGGAGTTCATCGTCGAGTCGAGTAGAGAAAAGAAAAGAAAAGAAAAACCACAGAGAAAAGAGAAGCATTTTGTAGGAATTTTCTCAATGTGATTCTCATATTTTGATCTCAGATTTTTCATTTTATATATATCGTTGCATCGAATTCGAAAGAGAGGAGAAAGAGAGCATTGAATTCGAAAGACCAGGAACAATTGTGATATCAAATCATCAAATGTTTGAGCGGATCGTCGTTTGGATACGCGCTATTTATTCTAAAGATTTGATTTTTAGGACAGACAAGTAATTTTTACGATCTGGTTATTAATTAATTTCTCGGTTCTACTTCGAAATTTGCGTCTCTTCTTTGATACTCTAATTGGGGTTCGTAACTTTGATTTCGTCCCCAGATTTCTATAAATTTGTTTGTATAGCCAAAATGATGGATTTTGGGAGAGAGATTTTAGTTTGAATTGGGATTGTATGTGATCTTTGTATTCTTCAATTCAAGGATACCATCAAATTTCAAATCAGATACATAAGGTTGCCTTGATCAAATCAGATACATAAGGTTGCCTTGATCAAATCAGATTGTAACTTTTAACTGGCAATTATAAACTTTTAAAGGAAGAAGAGGGAGTATGGCAGAAAAGAAGAAGTGTGAGACAACATTTATAAGAGGAGAGAGAGATAGAGAGAGATATAGAGCGAGGGAGGGAGGAGAGATACCTGTGCTGAGCTGCATGGGAGGAGAGATGCCTTGGATTAGATTCTTAAGGAGAGAGAAGATGGCAAATTTGGATTTTTTAAAAAAAAAAGTGCAGATTTGTTTAAAATAAGGTGAGAATATCTCATTATTGACTAACTCAACTAACAGTATAGGAGGTTTAAGTGAGAGTTTTGAACTTGAATGGTAATAAGTTTTAGTACTCTCATACTACAGGGGATCTAAGTGTAATTAAGCATATATAAAATAATAGTTAATAAATTAGCAGCCAACTCAAGGAAATTATCTGAGCGTTGGTCTATTTCCACTATCTCTAAAATTTCTTTGCGCTAATTTTTTTTTGGATTAAGATCTCGACTTACTAGTTGGTCTATTTCCACTATCTCTAAAATTTCTTTGCGCTAATTTTCTTTTGGATTAAGATCTCGACTTACTAGGTTCACTTATACCAAATTTCTTGGGTTTTATTGATTTGGTCTTCCATCATATAAACAGAAAATTAATAGTTTTCGGTGAATATAACTTTCTATATCAACTTGATGAAGAGTAAACAAACTTCAAAACCCATGAAATTTGATCAAACTCGTTAAATTTCAACATATCATAGTGTTTTTTTTTTTTTTTTAACCTATTGACAATATCCAAATAAATTGAACTGCCAATAGTTAGTATTTCTCAACAAGAACAACAAAATTTTTTTTCCCGTAAATCTATTTGAGGAAAAAAAATTGAGAACTTATTGTCCATAACTAATTTAGCATTTATATGTTGACTAATATTACTATTTTCTACGGACAAAAAATCGTCATCCGGAATTATTTCTTATATGGAAATTAAGTTAATAATTATTTTAAAGATTTTCTTTTCTATTTTATTTTAAAAATATTATGGATTCTCGTGTTAAATGAGAGGGTGTATATATTTTACATATTCTCATGCAAATATAAACTATAAAAATGATGTTAGTAAATTAACTGAAAAAATTTAAATATGTCTAGATAATATATAGTTATAGTAGGAATAACAATATGAAATAAATAATCTATCTTGTCAAAGCAACCTGTTTCACCGTAGAATTCGGAACTTAAAAGATGAATTCGGAACTTAAAGATTTCATATTAACAGGTGTACTATTAGTAGTAAAAAATAAAAAAACTTCCACTTGTCAGAATTCATTCTGCATTATTATCTTGAATTCTGCATTATTATCTTGACCGTGCTAAAATTCATAAACGTAATGATGAAAGATGTGAAAATTTTTAATATTTTGTTACGGTGAAAATCACATAAAAATTTTATTCCATACTTCTATAATTTCACTTGGTATGCGGATTTCTATAGTTACACTTGGTATGCTGATTTCAATAGCATCCCCGGTAACATCCAAGTCTTCTTTTAGTGTGAGTGCAAAATGAGTGAAGAAACATAATAACACAATTGATATATACATCTATTTGAAAGATTGATTGGATGTAAAAGTCAAATACCAAGATTAAAAACTTCAAGACCAAGACGAGATAAGCCTGACAATAAATAAAGATTAGGTATCTATCAAAGAATATAAATAAACTTTTGAAGTGACCTACATTTTTAAATATAATGCGAAAAAATATTAACGATAAACTTTTAAATATTAATCTATATTTTAATTGTATTTATATCAATTTGTCCCATTTTCATCATTAAATAAACATTTTTTTCCGTCTAATTACACAAATTGTATCCAAATTCTTAATTTCGTAAATATATTTTCTATTTTTCTTTTTCCCCAACATAGAAGGCTAATCTGAGCCGTGCCCTAGTGAAAATAGAGTGTGCCAAGACTGCCTACTTGCTAACCCTACCCTATCCATTGCTCTCGGGATAACATATTAGGCACGAAAATGCACATATCTGCCAACATGCTATTGAGAATCTGTATTATCTAATTTATTTCTCTCACACAAAATTAATTTATTTCCCCTCGGTGTATTTGCAAGAGGATTAGAACTCATTATTGTCCTCAACTGTTCCGTCAGCCTCTGTATACAGAGGGAAAAATCGCCCACAATACTACACAGTTTCTTCAGTCTTATTTTTACAAGCCTACAAATGCCAACAGGAGAAACACAATCGGGTATTATTCGTAGCGCTTCATTACTGGAGCAGTTACCTTTAACATGCACCAATGAGATCGTGAACCTCACACGCAGTTGAGTAAACTCATTAGAGGCGCGCCCTTGAAGCTTGCGAAGGAGACAAGCTAGTCATGCTCTGCAGAAACGCAAGATAATGTCAGTTGTGAATATAATGATGGCACAATGATGGAACACGATGAAAACAGTGTGTTTAAAATTATTTAGGACATAAGACTTCCGATATAAGTTCAAATACAAATACTTCGTCAAGAATTATAAGTAACCAAAGGGGTACTAAAGGCTGAAAATGTGAGTTAAGAATAAAATGACAATACTGTGTATGGGAATTATTTAAGGATCCATGAAATGTGAAACCTACATATAGTTTGTTAATAGATAGTTGCTACTCAAAACAAAGTTAAAGCAAATATTTATGATGCCCTGATATATAAGAGGGACTTGAGAAGAGTGCTCAAGGCATTTGTATGTCAAAAGCACTACGTCATTTCCTAATATTATTATTTGAAACATAAAAAGACTTCCATAAATCAAATTTTGATTAAGACAGAAGAAAAAATGATATGACCAAAATTTACCCATAGTCTACCGCCATTTGGTACCATAGTTTTGGATGATGCACAACCTAACTTAGCTTTATATGAAATATCAACATATTTATATGAACCATGATCCAAAAATGCTCAAATTAAATTTCTCCAATTATTTTCTTTCAGTAACTTTTAGAGTATATCAAGTGGTTACTCGGCTGCTTTCAAGCCTGATCAGGTCTAAAAATTAATTTTTTCCAAGAGCTCTTTCATTAATGTGGGACCTAAAAACCTCTCCCTTTGCCTTATATTAGACATCTTTGGATTTTAAGAAGCCGAGTTCCCGATTAAATACTTGGGCATTCCTATTAAACCAGATAAACTCTCCAAATAGGATTGGAACACTCTAATTGACGCCTTCGAAAAGAGATTGGAAGGATGGTGAAGTAATTTGCTTTTTTTGGGAGAAAGGGTGGTGTTGCTTAATTTTGTGTTATCCACATTACCCTTGTATTATATATCCTTCATCCTGTTGCCATGCTGAGTGAGAAACATAATAGACAGTATCAGGAAAGAACTTTATGTGGAATGAGGCATCTCACTCCAAGAAATATCACTGGATTTCATGGGGACAAATTTGTAGACCTAAAAAGTTTGCAGGGCTCGGTGTATTGAATTTTAAAACTTTTAATTTATTTCTAATGGCAAAATGGTAGTGGCATTTGGTTTCACACTCTTACGGCTCTTTTCAGAAACTGATGGCTGCAAAATATGGTCCTACGAATGGTACCTGACTCACAGAATCATGGAGGTCATGCAACACATCTGGATTTTGGAAGGGTATTATGATGTCTAGACATATCGCCTGGCAGAGTTTGGAGTTTAAGTCGAAAATGAGCACAATATAGCATTTTGGCATGACAGATGGTACTCTAAAGTACCTCTTTTAAGTCGAAAATGAGCACAATATAGCATTTTGGCATGACAGATGGTACTCTAAAGTACCTCTAAAAATATTATTTCCGGAGCTTTACCAACTGTCCAGGGATAAGGAGGCTAAGGTAAGCAGATTGTGGGGCCGCGCTAGATGGAGTCTGAATTTTTGGCACCCCATTTCTGTCCTTGAAAAATTACAATTTCGAGAGTTGAGAACTCTACTTAGAAACTTCATACCTAGACATATGGTAGATGACCAAACCCACTAGAGATGGAACAAAGATGGAGTCTTCTCTATCAAAGCTACATACAACCATTTTGTGGATAGCGGAATAGCATTGACTGATACCTCTTGGATTTGGATGGCTGTTTGTCCACATAAAGTTAGGGTGTTTTTTGACTGGCCATAAAAAAAGCCCCACTTATCAGGCCTGCCCTACAAAAAAGAGGATGGATAGGGCCGAACATCTGCGTTCTTTGTAATAGGGATGGAGAGTCCACCGATCACTTATTGTTGAATTGTCACTTTACTAGTGAACTGTGAATGAATTGTGCTAGAAGGATTGAGATTAACATTAACATAGGAACCAAGTTATGTATTAATGACAATATTTCACAAGTGGCTTGGACCCTAGCAGCAGTTTTATGCTGAAGAGAGAAATAATAGAATTTTTAATTTTATAGCATACCCATTTCACACATATATACGCATGATTATTCACGATGTTATTTTTTAGATAGATATATTCTCGGACGAGGAGCGCATGCAAATGTCAAGTGGGACATCAAGAGGACTCCGGCGACCCTCTTCCATCTCCAGACCAGACGTGAGTGGAGAACATAGCTCTTCATGGAGAGGATTGGTGCACGCAGAGGACTCACTTTACTTTTGGTTGTTTTAGAAGGACTTTTGTTTTTCATGTACTCTTTTCTTTAGTTATTTTGATATTTTCTTTTATGTATTTTGTATTTTTGGGGTTTAACCTATACAAGTAGCCCGAACCTTATTGTAGCTCTATTATCTGCTTGTTAATGGAACGCGAAAGGCCTCCACCCACCGTTTTGGCAAAAAAAAAAAAAAAACTTTTAGAGTCCAAATTTCCTACGATGGCCTGCTCATGTCCATGTAGAACTAAAAACAAGAAAAATGATGGTTAAACAGAAAATTATGTAGTCTTAAAAGTTACGGAATCAATTGTTATTGGAAATCATTACCCTTCACATCCTTCATTATCAAAGTAGGAAAACTATCACATGCATGATGCATCTACAAATTGAATATAACTAATGAAACTTTCCTCCAATCTCTGCACCAACATGGGAAGCCCTTATTGCATCCATGAAAATAGCAGAAGGCCCCATCATCATTCACGCATAAAAAAATAATAACTTCTAAGTCATGAGTACCCACTCCAATTTATCTAGAATAATTTACAAATTTTAGGAAGTATCTGGCACGGATCAGGCAGCTATGAAGTAGTAAATGGGTTTGAATCTTTGCTGGTATGAGAAGTAGTAGTGTCACAGTTCTCGCACCTACAGCTAAAGTTTAAAGCATGATTATAGAGTTACTTGCATCACATACATGTTCCAGCATGTTGATGTAGATCAGCCAACTTAATGCAAAGTGAATCATGCAAGAATTGGAAAACAGCAATTTCAGATCAAATTGCCTTGCCCAGTAAAAAAAAAAAGAGGGTTAGGTGGTCACTTAAGCTGGGCAGCCTCAAGGTGCTTTGATTAAGCAGGTGATAACACGACCTAGGCAAACCTAAGCAGGCGTCATCCTGGACGCCTGAAATGGCCTAGCGCCTTTTAAATACTACACTTGAAAGGATATTATCTCAGAAATAATCATTTGAATAATGTAATTAAGCACCCAAAATGCAGCTGATGTAAGCATTGAATTGCACATGGAACCCAATACAAGATAAGACACAATAATTACTGATCACAGTGGAAATCATAATGAGATAAACTTGAGGAGGAGCACTGGAAGAGAAACGATTAATACCAGTGGAAGGTTTTTCTTAGCTCTTTCCTCCAAATAATGTGATGGCGTATAGAAGCCACCATATGATTCACTCCACTTTTTGAGCTTTGTATATATATAACCAGCCCCGACCGAGTCAGCCCAAAATATAATACCGCCCCTTTAAATAAAAACAGCAGTCAGCCATCATGTCTTCAAAACTGATACAAGCATAACCAAAATATAAAATACTAGGTTGGTAAAAGCAGTTGGTCAATGTTTTCATTAAGTAGAAGAACTCTCGACTTACTATAAAATTCATCTGGTGTTGAGAGAGACTGCTGAACTATAAAAATCTTATTTAGTAAATAAGGAATTATTAAAAATAAAATTGTGTATTTATTATTAGCATATTGAATCAGTACAGAACTTGGAAAATTTCTAGTTTGTTGAAACTTCTAAAGTGCAAAGCTGATTACACAACATAGGAACTTTTGGGCAGAATTTAACTAATCAATTGCTTCAATAACCTACCATAAAGGGGTGGCAGGAATTGTATTAAAAGAACAAAGAAACTATGATGTGCTGAGAATGAAACTTAAAAAAAAAAAGAAAAAAGAAGGCATCCTAGTGCACGAGACTCCCTCATTACAAGGTCTGAAATGAAACTTAACAATTAGCAATTATTTAACACCAACCTACAAATAAGAGCAACTCTTTTAAGTTCACCAAAACTTGAGGAGCAATAGTTACAAGGGGTCTATCTATCAGATATCATCCTACCCATAATGCTGATGCGGGTTACATATGGATTTGACAGACACATATAGGTGACAAATGACTTGTAATTTGGCAAGCAGCTATCAATTATAGAACCCCATGCGGAATATGTTATTAAACCATTAAACATAACTTAAAGCTTTGACTGTGCCAGGTCTAATGAAATCAACGACAATGTTTGTTTCTATTTTACAAACATTTCCTCCATAATTCTTCAAACCATGCCTTGATACCACAACAAGATATACTTTAATAGCCAATACTCTTAATGGAACATGCACCTACTTGCCTTAGCTTCCCTAGGTCACATATATTCTGGTTCCCAGGGTTGCTCTGAAATTGTCGGTGTATCTCTAACTGGACCATTCTTACTATCAACATAATATTTTTTTGGTACAATGACAATAATCTTATAAATCTGCATATCTACCCTTTCTTGGAGTTTAGGAACTCTCCATTTAATTCAACATATATGTTTCTTTCTTTAAAAAACCTAAAGGTGATGAAACATCCTTGAAGCAATTTAATCTTACCCATATATTGGATCATTTACTCTATCTTTGCACCTCAAGTAACATTATGTAACTGAAACTAATAATTTGATGCGGATTTTGGGCACATTATTGCAATTCCCGCAAACTTTAGAGTGCACCTGGATGCATAGGCAGACTGTTGAGCTGATTCCAACACAGTGAACCACCCAACTAGCAAGCTACACATCCAAACTGCACTTTATTTCTCTTCTGCTTTCAAATGTTTATCACGGTAAGACTCTATTCCAACAGAGCAACCTGCCTTTTCATTTTCATCAACCAAATTCCATAACTGTGGCTTGCATGTTTTTTATCTTTTGGTCAAAAGTATTAGATTTTGTTACTTGGCCAACAAATTGAAAGGTGTTTCCTCCATGGTTGGTTATACTCTAATGCCCTAAGGACACTGTGGGATTGCCTTGTCATATTTCCACTATTGCCTTGAATCTTCTTCCAGTCACCCCCTCCTCAAAATTTTAGCTTTGGTGCCATATCTTATGTGAACAACATTAAACAATTAGAGGACTGCACCTTAAAGAAATGGTTTGAGATACACATTGGAAACTACAATTGCACCACAGTTGATTGATGCCAATAGTTTGATCAATGTTGAAAATAACGCGTTACGAAACCTGTTATATTCCGTTACATAACCTAACGGAACCCCAACGCTACGTGACAACTGGAAATAACTCAGTGTACCATAACAATACGTTTTTTTTTATTTTATTTTACTTTATATTATGTAACGTTACCTTAAATTACGTTATGTTACGTTATTACAATTTTTTTTAGTAATTTCCATATTGTTGTTGATTATTATTTTGATTATTAGCGAGTTACTGTGATTTTCTTACTTGATTACTTGTTGGCTTGTTTAATTGCTTGTGAAATTGCTAACTTGTTTATTTGCGATTGTTTCCTTATTCACTTATTATAATTCCTCTTCGGTGACTAAAATATCTTATTTATTGATTCTATTAAATTTTTAATAGAACTGAAATCAACAATTATAAATAAAATAAATTAAACATTACAAGATATAAATTACAATAATGATAATAACTGGAGTTGAAATAAAAACTTAGAATCTTGTTTTCTTGTTTTAATAATGACTGGAATTACGATTGCAGACTTAATATAATTTGTGAAGATAAATATAAAAATTATTATATTATGTATTACAAAATGGTTTTATATTCTTTTCTTAGATATTTTTAAATTTATTTTTTATTTTATAAAAAATATTTTATATAGTTTTATATTTATTTTTATTAAATAAATAAGAAATTACATAACCTGTATTATGTGTTACGCTATATGTGACATAATCTAATAGAGGCAAAACATTACATATCGCTATTTTAAACATTGAGTTTGATTATAACGATAGCTAACCTCTAGATGCATAAATAATCTAGTTGAGTACTAAGAGATAAGATATTTGGATCTTCAAGGTAAGCAGTCATATATTTTGCATATCGTTCACACACAAGATAGTTGGCACCTAATCAATGCATTTCAAGATCTCCATGTGAAGATTAGTTGGCACCTAATCAATGCATTTCAAGATCTCCATGTGAAGATTAAGGCTCTGGCTAATCAGATGCTTGAAGGTAACAAGATAAGTAATTGCTTTTTATCATAAGCATATCATATGCATGACTATAAGTTATATCTATTACTTATGACGTGAGAGCCAGGTGTTCTAGCCTTCAGCACGTCCTGGCAGAGCATCCATGAAGTGTGCAGTTCCAAGCAGATTTAGAACTGAATAGCTAAGGACTGGAACAGATTAAATGCCCATTCCCACGTTTTCCCAATCAAAAAAATATTAATCTCTATCATCTGTTGACACCATTAAAAAAACTGTATGTGGTACCAGTACCATCAAGAGGAGTCTTGGGCCCATGTCCAAGATGTAAAAGAGCCGAAGAACTATCTCAATCCGTAGATTCTTTCTTTATAGGAACCTCCTTGTAAGACCCATGGCCAGCAAGGAGAGTGAAAGCAAGACAGAAAGAAGAAAATAGGAGCTTCAAAAAACAATGAGAGAAGAAAGGAAGAGGAAAGAAAAGGGCAAGGAGGGAAAAAAGATGTATATTTTGAGATAAGGATCTCACTGGCCTTATGTGATCCTTCCAAATCTAGGATGTATTTTGTTCTTCACCCTAGATAGATGGAAAACAGCTGATGAATACCTGCAACGGTGCAAGATAAGCTAATAACAGGTTCATTTAAAATTATTTGATGAATTTTGAAGTCACAAGGAAGAATAGATCTGAGGAGTTTCTAGAAACATATAGAACTTAGAAATACCAGCAAGTTGCTATTGTCCAAGATGATCATCATTGTGCTTCTAATGAGTCACCGCCAATGATCGCCCAAGCCCCAGTTGATTAACTTGTTATGCTAATAGCAGAACCATAGGGTAAGAAGAGTAAATGAAACTAAGACAGGCAGCTGAGAGAATTTGACTGAGTTTGTTGCGAGATTTAAGTGGATCTTGAACTGAGATTCCTAAATTTTGATTATTATTTGACCCCTCTATACTAGTTCTGCGATGTTTAAGAAAATCTCATTGTTAACCAAATCCTTGATTAAATAAGGAATTTCACTGCACTTCCACCCTTAGACACCTCAAATTAACATAAATAACCCAGACAGAACATTTTACTAAGAGGCTAAAAGACATCTGAGTCCCTGAAATTATTCAGAATTTCAAGGATGCCTTTTGCCTTAAATAGTTTTAATGACATGTTAAAAAAAAAAAAAAAAACTCTGGAAGGCCAGAAAATCCCCAAATTTATTATAGTCCTAAAAATAGACATAGGTGGAGAGTTTTGAATTGGGCTTTGCCAGCAGAACACTTTTTCAGAAAAATATCGGCTTATGGCATTTCAGTGATAAATCTTAATTAGCCAACAATTGGGGTTTGCTTTACTATTTTGGCAGCTTAGTAAACCACATTTATCTGCAGTCATCTAACTTCAAAAAATAGGTTACAGGTTACGTATATTTTATAAATACCTAGCCAATTAATTAAGCCCAAAAAGTTCAGGAGAAAAAATTTAAGTGCCTTACTCTGGTTCATAAAACTGCAGTTATACATATACAAATAACAAGCATGTAACTACGACTTAAAACAAAAATTTGAAAGGCAAACATACCCTTAATTTGTTATATCTAGTGTTACTACGAAAGCCTTTCACAGTTGATTTGGTAGATGTATTAGAAGATTTCGGTTTGTTCATTGACTTTTTTAAAATGATATAATATGCTTGTCAACATGCTCATCAAATTTTGCGATAAGAAATTTGACATGCAATTGCAAAATTGAGCAGGTAAAGAATTACTCATAGATTTTATCCTGACGTATTTATGTTTACATCCTATGTTGATTTGCACCAAGTAAAATACAACTATTGAGTACTTTATAGGTCATAGCACTTATTATTCCGATCCACACGTCTCATAAAACAAGAAAATTTTTATTAGTTATGTGATGTTTCATATGGTTATGAATATTATTTTAAATATATCCCCGATACAGCCAATATATATCTCCTGATATATTATATTTCGGAGTTTGCTTAGAGGATACGTTAAAAGAAGTGTTCATATCATTTTGCGTGCATATTGGTAAGTATTTGCAATATCGCCCAATATAAAACTATGATGCATCACTTCGATATATCGACCGATACGGTTTTTTTTTAATTAATTCTTTGAACTCAAAAATATATTTGGTGTTCATACCCAATATTATTCCCATGCGTAAAAAAAAACCCACTCTTTCACCTCTGCTTAAATTGACTAGATTTTCAAATTGTTTTTGCAGAAACTTGAGAGTGAGAAATGCAACTACAAATGCATGTGTGTATATTATGTCATTATATATATATATATATATATATATATATATATATATATATATATATATATAATGTCATATTAGTTAAATAGATGAAATTAAATCACCTTAAAAATATCAAATTTATATATTTAGTGTGTATATATAATGTTTGATATGGATGTCCGATATGAGCTCATATCCCCAATGCATCGTCCAATATATAAAGAACCCATCCGATACAATCCCGATATCCGATATTTAGAAATCCGGATATATTTAGAACCATGTTATAAAACAACCCCGATATGAGAATCGGGGGGGTCATCTTTCACTTTTTCAAAAGCCTTCCACATAGGGATTGGACCATTAGTTTCCAGGCTTGTAGCATCTTTTATCACCACCATGAGCCCTAGAGGAACCCATGGCACATTGGTGAACTTAATCAGGAAGTGTCATTCTGTGCTTACATTCATTACAGGGCTACCAAGGCATGATTTGTGGTCATGAAATGACAAAGATGGGAATATTTTGGGGATATTACATGCTAAATATAATTTCTTTTGGCAGAAATTCTGTGCGTGACCAATATACTTCTGAAATTCAGCATACTTTTACAAGTTTGACATCTCAAATTTTTATGTTGAAAAAGTTATTTGCTATTGTTATGTTGCTATAATGAGTGATGAACACAGAAACAAGGTGATTCCTCGCTTATTAAGCATATAGCTGACCCTACTGTTTTTTCAATCCTTTTCAAATAGACTGCCTATTAGTAGCTGTTGAGAGGGTGTGCAATAGTGAAGAAAATTTACACAGCAGCAAGTTTATTGTTGAATCTTGGAGTCATATATTTTCCTAATAAACAAGCTTACATGTAATAAAATCTAACTTGAGCCAAGGAGTATGACTACTAAAGTATATCTGGAGGTTGTAATATTCCTACTGTTTTTGATAGTCTTTGAAACTTCTGGTCTTCAACAATGCGATGAGGGGCACCCCCTCTAGATCCTGACAACACTCGGTGGTTGTATGTTTTTCTTGACAGGGTACTGGAAACCAAATCGGCAGAGCATGTCACAATCCTAAATTGAAAGGTATCTGCTCATAATCGCTCCAATGGACTCCAAATTGCTAGCATTTTGGAGAAAAGGACAATGGTAAAACTCCATAATTTTAGTGTCCTCCAGCAATAGTTACTAAGATGGGTGACTCTTGTAATACATCTTGTAAGATGTATGTTGTTCTCCACTGAAAATATCATCTTACACAATAGACAGGCTCATGAGAACTCTAGGTGAATTTGGAAAGTTCCTCACAAGGTTTAACAACATGGAATTGGTATATGCATCAACCTTAATATTCTGGCTGAAACTTTTAGCCCAACGTTCTGTCCAACAATAACATAGGGATATTCTGCCCCATGGTATTGTGATCAGGCATGAAAACCGATACACTAGTCTGAAATTCCTACAAATATTATATAGGAACGTGACAAGGCAAAAGGAAAACAAGATCACTAACCTATACTTGGGGAAACCCATTCCAAGAACAGATGCAATGTCAAGATCTGATGCTCTTAGGACAACTCCTTCTTCCATAACTCTGCATGCCTCGTTTATAACAGGAAAGAAAATCATCTCCAAAATCTCTTGGTCACCAACAGATACAGGCTGCAACAAACATTAGTTAACCACTTCAGGTACTGTACAGTGAAATAAATAACTAATAACTACCCACTTAGATGCCTGTAGAAAGGGGAGAGATACAGAGGAAGGAGGGACCTTTCCGTTAGGCATGATATTTTTACGCCTTACAGATTCCTGAATGATTGCCTGCACACTAGGATCTGGTTTGGGCTTACTTCCCTTCTCATACAAGTAGTAACCCTTTCCATTGGCTTTTCCTGTCAGACATAAGTTGCAATCATACATGAATCATAAACTTATATTGGGACAAAAAGGTGCTTAATGATATAAAGAAAGATAAGAAAAATTGATAACAAAATATATAAATTAAAAATCAATCTCATCTGTACCATATCGCCCACTTGCAACCATCAGTTCCAACAGATCACACTGGAAAGTCCGGCCCTTAAAGGCAGGTTCATATATTGACCTGACTGCCAAAGCAACGCCATATCCAGCCACATCTGCAAGTCTGTCAAATTAACCAAAGTGGATAAGTATAAAATTTGGAACCATATTTTCAATGTAACTATAATTTTACCCACAAAAAAAAAACATAGACTAAGTCAAATCTAACTTAAACCCCAAGCCTGACTACTGCACACTAATCAGCACACTTACAGATCCCATGCATGAAGCCTCAAGCTTCTAATGTCAAAGTGTTGGATACCAATCCTATAACTTTATGTCAATGATGTATTAATTTGGATGATTCCTGCCTATCTATACATGAAAGGATTAACTGCTCAACCCCAGGAAATTCTATTTACGCACGACAAATTACTTTTGACACCCAACTTACTCTTTACACCAACCTTCCATTTTGAAACATCACTAATTTACTATTTTTCCCAAATTTAACCCTCCCCCCTCTCTCTCACCCCCCTATTTTCGTCTATCACAACTGAGTCTTAAAATTCTCAAACTTTCCTCCGAGTTCTACTCGTCTGTCCCCCCACCTCAGTCATCACTCCCAACTCCGTTGCCACTCATCACCTTCAACACCACCCTCCGCCTCTAGTCCCAACCCTTTACTCCGATCGGTGACTGACCATCACGCTAACAAAAAAAATAAAATAAATAACAATCAATTGCAAACAAAAACGCATTAAAAACTCAGAATAATTTTAATCTGTACCTAAAATTTGTCTTTCGACACCAATTGTAAGTTGGATTTTTCCATTTACTTAAAAAAACTCAAACTTTAAAACATAATTTCGCTCATCACAGTGAATTCGAAGAATTTAATATTCTTCCTAATTTTTTGAGGAATATGCGAATATAAAAATTTTAGAGAGTTGGAAAATCGATGAGTTTGTGAGAGATGTTTTTTTTAAGATTTAAATAGCACTTTTTTTAAAAAAATTTAATATTTTTTTTGGGTTTTAGAGAGAGAACTGAGGAAGGAGATAATGATAATATTTTAAATTTTTAAGAAATTTTAGAGATTTTAGGATTTAAAAAGGTAAATTAGTCAAGAAAAAGATTGGCAAACTTATAATTAGTTGCAAGTTCTAAATTTATGCGTCAAGAGTAAATTGTTGTGCATAAGTAGAATTTCCCCTCAACCCCTGACATCTGTTCATGGACACAATTCCCTAATGTGGATTTCGAACATGTGAATAGATTGAATCCACTCTATTTGATAGCATAAAGAGAGAGCTACCTGTGTCACTATTAGCAATATCATATATGGTAAGATGTACCATGGAAGAAATGAGCAAACAATCCATATATACCCATGATGTAAGTCAATACACCCTTCTGTGGAAGAGAGTAGAAAATCTGTAGGAACTTGGAAGATATGCACATAAAATTACATGCACCTGTGAGAAACATCTGTTAGATCATCCAGGAAAGGAAGGTGTCAGCAAGTGTAATAATGATTCTGCAGTATAGTGACTGTGGCGAACAATGATAAGGCGTAATACGCAATGTTCATTTCTCCAAACATTTTAATTCATAGGGAAAACACAAAGTAGTCATAATAAAAATGAACGATCCCAATCACCATAATCAGCAACTTAAATAGTTAAATTACTGATATCTGCATGTCGTGCTTGTGTAGAGATAAAACTAAAACAAGACACCCACATTAGACAAGATGCACACTTCAAGGTGACTTAGACTCTTGATTCCTTTCATAACACAAACCCATTAATAATAAAACAAGTACAGCAGTTTGGGGGGAAAAAAGCATGGCAACAAATTGGAGAAGAGCGTTCCCTAGTGTAGAATTTTCTTCTTATTGGTTCTGCAGGGAACATGGGAGAGAGGTGCAAGTCATAAGAGACGACCACTTATTCCACATTACTATAACTAAAGATGCTAGAAGGAAAGGAAGATGGGAACTCACACAATCACGAATGTATACACAAACTTGTAGCATAAAAGTTCTGTCCTCGGAGTTGGATCAGTCTCTTTATAGTTTATATCGTGACCTAGAATTATTTTGTTAGTTTTAATCCATTAAGCCAAATTTCTCATTTTCGTTGAGTATTCTTTCCTTTCCTACAAGATGAAGTCATTTTTGAAATGTCCAATAACCTTTTTGCCAACTCAACTTAGTATCTTTTTCAAGATTTACAGTCAGAAAGAGGGTTGCAAGCATGAGGTGGATTGTATTATCTTGAGGTTAGTAGTTCTGTTCCATCAGCAACATTATCTACTTTGTGACATCAGCAACATTATCTACTTTGTGACATCAACATTATCTACATGGCAGCAGGCAGCTCTCTTTATGCCACCATGATTGTCAAAGTGAAGTGGTTTTTGAATTCTTTATAATCACAAAATACTGATAAATTGAAGGAGAAAAATTCTGTAGAATATGTATATGGCCTGCAAGAGTTAGATGTTCAACAGTGAAAAAAAAAAAAAAAAAAAAAAAAAAAAACATGTTCAAAAAATGAGTGTAGAAGACATGAGAAGGCTGGTAATCTGCTAAGAGAGGATAATCAATTAATGCATTCATAAGAATTAAGAGGTTGCCTCTAGTGAGGATGAAATGAGGGAGAAGATAAGAGATATTTGGGCACATGAAATAGATGTCAATGCGTGCATCATCATGTGCACCATTGAGGAGAAGATATAGAATCACAGTTAATGAAGCAATGAGGAATAGAGTTGGGCCTAAATGAAATTGACTAAGATAATTAAAAAAGACATGATAGTATTTATATTTTCCTTTAACCAAACAAATAGCTCAATGGAAGAAAATGATTCATGTAGCTGGTTAGCTGAACCAAAATTGGAATAAAGGATATGTCGCTGCAGTTGTTGTAGATCATTGGGGACTACTTTTTCTGGTCCCAGTTGTTTAGACTTTCTTTAGTAGGCAATTGTTTTACCTAACACTAATTTACATTTCATGAAAAGCTGTTAAGAATTGTCTTGGATTTTCATTCATTTTAAGTTGAAATACAGACTCGATTTGGAGTATCATGTGTTTCAAGGATTGATTAAGCAAAGGAATACCTTGATAATTCCCATCCAAAATTCATCATGATCATGAAATTAACATCGACCATTTTGCTCTCTCTCTAAACAAAATGATGATGTTAAAAAGACTTGGCTCAGCTCAAATTTGCAGGTTCTTTACCCATTGAATGCTTTTAAACAATAAAAGTTTTGATGTTATTCTTATTGCTTGCATTTAGTTAACCGGTTTCCCATCTTGGTCCTTTCCAAGCAAATACGTTTATCAAGTTTCATTCCTTTGAGACGTTCCTGGCATTGTCCAGCATTTTTCACCAACGATAGTATTTGGTAGTGTTTGCATTGTTCATAAACTTGTCCCTACGCTAAAAAGTCCAAATCATACTCTATCGAGTGTTTTTCTTTAGGATACTCATTGTATTAAAGAAGGTTACCATTGTTACTGACCTAAAATGAATAAGAACATCAAGTCAGCTAATATCCCATTGTTTTGTTAAGGTAAATTAGACTCCCTCTCCAAAAAAAATAAAAAAAAATAAAATAAAAACCCCATCCCACTCCAGACAAAAGGAAGCAGGCAATTCTGACTAAACCCCTGTACTCTTTTGCGCATCATGTAGCCCCCTCTTTTGCGCATCATGTAGCCCCCAAAACATGAAATCGTAAAATGCTTGGTTTAACCAACACAGCCCCCTCCCCCCCCCCCCCAAAAAAAACCCAAAAAAAACACACCAACCCAACCCCACACCAAAAAAAAAAAAAAAAAAAACCCTCCTCTCTCCCCTTCCTTCCTCAAATGCATTCAGAAAGTCTAATGGATCAAAATCCATTGGTCTTAGGGTTGAGTAGTTTCCTAGGAGCCTGGGACGATAGAGACTTCAAGGTTGCAGCGTTTAGACTTGGGAATATGAAGAATCAAAGGGTCTTGATTTAGGATTGGGTTTAGAGTTGCTTTTAAGGCTGAGATTATGGAAATTAGAGAGTTTTTATGTACAGCGTTAAGGTTATAAAGTATCCATGGTTGTTAGTTCTAGTGTTGGCTGTATGATAGGGTTTAGAGTTAGACTATGAAGAATCAAAGAATGGATTTAAAAGGTCTGAAGGGAAGTAGATGGGAGGGAATGTCGATCAAAAAGAGGAAAGAGGGAATGAACCCATGTTAGATTTATACCAAATAAGGTAGGCAAAATTCTTTTAACATGCCAATTTAAGCAACAACAAGACACTTTTTTTACTATATCACCATGATTATTGCCCTAAAAATGATATATCAGGTGGTATTATCAGATGTATCGAAAACAATGGCTGCCACTTACCCGTGAAGAAGCAAAGGGGGGTCAGTATTTTACAAAATAGTTTATGTGGCCAATTATGCGGCCCAAAAACACATCGACTTGAGTTTATGTGCCCTCATTATGTGGTCAGATCGCATAAGCAAGCTTACGAAGATTATATGCCCCACATAGATCTATTAAATAGCATTTATGCATTATTTTTACTTAGTTGCAATAAAAAACAACTCTAGCTCAACTCCAAACCTTCATGCATGTGAAATTAAGAACAACGCCAGAAAAAAGAAGTAAAGATTAAGCACATTAATATTATTATATATTTTTGGTGCAAGCAAACGTAACTCCAAGGGAGCTCAAACTCTCTTTTTTCAATAACTAAAGATGGACTTTGAGAAGTCAAGGAACGAAAGTTTAGAACTATATGCTAGGATACGTACATGTAAAATAACTCTGCATAATAATTGTAGAAAATATAGTAATTGTAAACAATATATAGATGAGTGTTATTTTGTGATTGTTGATGGTCTATGTGAGAGTGTAAAAGCTATAACATTAATCATTATAGTATGAGTTTCATTAATGTAGTATTATAAATTTATAATTGATGATTTCAATGATTGCCAAAAGTTTTACGTACTTATCTTTTGGGATTGTATAGAATTTAAATATGTATATGTGTTTTGCTATATTTATATATTCACTTCAATTTTGTATGATTTCGTATAATTTCACGTAATCTACTTAATCACCACATAGTGTACTTATTCATTATGCACTCCTAAACCACAAAATAATGAAATTATTGTTTACAACATTGAGGGGAATTTTTGACCATAAACCGTCTCTAGGGAGTTATGGTTCATCTGTTTGATATTTTCAAAGCTCTCATAGTCATAGATTACCCTATCCTCTATAGTGTCAGTTTTCGTATGACAAACTTATTACGGTAGCTTCTTCATATCTACTAAAGTTGGCATCATCACACAAATGGTTATTTATATAGGTTACTGATGACTCGTATTATTATCCCTTGATGATCTAGTGTTTGAGATGATTTTCTTAGTTCAATTTCTAATTATATTATTTTATGATAATAAAGCAGTGCCTATATTGTGTACAACCGAGAGTTTCTTGTGAGAACAAAGTAGATTGAAGTTTTATTGCAGTTGACAGGAAAAGATGATGAATATATTTCTTCACCCTCTCTGGCATGCATATATTCATGCTCATTTCAAATCACAAAAACTTTAACCCAAGTAAAGCAGTACCTTGATAAATACAACAACAACAACAACTAAACCTTTTATCCTAGTACTCTTTTAACTTGTCCTATAAAGATAAACTCCACTTACCGAAGATAGGCTACATGAACCAAAAGAGAATTCTGTCGGATCATCCGGATGATCCTTCTCCACTTACTAATATTGAGTCTTCATTTAGGCCTTTGGCATATATATCTTTTCGTATCACTTTCATTCATATTTTCTTCAATTATCTCTTTACTCTTTTAACTTGTCCTATAAAAATAAACTCCACTTACCGAACTGGTGCATCCACAAGGCTACACATGGCCAAACCATCATAAATAGTTTTTTTGCATCTTCTCTTTTATAGGGACTATGCCTATTTTAGCAAGAATATTCTAATTATTCAATTATTTAATTATCTCTTATAGTGTTACCATACATCCAACGAAGCATACACATCTCTGTAATCATATGTGAATGATGACTCTCTATAGTCCAATATTCTATCTCATATAAGAGAGCTAACATAATAAAAGTCCTATAAAATACTTCTTTAGCCTTAATGAAATGGTAAAGTCACATAAAACACCCATTACATTCCTCCATTTTAAGTAGCCAGCTTGAATTTTATGGTTGAAAGCATTATTGATCTCCTTATTCTTTTGAATAATAGAATCCAAATACCTAAGCTGATTACTCATTGCTATCCCGCGCCCATCCAATATAGTCTTGGATTCTCTATTTACTAAATTTGCACTTAATATACTTTGTCTAGGACCTACTTAATCTAAAACCTCGAGATTCTAATGTTTACCTCTATAGTTCCAAGTTGACACTTACTCACTAAGATAATATGATTCGCAAATATAATACACCAAAGTATCTCATCATGAATGCCTCTAGTAAGCTCATTTGTTACTATAGCAAATAAGAGAAGGCTCTAATAAGCTCATCCTGAACAGCACCTTGATAGATATGGATGCAAAAAATAATATTCATCTAAAACCTTAAAATTGAAAAGAAAAATATTAATAGAATAAATTGAACCATCTCACTCATACAGTCTACAGCTCTATAACTTATAAAAGTAAATGCAGATTCAAAAGCTTCTGTTCTTGCAGCAAAGCAAAATCTTGGTAGATGGAAAGGATAAAAAGCATCATAGTATATGAATTACACAGAGGCCCTCATAATGAGTGCCCAACGATACTAGTTAACAAGCATTAATCAGCGGTACTCTTTTTTCCTTCTCACCTTTTCCAAAGGAAGTTTTGACAAATGCATAAATTGTCTTCCGTTTGCTCATTAACCCATCATGCAGAAATCGAACTTCACCAATGAGGTTAACAAATGGAAATTATATAATGTTGAAGAGAGAAGAGGTTCTTTTTCTTTTCTGGTTTCTGGTGTAGATCTGGCGGGCGATCTCCAGGGCATATCTCCCACGTGAACAAGTTTAACTAATGAGAGGTTATTTTTTGCATTTTGTCTTTTTTTTCCCCTTTCAAAAATGTATTTTAGCACATTATCCTTCTACCCATTTATCCACCTTAAGAAAGTTGTGGTAATCACCCTTCTAACCAAGTGTTTCTTTGTCCTTATTGATGGAGAACACCCAACCAAGTTAGTTAATACATGCAAATCTATTGACATTTTTGAATAATATGCCCATCCCTGTAATTTAAGCTCTCCACTTTGGTGAAGCTTCCATTGAACTTTAATGCACTAGCAACAAACTAGTTTTAACTTATAGGAATGGTAACTTATAGGAGTGGTATTATTTTTCCAATTATCATATTAAAAAAAGGAAAAAATACTGCCAAAAAAGAATAAAGATGAAAATATTTCACTAGAATGGTCAGTGCAAGAATTTATTGGTTGCTATTAATTACAGCAAAAGGTCTGTCTTCTATATGTCCTAATATATAAAGAAATTAATAACAAACTATCTGCCATACTAGTTTTATGAGTATATATCAAGAGACATGCAAGAACCAATTAGGGATAATGAAAAACTTACTGGAAGGGTCCCATTGGCATACCAAACTTGCTGATGACAGAATCAATTCTGAACATATCAACACCAAGATGTAGCAACAATTGTGCTCCTTGGGAGTAGGGGAAGAAAGTCCGATTAACAGCAAACCCAGTGCAGTTTCCTACCACAACAGGAACTTTCTTTATCGTCTTTCCAACAGTCATGAGATCAAGAATTACTTGGGGAGATGTCTTCTCTGTGCGGACTATTTCCAGCAGAGGCATAACATGAGCAGGACTGCAAAATTCACCATTTCAGAAATATGAAAACAATAATATACCAATAACAGTTCATTTAATGCCAACTGTTTATTTCTGTCAAAGTTGAATATGACTTGTACCATCATGTCACATCGCCAGAAATTTTATGTAAAACAGAGATTCAATAAGGTTAATGCCATGTATAAATTTGAAAATACACAAAAAAGAACCCTGCATAAGTGGGAATCCTAGAAGTACCAAGAGTATCAGACTCATAAAGATCTTCTTCTGGATGGAGAACAAGTTACATAAAGAAAAAGCGAAACTCTGAAACAGGAATCGTAACTTTCAGGAAAGACAAGTTCCAATCTGGTTAACGGTAAGGTCTGTGCCACAAACCGACGTATAGCTAGTGCAATGGCTGCTAGACCATGCAAAGTGGACAAGGCTAATAGGGGCTTCTGGGCTTAGGTGTGCGCTCAGTTTTTTCCAAGGAGACATTTAACATCAACGATGACATTGAAACAGACCTACTTGAACCCTTGTGGCTGAGAGATACAAAGGACTTAAGAAAGTTGTATACAAAAGAAAAATTCCTCCACTTGAACTTCAAAAAACCACCTAAGACCCAGTAGACAACACATTTTGCCTACATTCTAGTGTTACCAGTAGCACCCATTATGTTACTTGATTGACAAACATAAATTTTGTTGTTTAACAAATGACAAATGTCATCGTGGTATTTTTTTTTTTTTTTTTTTAAAAGAAGATTCTAGCTAGTTTTACTTCTCAATTATCAAGAAAATCAGGCTGTAAAAAAGTAATTATGTTTCAGTATATTAGTGATTAGACATCATATCAGCTTCTTACTCAAAAAAAAAAATGTCATTTTTTTTTTAATAACCTTCTAACTACTGCCACATAGGATACTAAATTGCCTACAACCTACAAGCAAAAGTCATATGGCAAGGTTTTAAATCTGACTTTCAATCTCACCCCCCGCCCCCCCCCCCCCCCCCCCCCCCCCCCCCCCCCGCCCGTGCGACTTCAGTTTTAAATGTGATGGAGGTCAAGTTTGATAAAGATTAGTCTTCTATTTACTTGATTAGGATTAGTTTTTTTTTTTTTTTTAAAACTCTAAAACAAAGTTGGCTTAGGTTTTCGATTTGTTTGAACATATTGTGCATGTATGTTTTCTATATATATGTTTGTAAATATATTTTATGGAAATTAAATAATTTATTTTGAAAATTTGCGTGCATGTGACTTACTTCTTCCAAATTATTAGTGTATGATTTTTGAGAGGGTGGGTGTCTGGATAGGAGGCTCAAATTCTTTATCAAACCATAATCGTATCTCCAATTCCCAATTCTCCACAAATCCTTCGCTTTTGTTCTACATCTAATTTGGCATCAAAACTCAAAGATCCAAGCCCATCTCCATATTCATCAACTTCCATTTCTTTTTATTTTGCTTTTTAGTTTCGAATAGGAAAAAATCAAAGAAAAAGATTTTTTTTAAAAGAAAAAAACAGGCGAAAAATTGAAAAAAATCTTCTATAATCATAAAAAGTCCAGCAGCCATCAATCTCTTTGATTAACTACATTCAACTTCATCATCTTTATCATCAGCATCAGTCATAATACAAGTCTCTCGGAATCGAATCACTACCAACAATCTCTCCAACTTAAATCAGCCTATGACACTCATCACTAAAGTCACCAAACCCCATCTTTGTTCGCAGACTCATCGCTCCCATCAGTAAACTCCACCGCCTTTACCGCATACTGATCAAGCCCTGTCGAACTCGTTGTCTTCCAGAAGCTTCCAGATTGAACCCCGTTGCATACAAGACCTCGCCAACCACATGATGAAACCTCCCGAACCCCGCCAGCATCTCCCAAGCCTCATCATCGTCATATGAAGTTTCTCTGAAGACAAGCATCCAGATTCGACCACCCTACAGCCTATCCTATCTCTCTCGATGCTCCCCACCCACAGCCGACCTATCTAGCCACAACAGCCTATCCTACCTCTCTCGGTGCTCCCCACCCACAGCCGACCTATCTAGCCACAAGAGCCTCACTGGAGCCTCCCAGGTCCTCCAATCCTCTGACGGATCCATTCCCAACTCTTACGCTTCGCAGTGAACCAATCTACTTGAGTTTTTCGACAATTAAGTCTCTCGTATTTGATTCGAGACCCAATTTCAAGATAAAAGATCTAGGCGCAATCCAAATCAATTCGGATCCATAAACATTCAACTGCAGGCACAAACTGAATCAAATATGACTAGGTCCAATAGGTCCAGACAGTGTTCGAAAAACCAAAGAATTTGGAAAAGTACTCATCTGAGTACTCGAACTTGGAGAGAGACCAAGTACGAGCGGCGAAAACCGCTCAAAAACTTGAACAAAATAACTACTTGGAGCCGAGTACTTAGTACTCGCCGAGCTCAGAAATTGTTGGGTGGATTGGATTAGTTTCAGGTCAAATTTGCTTTGACCTTACCCAAACTAGCAGTCATTTTTCCTTGGAAGGAAAACCCGACCAGGTTAGGATTTTTTCACCCAAACCCTAAATCCCTGATCACTCCCCTCTTCGGCGACCACTCTCCCGAATCTTCAACTCTGCTCACTCCCTCTTCCGACCACTCTCTCCCAACTTTTGACTCTGCTCACTCCCTCTCCTGACTAGCTCTCTCTCTCTCTCTCTCTCCCCCTCAGTCAAGGCCCGATTACTCTCTCTTGATAAACTCTCTCCCCCTCGATCACTCTCTCAGTCTCTCCCTACCAATACTACCAATAAAAGCTTTGTCTTGCCTGGCCAAGGCCCAATCACTCTCTCTCTCCTAACCAGCAAGAACTCTCTCTTGCCCGACCAATGCTTGATCACTCTCTCTGTCACTCTTCTTCGCATGCCAAGACTGTAAGTAATATTATCATGAATTTTAATTTTGTTTTAGTTTTTTTTCCCTTTAAGTAATGAAATTCAGTTTTAGTTGATTTTACTTCGGATTAATCTTAGATAATTTTTTTGGGAATATTGATGAGGGTTGTAGCCTGTAAGCAATGGCATGATGACATTTGCTGCAATATTTGGCATGATGTTAATCTTGGCGGTAAGCAATGGCATAATGGCATGATGTTAATCTTGGTGAATTTTTTGTTTATCTTAGATAAATTTTTATAAATTATTGATGAGGGAGGAGTATGCTGGCATTGTTGTCATTGTTGCAATATTGATGAGGAATTTTTTGCTTTTGCCATGTTTACAAATTACTGGTTATGTTGGCATCATGGCATTTATTGCAATAACTAACTTTTAAACTAGTTGATGCATAATTATGTGTGTTGGATTAATTTAAATTTGTATTTAAATAAAACTACATACTTGATGGATAAAAAATGACAGATTTGATATACTAGTAAATTCTAGGAATTTTTATTATTTTTAAAGAATAAACATTGCATAATATGATTAAATGAATAATATGATTAGATAATAGTACAAAGGAACAATACGATCAAATGAAGTTAAATGAATAACATGATATCTAGCTGTTGTGATTTTTTAAGATTTCTTCTTCTATTTGTTATGTCATAACCAATGGCATCGAATTCTAGTGTTAGTGGTGCTACGAGAGTGACTCCTAATATCAGTCAAGATGTTGACTTTACGAATAAGCCAATGGGCTCTAAGGATACTGGATGAAAATATGGGAAGCTTCCGAAGGCGGATAACTATAGAGAGGTATAATGCAGGAGGTGTAGAAAGATAATGTATGGAGGAATCAATCGGCTTAAGCAACACACTGCCGGCGATGGTGGAGAAGTGAGCAAGTGTTTTTAGCAATAGATGAGGAGAGACGCCTCTGTAAGGAGAATTTAAAGGCTGCAAAGATGAAGAAGGTAGACAAAAAGGAAGAATGTGAAGTGCGGCAAAAGGTACGAATTTATGAAGAAAGAGAGACTGAAGATCTAGAATTGTCTCTTATTAGCTCAAAAAAGCCTCATGTGATAAGTCCAGGATTGAATGGTGGACGAGGGTAAATTGAAAAAACTGTGTTGAAAGAGGCAGAGTTAAAAACATGGAAGGAAATTACTTATGAAAAGTTGAGTATGTGGACTTATGCAGCTAAAATTCCATTTTATAAATTTAGCATGCCATAAATTGATATAGCTTGTGAGGCCAATTGGCAGATATGAGAAAGGTTTCAAGAGTCTAAGTGAATATCAATTGCGGGTGCCCATTCTGGATCAAGCATATGCGAAGGTGAATAAGGAACTTGAGAAGTAGAAGGAAGCATGGTGGATGCAGCATATACATTGATGGGTGGACAAATAGGATGCGCCACAATGTGATGAATCTTTGCATGCACTGCAAGAATGACACTAGTTTTATCAAATCTATTGAAGACTTTGCTTTAGCGCATACAGTAGAATATATATTTAAATGGGTTGAGTGTATTAAAGAGATAGGAAAACATCGGTTGTTACTGACAATGTGGACTGAGAGATGAATGTCGATTGAGAGATTGGAGTCTCAATTTGCTTAATAACTGAAAGAAGTGGGATATCCCGATAATTTAAGTGCTTTTAGGTGAGGTATCAATGTTATATCTGTGCTAGTGCTTAGGGAGGACGGGCATGAAATTTTGTGGTTGATGGGAAACTTGGAGGGGTCTTATGACATGAAGGCTATAAAATTACAAGTGATACTAGCATGAAATGGGTAGCAGGAGGGTAAATTTGGAGGCTTCATGTCCCTTCCAAACTGGAATGTTTTTTGTGAAAGCTAGTCCATGGTAGAATTCAGGTAGCTATGGGCATAATCTAGCGAGCAATGCAAGTTAATCCACTTTGTGATCATTTATTGATAATTTTGAAGACATTAATCATACAATAGTGGACTATCAACACCCTAAGTAGGTTGGAGATAAGGTGTATGATGAAGGTTTGTCTTAATGTTCTAGTGGCATGCTCCATCTGTTTCTAGCTTTATATACTTTGGCTAGGAGGCTTGTTTTTTAAAGAACCGGTCCATGAAGATTCTTGCTTTACTATTTGCTTCCTGACGTATACGCAAGAGCCTCAATTTGCAGAGTTTTCAAGAAATATTGTATCGTTTATCCACTGTTTGTATTATTGCTTTGCAAGGAGTTGACTGAAGAGTTTCAGACTGTGAAGAAGGTAGAGGGTATTCTGAATCCTCAAAGTAGTACAAGATTGATAAGACTCAGATGGGACCCACCCACAAGTGGTGAAACCAAATCAAACTCGTGCCTATGTGTGTAAGAACCGCAATTTGAAGCATTTTCAAGGAATATTGTGTTGTTTATCCACTGTTTGTATTATTACCTAGACAGAGCTAACTAAAGAGTATTGGACTGTCAAGAAGGCAGAAGCATCCCAATTCCTTTCAGTGTTACAAGATTGATAAGGCACAGATGGGACCCACCCACAAGTAATGAAACGAGATCAAACTTGTGTCTGCATATGATGGGGAGGTGGTATTTGTGGGTTGTGGAGGGATGGATTTGGCCAAGGGTGCATCACGTGGATTTATCTACAGGAGTCCGGGGTACTTTGCCTGCAGCGGGGTAGTGCGGAGTTGCAGGGACTCCAAAAAGGTGTCCTAGTTGCAAAGAATTGGTTCCATAAGTCCAACCATTAGATTGAGGGGGTTTTGTTACTTGTCACTGTGTGATCAGTGCTCTAATACATGACTAACCGACTGATTCCATTGTGGTCAACCTCTGCAACAGGGATGTTATTAGCATGCTGACTGATGTCTTTCCCTGCTTGGAGGTAATCCTATATCTAGAGAACTGATAAGCAGGTCGTGTGGTTGGTTAAATAGGGGCAAGGGACTTGGGCAGAGTTTTGTGGCTCCGGGGTTTTCCATTTGAATTGGTCTCATTATGTAATAAGACGGTAGTGCTAGTATTTTTGAAAGACAACATAGATGCTTCGACTTGATTAGCAAACAGAAGTACCCAAATAAAAAATTAAAAAAAATTGTACTGGTTTTCAAGGCATTCTCTGGACTACATTATTAATAAACAACTGATCTATCTTCCTTAATGTTCAATTTGCTATATACATATGACAGAAAGACACCGACCTGAAAAAATGTGCCCCAACAATGCGATCCTGTGAATGTGTCTTTTCTCCAACAACATTCAGATCAATGGTTGAAGTGTTAGTTGCCAAAATGCAGTGTGGAGGACAGATCTTTTCAATCTCACTAAATATTGATTGCTTCAGTGGGATCTTCTCGATAACGGCCTAGAAATGAAAATTCATTAGAAAAGGTCACAGAAAAGAACTTTTGGAGAAAGATTTTAACAAAATATACAAACAGACATAAATATGTGCACAATCTTAGCAAGATATCCATCAATACATGCACTCCATACATCCTATGTGTATATGACATTCATGTCCAAAGATGTATCTTACGTTCTAAAAAACTCTAAATAATTTTCATTTTCTAGGATTTATCTTTTAAACAGTGGCCCTAGAAAAGGAAATCTTTTAGAAAAAGATCTGAGAGAAGAAAATTTTTTAGACAAAGATCCTAGCACAATATAATCTAACTAGAAAAAGAAAAAATGGATAATTATTAGTGACTCTCTGACCAGAATCTAGGAACAAACTGAACGCAGACTTCATGTGCACAGATAGCTAGGAGGCATGGTACTTATATAGAAAATCCACGTAGTGGCGGACACCATCCAAGGCAAGACACTTCTTGCTACGTTACTGCTGTTTAGTACGTACTTTTTCATATTTTATCATGCATCAGTGTACAGTACCCATGTTGGAGTGTCCATGCTGTGCAACCTAGATAGAAAGGCATGCATGCGACATAGTAATATGCACAGAAACATATACACACGCACATGCAAGCACATATGCTTAACTGAGACAACATTAAAATAGTACCTTTCAGCAGTTACAAAAGGTAAGGACATGGAAAGAGAGGCACACAATTGAGACCTTTCATGCTATGAGCACGTAGGCTGCATTGGGTACATGCAAGTCGAGGGACTTTAACCAGGTTAATATTGCCAGTCATTTTTTTGGCTAAGTGGGTTTGACTAACCTGAGTTAACGAATTAGAGAAGTTAAATCGGGTGGTTTACCAACCCAAATATATAGGTGGGTTGGTTTGTTCGTATTGCAAATAAAAACCATAAGTACACATTGCATCTCAATAACCCTTGCATCTCTTCTCATCATGCCAAACACAAAAATTCATCGGCTGTTTCCCAAAACACCTTATCCAAATGGTTAAAAGTATGGCATTATTAACTTAATCTAAGTTACCATTAAACCATTTTTACTAATGCAGAATAGTTTTTGGTCTTCACCATCACCAAACAACGCCTCAATGAACTTATTGAACATGACCTCACTACTCTCCAGAGAGAGTAAGAAATACCTTGAAATATGAGCTGTCATACTATGTGTTATGTTAGAAAAAAAATGGATATATTCTCCCAAACAAAAATGCATATGATAAAGTGGAACAATCTACTTTGCTGCATGCAGGCTTTATGCACTGGGATATTTTTATCTTATAATGATTTTATAGATCCTTTAATTAGTTTTAGAGCAATAAGAAAATGTTCACCTCTATAACCATGTCTACATCCTTGAACTCTGAGTAATCAAGTGTCCCCTTGATAAGTGACAAAGCCTTGCCCATCTTATCCTGTGTCAATGATCCTTTCTTCACGAAGCCTTCAAGATTCGCTGGCAAACAAGTTCACAAACAAGCTTCTCAGAAGCATGTAACTGAATTTGATGGAATTATAAACATGCGAAACTAAGATAGCCAGCTGCGTCTTTCGAAGTTCAATTTCTTTTTCAGAAATGCATGACTATAAGAACATGTTAACTTATTCGTAGAAGGAACAGAAAAAGGCAGAAAATGCCAGCAGAGGATGAGCATCTATTCAATTAACTACCTGCTACTGATTTCAAGCCTTTCTGCAGGAACACATTATCAATTTCCTTGAGAATGACATATGTGCCACTTAGTATTAGAGCAGTAGCTATGCCAGAACCCATCAGACCGCCACCAATAACTGCAACCTTTTTTATCCGCCTTGGTTTGAGCCCAAGGTCAGTAACATTAGGTACCTGTCAAATGGGGGAAAGAAACATAAAGGAAATCATAATTAAAATTAGCTTATTGATTAGATCATAGAGAAGTCATGTATCCTTCCACAAACCTAAATTACTTATGGCAGAATAATGAATCAATAAGAAAATTAATTATTTTTAATTATAAAAAAAGACTATCAACTGCTAAGCAAGTTACAACCACAACCATAGCCAAGAACAATGCATTATCTATATGAACTAAAAAGCTGAATCTTTTCATTAGTTTTACTGGGCGGAATACAGTTACAGGAAAATCTCAAAGTACTAAAATAATGATGCACTCAGATTTGAGAACAAATGCTACTCAAAAGTCAAAGAAACCAAGCATGCAAGAGAAATTAGTGTTTGTTCTTATAATAAGGTAATCAACCAAGCCTAAAACTAACAAATAACTGCCTAATGCTTTCCCCCAAAAAAAAAAAAAGGTTCCATAGAAATTCTGAATAGTTGTGAAGGTGAAGGTAAACAAGTATATGTTTGCCCTTTCGTCCATGATCTCCAGGAATATAGATTTTTAGCTGGGTCCAGCTCTGCAGGGAATAGACGTAGGTGTTCAGACTTAAAGATGCATATCTGGACCTTGTCTAAGAGAGAGGATGCTTATTTTGGACTATTAAAAATTAAAAAAGATAAATCACGTGACTGTTGAATAAAATAATTTCCAGAGAACATTCAAATCATAAGTACATTGATCTTGCCAGGGGAAAAGTACAAGTTGGAAGTTTTATTATAAATTGCAGTCATATGAGCTTCAGCTTTATCAAACCTTCTTCACCATTGTAATTCTCAGAAACAAAGAGTAGGTGTGGATAATAGCAATTTGAGGCCTTGTTGGCAATGAGATTTAGAAGGTTTTAAGCATCTAACGAATGCCATCTGTATCAAATGCCCAAAAACATCCTGGAGTTGGCTGCTAATTATTAGGTCTAATGAAAGGGCAATACTGGAATAACCATAAAAAGATTTTATGTCCCCCCCAACTTTTCAAGGCAACTGCATAACTCCTACACCAGCTTAAACCTGGTAAAGTACTAGGCCTGATGTGACTCAAAAAGAGGCCATGCTGTTGCTTACATGCTTAAATTTGCCAACTCCAATACCCTTAAAACTCCTTCGTCCAAACAAGGCCCAAAGTTTCTGATTGTAGATAAAGGGACAACAATTCAAAACAAAATTACAATATCACTATCTTGACCACCTTCAATAATTAATACCCAAGAATAAATAAGATTTCCTCTTCGAAATTCCTTCAGTTAAGGCTTTCAATTTGAAATAGCTTTCATAAATATTTGCATCCAGAAATTATAGATCCATTTCCTTTTTTTTCTCCTTTGCCAATGGGTAATAAATAATTTAAGTTTCTAAAAAGACAGTGTCATCAACACTAACAACAGAAACCCATCCATCAACAAAATTACACAGAATTTAATGTTACAAGACAAACATGTAAATGAAAAAAAGAAGAAGCTCATAATGATATGATTTCACAATTAATATGAAAACACAATGGGTTATATAACAAAACAGTCATTACGTTTCGCCATGGAATATATGATGAATTAAATTTCGACAGTGATCTCTGATATTCTCATTCATGTATCCTTCCCACCAAACGTCGAGTATTACCAGAACTACAATTGAAGCTCCTTTATTAAAAACTGTTGACAAAACAAAAAATCATGCATGAACACCAATAAGTGGTTTAAAACGGTGGTTACATCTTATTCAATTTAAAATGAAAATGGGAGTTACACCTCATTTAATTGAAAATAAAAATGAGAGTTACACATCCATTATCTCTAAATTAATGAGAGTTTAAATCTCTAAAACTCCTTCAAAAACCAAGAAGGCTAAAGAAGAGGGGGACCCTCGTGAGATGATCCATACACCTCTATGAGAGGATTCACTTCTAGTACAAGAAGAATAGAGATTCTCATCTTATAAAGAGTTCTACTCTTTCTTAATTCAGAGATTTCTATCTCTTAAAAAATTTCAACTTTTTATTAATCAAGAGATTTTTTTTTTTTATCTTTTAAAGAGTTCTACTCTTTCATTTTTAAATCCATGCAAAACTATTTCAACTCCAAGAATTTGGTGTTAAAATCATCAACGAAGAACATGATCATCTCTCACCGCTACATTGGATAATCTTAACCTAACATGGATAATATGTGGATTATCAACTAAAAAGATATCCATATTTCAAGCCTAAAATGGCTAACACATGGATCATCAAATAGAGATCCATATTTCAAGTCTAAAATGGCTAACACGTAGATCATCTGTCATAGAGAGATCCGCATTTCGAAAGCTAAGAAAAACTAAAATGCGACCCTCACAGAGTCGCGTTTTATCTCTCAAGATAGCCAGAACGCGAATCTTTAGTCAGAGAGATCTGCGAATTGGGCTAACAAAGTGGGCCCCACAAAGTCACGTTTTAAAATAATGATACGCACAGACTCTTAAAGTAGAATTAAAATGCGGATCTAATCAGCAACTCAAGTGCGAGATCGTGGTATGGCCCACGAAAGCACATAAAAGCCAAAAACGACCCCTTTTCAATAGAAGGGCGTCCCAGCTAATAAACTAAAACATGGATCATCAATCAAAAAGAGATCTGCGATTTTAGTTAACTTTTTAGCTCATAACTAGAGCTAAACATAACTCATGCGAACTCCAGAGGGTCTCAATTCTACTTTAAAGCCTTGAGGAGCAAAAACCATCTCCAGCAACACTTAAATGTGAGTCCAAGCATGCTATGCAAGCCACTAAACAAAACATGAGTCT